>JAVXUP010000765.1:0-353637 GCA_033070095.1 Escallonia herrerae | reverse complement strand
CTTGTTACCTTACTCAAGTGACTTCAGCCTCTCTGGAAAATGGGGTTAAGGTTGTGAAAATTTAGCCCTCTCAGGCACCCCTTGGCGTTGTGCACACTTTTCTTTTCTCAAACACAAGTAATATCTCACTCACTTGAATTTTGGATTGACACAGTGATGCTTCTCAGTTTTTCTTACTTTTACTTAACTGAATGGAAGTTTAAATGGTCCACAATGTTCCTGCTGTCAGATTGCTTTGGAAAGGCAACTGGTTTGTACAAGAGAAGAGCTGTAAGATACTTTCCCTGATAGTAAGGTATCCACGATCACATATAGTCCAAAATTCTCAGACTGATTGCATGGATTTGTATAACATGGTACTTGTAAATCCAGTGCAAGGCCAAAAGTTCAGGATACTTCCCCTGTAAATGGAGAAGCGTCAGTATCAAAGACGAAATGGACTAATATTGATGATGTTTTGAATGGACTGGTGGAGTGGCTCTGTGCTCAGGTCTGTATCAAGCTCTACATATTATATGCTGAATTAGTAAGTGACTAGTATTGACGATGCTTCTGTTGTAGTTGTTGCATAGTGCAAATATTGCACCCTCACTTCTCATTTTGTTAGTAAAGTAATGTGCTGGTTTGGATATGATTGCATCCTGTATTGTTTCTCAAAGTTGGACATGAGCCCCTTGATAATTTTGCTTAAACATCTCGTATTTTTTCAACCTCTAGTTTCTGTCAGCTTCTCCAGTGCTTCACAGTTTGATGTCCAAACTTTTCTCAGGTAGTTTGGATATTGGCTGTTTAATAGTTAGGATTGTCATCTATGAAGCACGGGTGCGCCAATCAGAGTGAAGCACCGGCATCGGGTGCGCGTCAGGTGCGGGTGCGTGTCGGGTGCGGCGTGGGTGCGTGTCGGGTGCGTTTCTGATATTATTCATTTATTTATTTATTTTCCAAAATACTGGGTGCGGATCGGGTGCGGATCCAGTACATATGGGATCTGAGATCTCAGATCTGAGAGGGGAGTGACCGAGAAAGAGAGAGAGAGAGAGCAGCGGCGAGAAGAGCCACGAGCGTGACCACCCCGGCGACCACCAGAGACTCCGACAACGACCGACCGGCGACTGTGAAGACGACGACGGCGACTCCAAAGACGACGACGGCGACTCCGGCGACGACTCGCTACCCCGGCGACGACCCATCGCGTATCAGGGTTTTTCGTCAGAGAGGTGACCGGTGAGAAAGAGAGGAGAAGAAGAAGCTAAGAAAAAGAAGAAGAAGAAGAAGAAGAAGAAGAAGAAGGAGGGGAAGAAGGAGAAGTCACCGTGACCTTACCTGGGCTGTGACTGGCTGTGAGAATCCTTTTGACAGCTGGACCAAAAATTGCTGCATAGTTTAAATATATTAACTGATTATTAGAATTAACTTTAGTACTTTAAGAAAATACAGTTATACTCTGTACACACCAGCGTATTCAAGCAATACAATATTGAAAATTTACGAAAGAGCCCATTAAACTTAAGTTACCTATCAAACTAGATAAAAATATTTCTTTTACGTATATTTACTATACATATATATATATATATATATATTATAATATACGCCGTATGGCCGCACCCGTATCCTAATATTTTTAAACATATCGTATTTTTTCAACCTCTGTTTCCGCTTCTCCAGTGCTTCACAGTTTGATGTCCAAACCCGTAGTTTGGATATTGCTAATAGTTAGGATTGTCATTATGTTTGGTAAGAAGCATTGTGTTGAAGTTGAGAATGTACTCTAGGTCACAGAGAAGAACTCTCTCTCTCTCTCTCTCATTTTTTGATGTCATCCCTGTGCTTTGAAGTATAAAATTTGTCATATTGTCAATATAGATTCATCTGATGTGTTCTGTCCAGGATTTTGAAATGTGTTCATTTGATTGATTTATTCTTTAATCATGTTGGTTGATTTGCGTTCTTACTTCTTATACTAGGATACCTAATCTGTCAGGTATTGCTGCGAATTTAAGTTCACTATGCGACTTTGGGAGAATAGTGGGAACTCTGCAAAAACCCACTTATTGTAGTCTACCAACCCCAGATCTGACTGCTTGACTTTCCAACCTATTTTAAATAGGTGCCAATCTTTGTTTGGGCGGCAAAGGTGCGCCCAACGTGGGTCCATTTTAGATGGCAGCAGCAAACTGATGGCTTGGTTACAAGTTCTGGTGTTGATGTCGTCTAAATATTAAAAGACTTTTAAGTGTTTAGAAAGGTTCAAGTGAGCCCTATTTACGACGAAGTAATACTTTTCGTACTTTGGTTCTACCATATGCTTGTGCATGTATCTCATTGACCTCCTTACCTCTCTGCCTCTTTCTCTCTCGGGCGCTGCCTAGCAGATCAACCACAGAGTGCTGTAATTATATTCTCGAAGTGCTGGGTATTTTGCAAGTCTGTTCTATGGGATATTACTATATCTACTTAACGCCAGAGGTTGCCTTCATTCCTGCATTTTGATGTATTAAGTCCTACTTGCCACTTGATTGAATAGGCCAAGTTTCAAAGTTTTTGTTACTCACCAGTGGAATCCTAGTAGACCTAGACATCCTTGAGCTTTGAATGTTGAGGTGAGTATCTGAACTTGTGGAATAAGGATGTAGAATGATTCAAGCTGCTTATCGACTAGGAGTTGACTTATGAATTGACCAAAATACCCCTGGGTCAAACTTCTCAATGGCCAAAACATTTGAGGACATATTTCTTATTGTGTCTAGTGCATATAGATGAAAATGAAAATTGATGTACTGGTAAGCTATCAAATTGTTTAAATGCATAAAGCTTTCTGTTTTAGGATAAACTTCTGTTATGGGAGGGAACAACTGAAGAAGATACAGTCCTTAATCCTGTGCTTGAATAAGTTTTCTAAGATGCAAAGTTAGTCAATGCCTAAACTGGTTTAAAAAAGTGCTTTGGGTCTCGGTTCTTGGAATAATTTTTTTATTGTTTCCTACTAGATGTGGGGAGCCTTGTTACTATAATTTCCTTCATCTAATTTGTACTTTTTTGTGATACCACTTACAATGCTTGTCCTTGAACCGGATCTCTTCTGCAGCTGAAGAAGCCTTCTCATCCCAGCGGTGGCATTCCAACCGCTATTAATTGCCTGGCAACTTTACTGAAGGAACCTGTAGTCAGATCTTCATTTGTTAAAGCAGATGGGGTGAAGCTCCTTGTTCCCCTCATTTCTCCAGCATCTAGTCAGCAGTCCATCCAGGTAACCGTCTTTTTAGGATTGCTACATGTAATCAGCCACCATCTATATGTGCAAGTTGGCACATCATGCCTATGAATAGGCATGATCTGATATGCTATATCTTGTTTTTAGTACCAGTCAAATACATTTTATCAGATTAAGGTAAGCTGATGTCAGTTCCTGATTGAAACAGTTACTTTACGAAACTTGCCTCTGCATTTGGCTATTATCGTACTATGAACCTGCAATTGAGCACTTGGCTACTTATAGAGCCCTGCCATGGTTAATAGATGTTGTCAAAGGTTCCACGAAGGAGAAGGTGTGTTCTTCGCCTTTTCACTTAATTTCATAGCTTATTCTGGTGACGGTTGTATTGTAGCAATTGTGCGACTTGTTCCTTGTATTTCAGTTCATTTATCTGATGGTTTACGTTTACTTTATCTGGTTCAATGTACATAATGTACTTGCCACAACCTATATGAGTTCACACCTCTTAATGCAGGACAGAGTTCTTTCATGTGAACACTTGTTTAGCATCTAATTCTATCAGATTTAGATAAAGATATGATTTATCTTCCTCTAATTAGGAATTTCGGTGCATCAATGGCTGCTAGGTTGTTAGGGTGGTTATCTTGACTCTCAAGAACTTGCTTTCCAAGGGAAATTTTGGCTCTCAGATGGTAGACCTTGGATTGCCACAAATAGTTCAGAACCTGAAAGCACAGGCATGGAGTGACGAGGTGCGAATACTTTTTCCTCCCCATATTTTTCTTTTAAGATTTTTATACCTACAAGAAAGTACTAATTAAGATCAGTAAATCATATTGTTAATCTATGAAGGGTTATTGAAAGTTGTTCTCCATTTTTTGGATTTCTTTTTTTTTTTTTGGGCAGAAATCGGGTTGCTTCCATATATATCACCATTTATGTGGTGGCAAAAGGGTACTGGGACTATGTGTTAATCCTAGAGTGACTTGAATACAATGAACTTATCTCGTTCCTTAACCACTATAAGAAACTTTGTATATTGGCGTTTCGAGGAACCTGCGGAGGGTAGTCAAATTGTAGTTGTGTCTTTTGATTGTTACATCCATCGTGCAATACCATCAAGGTGCTCGTATTGGTAGTACATAAAGTTTTCCACTTTGAAACTACTAGTACACCACTAGGAGTTTTTAGTGGATGTCACATTTTATTTCAGAAACCTAGCTCGTTAACATGGTGAAAAGAATGGATATCAGAAAGGTGGTTGTTAGGTATTATGGTTGCTGTGAAGTTTTACTGGATGTCCCAAAGGTGGTAGCTAGGCAACTATGCTAGGTTTTTTTTTCCTTATCTTTTTTCTACACCAAAACCCCAACCCCCCCCCCCCCCCCCCTCCCCGCGGGCGTCCGCAGGGTTGAGTGGGGATGTTTCTGACGGCTCATGTAATGCAAGGCACTCAAGTGGAAAAAGGGTAGAAAGCCTAGTAGGGAAGTCTTGGCTTCAAAAAATATGTAGCCTTTACTGCTTATGAGATCTCTCCAGATGGCACCAGACACACACTAGAGCTCATAACTACCAAGTACAAGTAGGTGATTGTAGCTAGGTTTTGATTGATAATCGTTCTGCCATCAATACTTTCTGTGATCCACCCAGGACAAGCTGCCTATTGATATGACCTACATGAGGAAGATCTCCAAAATAATTTAAGCATATGATGAAGCTTGGTGATAAGTGGATGAAGAGATAGGTTTGCCTGTGAACAGGACAGGTTATGTTTAGATTTATGACAGGCGTACTGAGGCGCCAAGGTCTCAGCACAAATCGCGTTGCTCATGATAGCAAACTAAATCGTTTCTCTTGCTTATTTAGCAAATCCAGCAAATCAACCCTGGATAAACCACATGGAGCAATAGCTTTAATTCAGGAGAGGCAGCTTTCTTTGTTGGCGGATTCTTTGATATAAGATTCTTGGTTGTACGAGCATGATGCTTGATGCGTACGAAGTGCTTTTTGGTCCTCTGTTGCTGACTTTCATCAGCCATGGGGATGAGCTAGTGCATCTGAGTGACTTTTCAGTTTTACGGCTTAGTCAAATGTTTGGTTCAAGCCAGAAGCCTTTGCATGATTTTTTTCAACAACCATTCTGGCACGTCTATTATTACCTTGTTTTCATCGCCTCTATCAAGACCTAATCAGTGATTCCATGTCTCCACCTCTATGTTACTGCTAATTCCTCCGCACCGTTGCTTAGCTTGTCATGAATCATGTTTGCCTGGCCCCTGGAAGTCTAGTTGCATATTTTTTAGTTTTTAAAGTTTCCATGGTTGTAATGTTTTGTAGTGCTACTTTACTTAATTTAATATCTGAGGGTTTTTTTGTAGGATCTGTTGGAGGCTCTGAATCAACTGGAAGGAGGATTGAAAGATAACATTAAGAAATTGAATTCTTTTGAAAAGTACAAGCAGGAAGTCCTTTCTAGACATCTTGATTGGTCCCCTATTCACAAAGATCTCAATTTTTGGCGCGAGAACGTTATGAACTTTGAAGAAAATAATTTCGAGGTATTGCCTTATGATCGCGCAATTGTCTGTGTTCTCTACATTTTTGGTAAATTTAGACTTATGATAGCATACTCTTGCCTTAGTTGCACGGAGCGATATCGGGAGCGGGGCATTTTGTGTGTGTGTGGATATGTGAGGGATGATCCACATCCAACGCTAGGATAACCCTTATTTTCCCAGTAGTGATCCGGCCGTCCATGTTGCAAGATGGACGGTCAAGATTTAGTCCCCCCCCCTACCTAAGTGCTCTTTTTGGCGGTTAGTCTTTTTTCCTTTAACAAAATGCCCTTCGCACCAAAAAACCTGTTCACTCATATTTTGCTGCTTTACTAACCGCTAAAAAGAGAAGAGAGAGGTTAGTAGAGAGGCAAAAACTGCAGTCTTTCTTCTAATAGGTGCCACCACCGACCCTTGTCTTCCCAGCTCTTCACTCCCGGATGCTCAGCCCACCCAATCCCCATTCATATGGCTTGCGGCGGTCTTTGCTTTGATACTGTATAGACGGCCGCAACGAAAGATCTCAAAAGCCCCGGCTCGCTCGATTTTGGGGCAGCCTGGTCGTTGAGGTAGGAAGATTGGGGGTGGATTGTTCGGTGGCTGTCACAGATTGTTATTGATGTATTGGTGGGGGCTGTTACGTTGTTGATGGTGTGTTGATGTTTCAATGGTGGTGGTTGGGTCGTAGGTTTGATGAATTGGTGGCTGGTGTGATGTGACGGCGGTGGCTGATGTGGCTGCCGGTGGTCGATGTGGTGTAGATGTCGATGAGTTGGTGGCAGCTGTGGCGTCGATTGGATGGGTTTTGTGGCGGCGGTGTCACGCCCCCGAAAATCCGGAGCTCCGCCGCCCCGAACTCCCGGGTCGTTAACCTACTGGATCACATCAAACCTGTCAGACTTTTTCACTAACACATATTCCAAATCATTTAATTCAGCATCAACTCAGATTTCTCAAAGCACTAGATCACAACTGCTTAGCTTAAACTATTACAGCTTAGGTTCTTCGCAATTCAAATTTCCTAAGAACAAATTAACAGTACCGACCCACACAGGGGTCTTACTATACAGTGGTGATGGGTTCATCGGAATCTCACTCAGACTCTAAACCCCATTCCTGAGCAATCTACTGATGAATCAAACGAAGAGTGAGCTTTTAAGAGCTCAGTAAGGTCGTACAAGGACTACCAGCAGGAATACAAAATAATTCCAAAGAATTCAACTGGCAAAGATTTCCAGAACACTTCAACGAACTGAACAACTCAATGATTTTCAAAATGATCGAAATTCATCAAAAATAAATACCAAAATAAACAAACACCATCAGGATGGGTTCCAAAACGATCAATAAAAGATCCTTTTTTCAAAGTCATCATTTCCAAAATACAATGAAGAAGGATTTCGACAGAAGCACAGATCATTTCAGATAATTACTTTCCAGTCATTACCGTAGCAGTCACGACAATATACAGTACAGAGAAAATAAAAAAAATCAACTTTGATCCTGGGCAATAGCAATGTCATTCCGGCAAGCTAACAGAGTGTACACACGCATGATGTACCAAAATAATTATTAGTCCACTTGGGTACTAGCCTGCATTCCATGCAGGATTCAGACCAGCCTTATAATGCCCTCCTCAGAACAGAACAGATTCCCAGGTCAACACAAAAAAATCAACAATATCAATGAGCTTCAACATAAGCTCAAATCACCAGAATCAGATCGGATTTTAATAACCATAACGTACCGAATAAGTCATCATTATAAATTTCCAGAAGAAAATCACAAATAAACACCAAAAAGATTGCGGATGGTTACCAAATATAGGCACAACAATTCAGAAGAACGGATACAAAAAATTATCAAATTTGCTCAGCACGCAATATACGCGAGCATCACAAGATTTCCAAAAAAAATTGATTCAGGTTCAATATTGGGGTTTTCTGGGCATTAACATGCTGATATCAAAGCACAATTCAGAGTTTGACATTAGCTATAAGTAAATCAATGAGTACTTACAAGTATGAGTTATCAAAATAAGGGTTTGGACGAAAGTCCTTACCCAGGGTTCAGATAGAATCCCTTACCTGGATCCGCAGCTAAATTATCTAACCAGAAGTCCTTAACTTTAACCTAAACGAAATAATCGAATCATTAGAACCCAGACTATACAAAAATATTATAACTTAATACGGACTCACGCATATTCTAAAAATAAACCTTTCTTACCGGTTATGCCAAATTACCAAAATGTCCTTAGGGTGTAAAATTACCAAAATGCCCCTCAAACTCAAATCACCAAAACGGTCTTTCCGTGAGTGAACCTGCTAAAATAACCTTACTGCATGTGAATTTACCTCAAAATACCTTTTATTGGTAAAATTACCAAAAGACCCCTCAGGTGGCAAATTACCAAAATACCCCCGTTACACTTAAATCATCAAAATAATCTTTCCGTAAGCAAAATCACTAAAATATAGTTACCGTATATAAATTTACTCAAAAATACCGTTTATGGATAAAATTACCAAAATACCCCATCGGGGTGGTAATTTACCAAAATACCCCTAGGGTTTTCGGCACCAGAGAAATTTCAAAAATATCTTAAGATGCTATTTTAAACATCCTGATATTATTTCTGGCCTAAAAAGTGTTTTAAAACAATTTTCACCCAAAAATCCCGTACCGGGTGTCTGGACCGAGCGCTAAAAGGCCAGTTTCAGAAAAAAAATATCTATTGGCCTTAGAATGGCCTGAAATTTTAGAATATGAATTATATCAGTAAACTAAGGTTTACATAAAATTTTCAGGTTAAAATAACTTGGTTTACTAGGTTAAATAATTCGCTAATTTAGTTTAGTCGATGCCCTAATTTAGCTCCTTTCGTGGACACCGAAAATTCCCAAAAAAATTTCAGAGCGTACATCTCGTAAAAAATTTTGGGGTTACAGTTTTGGACTTTGCCTAATTTTGGTCCTAACTATTTATTAAAATTCATGAAAAAAAACTGTCTAAAGTAATTTCTGATTTTAGCGACGATTACACATGCAAATTAGCACACCTACTACTTCACCTTATTTCACACACTCTTCATCTCTTTCCTTCAACCGAGACACATTCAGCCCATAAACACCTCACGAAACACCCATTGATTCACTCTTAACACCCTCCAAATCAATACAAATCCGTTATACTACCTTAAGTATAGTCCAACGCACACTCAAACCCGTAATTCACATACAATCACACAATTAGGCACACCCGTAGCAAGCACATTCAAGAACACACACACCGGTGCGAAATTTACACACATAATTTACACGTGAACTGCTACATTCCCAACCACTCACCAAACTCTCAAAACGCATACCCACACTCACAGTACACTCACATACCTGCTGAATTTTGTATATATTTACACTCCCAAGCTCAACCACTGAATTCCTATAGTATAAACACACACACCAGACGCAATAACACAGCATCAGCACCCCCCTGCTACTGCTGCTGTCGCCCTCCCCTCACCCCTTTCATGCACACACAAGGCACCTCACACACTCTCACCCCCTTTGGCAGCGCCCCCTAGCTACTCTTCCCACCTCCTTCATCCTCCTACGCACGCACAGTCACAGCAGACCCACATCAACTGTCCACTAGCACACGCATGCATGGCTAAGGTTTCCTTTTTCAACACACACCCCATTTTCACATACTGAAATTCAAAGGAAAAGATTACCTTGAGGAGATCCCTAAGCTTCCTCCAATCTCTCTCTTCCCTGTTTCTTCTACCGAGTTTCCCCCTCTCTTCTTTCCTGTTTTTTTTTCTTCTCTCTGTCTCTCTTGTTCCTTTCCCGAAAGGGAAAGGTTTTCTTCTGTTCTTTTTTTTTCTCTTTCTTCTTTTCTTCACCGAAAGTCATTACCCAATCTAATATTTAAACAATTTGTTTAGCTTAGTCATTAACCAAGGCGGAGGTGTCAAATTTCTAAAAATATGGTTTCTAAATTATTTTTATAAAATTACACAAATGCCCCTAGAGTTTTCCAAAATTACGAAAATGCCCTCGAACATTTCGAAAATTATATTTTTGCCCCAAAATCATTTTAAGCTTACACTCTCTACTACTATCTGAGCATTACCCAAAATTATCGCCTGCTTATTTTTCGGAGCACCGAACCCGCTCCCAAAGTTCGGGATATTACAGGCGGGGCGGGGGATTGAGGGAGGGATGGAGGGATGGATATTTTGGGAAATAAGCTAATCGCCCCAAAAAGGGGAGGTTAAGCGAGAAAAAAAGGGAAAAGGGGGCTTCTCAGTTGTCAATTGAGCAAAGTGGACTGCTGAGATGCGCTAGGAAATAGATACAAATATATGTGTACAGTTTACAAGTACCAATAAATATACAAGTACACTTAAGTTTTTTAACTAATATAAATATGTAAATTTTTTACATGCATAGATATAAATTCAAAATCCTTAAGCGAGTTATAAATGTTATGTCCTTTACAGTGTCATGTCCCTTCACATGTCAACAAAATTTGGCAAAAAGCGAAAGCCGACTTAAAAAGGCATAAAGCCCTAAAAACTTGTAAAATAGCACGTGAAGTCTGTGCAAGATAGGATGACTTTGAAGGTCAATCAAAACTTTTTGCTATATTGAGTGGTTTACCTCGACACACATTCCAGCTTCCCTTCTCAATCTCTATTCCAAATTTTCTTCTTCTTCTTCTTCTTTATCTTCTTCTTCTAGCATGCTAACGAGAGCAGCTTAAAAGGCAAGTCTGAAGGGTAGTTAGGTTCAAGCTTCCATGTCAGGTAGGAGCACGATCCCGCTGATCTCCCTGCTTAGCCTCGCCAGTTCGCGAATTTCACTGAGTTCTGTGGCCTATATGCATTTATCTTCCCTCTAAGACTCTTGCTTAAATAAGTTCATTGGGGACTAACTACGTATGTGGAGTTGTAATTGCTACAACGGGGATTACCAGAAAGAAATAATAGTATTTTCTGTTCTCCCCCGTCTTTCGCTGTAATATTATACAAGGTTAGCTTATATTTGCGTAAGTGAACCCAAAGACGAGGTTGGTGTTGAGATGGATTGATGAATGTTATTAAAGTGAACTGGACACGATGCAGTTTATGAACTGGGTTGGTGGTTCAACCGTTGAGTTAAACCATGAAGTCTTGCAATTGACAAATAGTGCTCGTAGCATGTAATATTTGTAAGATAAAACACTTTGTAAGCGGCAATTAGTAAAATCGGGCACTACAAATTTCGAGCTGTAAAACTAGTTGAAATTGTCTAGGATGAAAAATCAGCAAATCGAGTGAAGGAACAAAGCAACGTACAACAAAATGGTAAAGTTAACACAAGATTATTAAGAAAACATCCATGAAGTTGGTTAATGAACCAAGTAAGGACAGATAGTATCATCACCCTACCATGTCTGTGGGACCTTTGACTCTGCGTGTTGGTGTAGAGTGCATTCGTTGGTTGCTGAAATTGAACGAAGTGCTAGAATTTCTATATTATTGAAATCAGCATAGTTGGCTTGACTTTTGGGACATTTTGTGTTTCCTTCTCTCTGGACTGGATTTTACTGCAAACATGGATCGTTATGGCATGCACATAGGAATTGGAATGTGATATGCATGTTTTTGATGTAGTATGCGACAAGCATCACCCCTTACCTGAATGTTAGGTCACTGTAATGATAGACATTACATTATGGACCAACCCAACTTGTGGGCATGTAGTCTAATCTCGTTGCACACGTCGTCAGCTATGGCGTGGCATGCAACAACTCAGTTATATATATTCCCCATGTGCCAGGGGCGGGTAAGCCCTTTAGTTTTGCTTTGTTTGACATTTGGTAGGCCAGGGGGTTTTAATAAAAAAGCTTGGAGACTTCTATGGTTAGCATAGTTGGAGTGGGATCGGGTGAATTAGGAGCAATAAAATTACAACGAAACACAATGAAAAATTTCTATTTCAAATGCATCATGGTCATCACTAAAAGATAAATATATACTCAGCATGTTGAATTAGGATATCCTATGTATCTTGAGCTTTTGAAGAGAGATTGCCATTTTCATATATCCTTGTCAGAGTGGAATGTTTTAAACATTTGCAATATTGTCCAAGGCGTTGACCTCTAAAAATTCAATTTTTTTAGTAAGTGTATGCATCAGTATAATAGATCGACAGTTGTCCCCCCAGTCAGCAAGAAAAAATAACTAATGTTTTTCTCTGTAAGCCTATTTTGGTGGCTGCTCCAAGATATAACATCGTCGGACGCCCTCTAGGTCTCATAGGAGCTTTTGCTGGTCACAGCTAAATGTGGGTTTTAGTCAAGTCCGAATTGTTCCCTCATTTGTGCTTCTTTTTAGCAGATATTTTACCTTTAATGGAAGACCTCTGGTTGGCTTAATCCATGCCCCAAAATTAGTGTGGAAGTAGACTTGTATTGTTACTGTGCTGTCGATGGCTTTTTTGGCAATATGATGTAATGTGGACTTTTGGGGAAGAACTCGATATCTATTGGAAACATGTGAAGTTATTCATGTGATGGACTTTTATTCTAATTACAGTCCACCCTGCAATTTGCGATCATATCTTTATTTTAACCTTGGAGATAACGTTGTTGATTCTTCTGACCATTGGTGCAGAGCCCTTACCACCTTGATGGTATCATATGGCATCTGTAGTATTATATTTGCTGATCGCCTGGTTCCATAATGATTTATTATTCTTGTGCATTAGTTTCTCGATCTTTTACCTATAGTAAAAGAAAAAAAAGTGTGGTGTTCCTGTAGATCAATCTGACATATTACTCTGCGCAAGGCTAATTACAATTTGACGTCGCAGATCTTAAGGGTCCTCCTTACACTATTGGATCAATCCCCTGACCCAAGGACCCAGGCTGTTGCTTGCTTTGATCTCTCACAGTTCATTCAGTGCCATCCTGCTGGGCGGGTGATAGTAACTGACCTGAAAGCGAAGGAGCGGGTCATGAAATTGTTGAACCATGAGAATGCAGAGGTTACGAAAAACGCATTGCTTTGCATCCAGAGGCTTTTCCTTGGTGCCAAGTATGCAAGCTTTTTGCAGGTTTAACTTTATTGGCTTCAGTATTTATCATAACTTGAGTATTGTAATGATCTAGGGACCTTTTTCCATTGACTACTTGTCTTTGAATGTCTTATTTGTTGCGTGGAACAAAAATAAAAGCTTATATCCAAGTTGTCTCTGCCTTGTTGTAAATTGAAGGATGGTGCAATCTTGCCTGAAGATACTCACATTTAGGGGCCAACTCGGTGTTTCTTGCTTTCAATATGGAGATATAATAACATAAATAATCAACTGAACATTGATTTTTCATTTTCTTAGTGCTTCTCTTGCATGGCACGGTTCTAGTTTCACGTACTAAAAGACTGTTTAGCCACAACCTTATTTGCAGCTAGAGGCTGTTTGAGATTAATTCTCAAACTAGAATTTGATTAACTCGGGATCAGTTTCTGAAATCATCTTTAAGCTGTTTTAAGCTTAATATATCAAAAGTTGTTGAAAGTGTTTGGATAGAAAGGGATGAAAGTAGGTTTAGTGTGATAAAATTATCGTAGGGTAAATATAGGGGGTTATTTAGTGTTTGTTTATACGTGACGATATTTTACGTAATTTTCTTGGTCAAACGTGATTTTTCAAAACTGATCAAATCAAAATTTAGTTTTGAGCATATTGAAGTAGACTTAATTATTTTATTATTTTTTGTCACACATTTCAAAATTGATTTAATGTGGATCTAATCTAGTATGTCAAGTATAGAAGCAGTTCCAAACAATCTCGTCAGCTCTCTCTCATGCTTGATTACTCAACTCTTGCTGCCAATATATCCTCTTCTTTTGGTGGGTTTTATTCTCCTTAGAAAGCTCTTGGCAGTACATCGTTTTATTTTGATAATATGAGAATGACATTGATAAAAAAAGAGTTTCTACACTTATAATTACACAATATAATATTGGTCATGATATTTTGCAAAGGTAAAAAAAAAAAAAAAAACCATCAAAATCACCACGCTCCTAGGGCAGTTTATTTACAAGCTATGTTATTGCAGTAAATGAAAGTCGAGTAGAAATACAATCATCTTCCCAACTCTGGTATGCTTTGGTTCGTGCACGGCGTGCATACTCAGCCAAGGATTTAGCTTCCCAGATTTGATAAATGATGGATGCTACCGTGATCGCAATGTCATCACTCGCTGACATCTGAGATAGCAAAAATGTGGAGTTAGTACAAAGAATTGAATGTGTTTTTGTGTTACGTTTGAATGAGTCCAACAATACTTATTTATTTTTGGTTTAATGGGTAGAATTGAATTTCAAAAATAAGGAAATCAATTATAAGAGTAGAAGCTTTCACGGTCAACTAAACCTTTCAAAATCCTGTAGAGCTAACTTAAGGTCGGAAACTAACTAAGTTAACGGCAATGCATCGTCACTGCCGATGTACACTACTTGTTAGTGCACTACTAGTACTCTAAACAATTCCAGGACAAGATAAACAAGCACAACAGCAACGTAGAACAGAATAAATTTACGCAAGCACACATTATTATCATGTCAATGAAACGTGGTGGACTCGCCGCCAAAATCCAAAGAAGCCCAGAACCAAAGCCCCCGTCCCAACATGTAAACTGATCTGAACACAGACTCGAAGAATAAAAAACCAATCCAATCACCAGTTCACCTTTAATTGGTGCTGGGTGACGCCTCACGATCCTTGATAGATAGAAGTCGAATTAAGAAGCCTTACACGGTTCCAGTCCTGTCAACAATTGGGCAGATGAGAGGGATTTAAGATACAACCGATTAACCGGAACGAACCAGTTGTGTGGTGTGGTTATGTTTGCGTTGCTGGGCAAATTCACTATCGATCGGTGCGCCGGCGGCACGACCGATTAAAAGTGCGGGATCTTTTTTGCTCCTAGGGCCTGGGGAGTTCCCTGAAAGTGAGAAACTTCGACGAAGAGATAAAAATCAAATGTAAAAGACTGCGCGCCCATAAATGACAAAGAACTTTTGATTGATTGCGAATGTTTACACATGAATGTTTTCAAGCCTAGAAACTAAACTTCCTATCGATGGCAGCAAAAGCTTCTAAACTAAAGAAAGAAAAAGACTAATTTGTCTAGTTGATGATTGATCGTGTTAATTGTCCTTTTTTGACCCACTATATATACTAGAAGCTTTGTAGAAAATAACTACCATTACAAGAAACCACCCACTTAGCGATACTACTCACTTAGAAAATAACCACCCACTAATAAGTAATCAACTACATTTATCCCTTATTACACATTTTCAGAAGTTGGTTTCTTTCACTTCTTGAATCTTCCATTATATCTTCAGAAATAAATAAAAGTAAATGTCATTAAGTGACATTTAATCAAAGTGAACTTATTTTTGAGGTGCAAACATTGCCCCCCTGACTCAAGTAATTGAATATTTAGAAATTGTGAAGAGTCATGTCCTTTAAAGGGGATAGTATTTTCTCACTATCGATAGACTTTTACGATCGATAGCCTTTCATTGTCCATAGCCTTTCAAAATCAATAGTCATGTACGATCGATAGCATTTCACGATCGATAGCCTTTCACGATCGATAGCCTTTCACGATTGACAGTCTTTCACTATCGATAGACTTGTATTTTTCACTATCGATTGTGAAGAGCTATATCTTTCAAAGGGAAAGTATTTTTCACTATCATTAGACTTTCACTATTGATATATAGCCTTTCACGATCGTTAGGCTTGCATTCTTCAAAGTGACAGCATTTTCACTATCTATTGGCCATCGATTGACTTTTGCTCTCCATATGCATGTGTCAATGACCATAGTTGGCCAAGCCACTAAACGAACTATGACCATTTTTGGTCAAACTACTACTAAACGAAGACCATTTTTTGTCACACCATTAACCCAATCAGCATATAAAATGGCTACTGATAAGTCAATCGATTGAGCATTTCTTTAATTCGAAGTGTAAGGATAAAAATAAAATAAATAATATTTGACTATATTTGCAGTTCTTAATAACCATTGAATTTTTACTCTACCTTGTGTGCTCCACAAACCCAATAGGGTATCTTTCTCCAAAAAATATAACACTGATTGGCTCCCAAAATACATGTTCTTCATCATTTTTCATGATGTCAAAAGCTTCAAACTCACTAACAGTGAGGAATTTTGAATCGATAGCCATAGTTGACTTGCTATACATGTCGCATGAAAATGGCTCATTTTTGCTTTTAGCCAAAATAGGTTTGCAAGCTTGCCCCCCAGCCATATCAATTAGATCTCCTTTTGACATATCAATCTCATATGAGAATGGACATGGTTGTTCAACTATTTCAGCCATTTTTGGCATGATATTGATCTTACAAAAATTACTCACACCATTTTTGGTGTAAGTATCACCCAATTGTATTATTGCATCCAAATGATTTCCCAACAATAAGCACTTTTCACGCAATTCATCGAATAACTCCCTTAAATTGTCTGGAAATAACACTTGAAGTTGGTAATTTTGCAACGACTCTTCTTGATAGTTAGTCGTTCAATTTTTAATAACCATGAATTGGTTGCTTTCATCTTTAAAATAATATTTTGTTTCAGCCATGTTTGGCATTATTTTATTTTTGTTATCCAAATAATAACTATCGACTTCTAAATTTTCACCCCAACAAATGTGGAAAGAAGCAATTCAACCTCTTTCTTCATCCATCCAACTCTGTGAATCAATGCCCAATATTCTTTTAATGCATCCTCTACATCCTCTAAAAAGGATGGATGATCTATTCCCATCAAGGTTTTAATATAGTTTTCAAACCGATGTAATTCATTGGAGGTATCTACCAAAATCAATGGTAAAATAGACTGGCCATGGTTTGCATCAATGCAATCCATTAGATCATACCAAAATTTCATTTAATCATCCACTGTCGACTTTATATAAAATGAAAGAGACAATTGTTTAAAATTTCTAGGCACTAATGATGCCGAAGTACGGCATTTCATCAAATCTACCAAGAAATTGGCCTTAATTCATCAAATCAGGCATGAAATTCCAAGGAATTGCTTGGAAACATATTGTTGGCATTTCCCACTTTCAGGTCCAAGATCCCACTGGGCGTGCCAATGTTTGCACTGCTGGGCAAACTCACTATCGATCGGTTCGCCGACAGCACGACCGATTAAAAGTGCGGGATCTTTTTTGCCCCTAGGGCCTGGGGACTTCCCTGAAAGTGAGAAACTTCAACGAAGAGATGAAAATCAGATGCAAAAGATTGCGCGCCCATAAATGACAAAGAGAGCTTTCGATTGATTGCGAATGTTTACACATGAATGTTTCCAAGCCTAGAAATTAAACTTCCTATCGATGGCAGCAAAAACCTCTAAACTAAAGAAAAAAAAAGACTAATTTGTCTGGTTGATGATTGATTGTGTTGATTGTCTTTCTTTGACCCACTATATATACTAGAGGCTTTGTAGAAAATAACTACCATTACAAGAAATCACCCACTTAGAGATAAACTACTCACTTAGATAATAATCACCAACTAATAAGTAACCAACCACACTTATCCCTTATCAATAGGACACATTTTCAGAAGTTGGTTTCTTTCACTTCTTGAATCTTCCATTATCTCTTCAAAAATAAATAAAAATAAATGCCATGAAGTGGCATTTAGTCAAAGTGAACTAATTTTTGAGGTGCAAACATGTTAGCAACTTTTCAGAGAGGAGAGTAGTTGCCGTTGCAGTTGTGAAGAGAAGTCGTTGAATCCGACAATGTGAAAGTGAAGATGCCAAAATAGTTCAACGACGTCGATTCTTGTGGTGCCCGACTTCCCCCACAACCGGTAGTTGAGTAACGAAGACACCATCAAGGCACATACAAGATGAAATCCCCACCACAACTACACTTACTTCCATCCCCCACATAACTTATTTGACCGGAAGAAGAGTGACCTCAATTGAAAATCTAAGATCTCGTATCTCCATTAATTAGTGTTGTATTGTGGGGGGGGGGGGGGATATGATGAAAATTAAGATCGTAGAACACTATAAACCTAACTGATAGAGCCGTCCCACCACCACGACACGTCTGTAATCAGAGGATGAAGTGGCAGAGCAGCGGGGCGCTGATGTTTTTAGGTCAGCCTTCAGTTTTTTGCAGCGACCTTAATATACACCCTTGTCCATATAAAATTTTCCTTTTGGAATGTTCACAAAATGAGAGAGTGGTTGGAATTTGCTCAATCTTTTAACCTCTTTTGTTAATGTTCTTTATTCTTGTTATTTTTTCTCAAAGACTACCTTTGAACGGGAACTAAGGATTTTTAAGCAAGCATGCATTCAGAAATTGATAATATATGCAAGAATCTTTCCAAAATATCCAAACTGCAGAAAGATCGTTGCATATGTTATCAATTCCACTTTAAATAGAATTCGTTGGCAACGAGTTGAACCATCTCGTTGCCAATGGACTTCGCAAAACAACAACGAATATAAAGAATGCAGGATTTATAAGCAATGAGTAATTGAACCATCTCTGCGCTAATTAGTGTTAATGAGGATTACCTTAGGCTAATTATAGCTAATTAGGGTTGATTAGGAGTAATTAAGGTTATTTTGAGCTAATAGCCGGGTTTTATTGTGCAGAGTCGTGTTGATTAGGGTTATTTTGAGCTAAATAGGGTTTAATTGTGCGGAGTAGTGTTGATTAGTCCTAATTAGGGCTAATTAGGCTTAATTGGGTTATTAGGCTTAATTACGACTAATTAGGTGCGTAATCAGAGTTTAGTTAGGTTTTAGGGTTTAATTAATCTAATCACGGGTCTACAAGATATGAGTAATTAGGGTTTAATTTGGACTGATGGGTAATTACAGCTAATTTAATTTTCATTGGGTTCTTAGGGTTAATTAAAACTAATTAGGCTCGTTAGAGTTAATTAGGGTTAATTGGGTTCATTAGGGTTAATCGGGACTAATTAGGGCTAATTATAGCCAGTGCTGGAGTCACGATGAGATTCTAAGGGGTGCTAAAAATGTCGCGTTAACTTAATTAACCTAAATTCAACAACCAACCATTCAACTAATTCACAGATATCTCAATCTAATTGAGTCCCATCCTCCGTCAACAATCTCAATTCTCAAATTCTCAATACATAGTTAACAATCTCAATTCCCAATACCTCATATAGGGTGTCGGTATGGTGTTCGACACCTCCGGACACGTCCGAAGACATTGATTTATTTTTTAAATGCCGGACGCCATGTCCATCACCCCTTGAAGAGGTGCTGGACACCTCTTGAAGAGGTGTCCACAAGTATAAAGCCAAAATGTGATATTTCGGTGTAGGTGTTGATCGGACGCGGTGTCTGTGACTTACCGTCACCTCGACACCTCATCGACACATTCAGACACGTGTTTGACACCTCCGGACACGTGTCCGACACCTCTGGACACGTCTAAAGCCATTGATTTATTTTTTAAATATCGGACACTGTGTCCATCACCTCTTGAAGAGGTGTCGGACACCCCTTGAAGAGGTATCCACAAGTATAAAGCCAAAATATGACTTTTTTGGGTGTCAGTGTTGATCGGATGGGGTGTCCGTGACCTACCGACACCTTGACACCTCATCGACACATCCGGACACGTGTTGGACACCTCCGGACACGTGTCCGACACCTCTCAGCGGCGTTCGAAGACATTGATTTATTTTTTAATTGTCAGACACCGTGTCAGACACCCATTGAAGAGGTGCCAGACACCCATTGAAGAGGTGTCCACAAGTATAATGCTAAAATATGTTGTTTCAGTGTCGGTGTCGATAAGATGCGGTGTCCGTGTCTGTGCTACCTAATGGGGATCTCAATCCAATTGGGTCCCATCCCCCGTCAACAATCTCAATTCTCAAATGCTCAATGCAATAAAAATTAATAAAAATCACACATTCAATCCAATTGGGTCCCATCCTCCGTCAACAATCTCAATATCTCAAATGCTCAATGCACAATTAACAATCTAAAATCATCAATTAACAACCTAAAATCATCAATTAATAATCTCAATTACTTCAAATGCACAACTAATAACCTTAAATCATCAATTAACAACCTAAAATTATCGATCAATAATCACAATTCTCAAATGCACAATTAACAACCTAAAATTATCAAACAAATGATTAATGTTCAAATGGGAAAAAATTGTTCAAAATGCACATATCTGATGCGCTTGAATTATTTCAATTTGGGGTTCAATTCAATTAGGGCAATTAATTTAGGATTCAATTAGGGGGTTCAGTTCAATTTTGGGTTCAATTAGTTCAATTTATGGTTCGGTTGAATTGCAGCATTCAATTTAAGGTTCAAGTAGGGGGTTCAATTAATTCAATTTAGGGTTGCTTTACCCACATAGAGGGTTCTAATAAAGGAGGTTGCTTTACCCAATCACGTCGCCACACGAGACAGCGGGAACTCACGCCACAACCAAACAAACTCAAACACATTAACACAAGCACTAAGTTGGGGGATGGGGGATGACAAAATACTAGCCTAAAATTACATCCACTCCTAAAAACTAAACCAACAACATACAACAAACTAAACCAGAAAGGACACTGAGTTAAGGGAAAAGGGGAGGACTAAACTCTACCCTTAAAATTAATCCTTTTTGCACGGCCTCACCAAGAACCCAAACATACATCCCACACCCCCTATAGCTGCCTATGTAGTAAACACACCTACCAAAGGCTCGCTCATGCCAGCTGGTCATAATCATATCCACTGGTGTGACTTTATAGCCGTTCTCAAGCAAAAGTTAGTGCCTAAGCAAACTAGTTAGAACCGAAATATATTTAGTAAACCTAACATCACTTTGATTCATTCGGACAACCTAAAAGTAAGATTTACAGAAGCAAAGCTTCTACCCACTATCAAGTATATAGGCAATAATTGATGGAATCAAGTTTAAAATGGACTATTTCCTCTTAGGGTGAACATAATTATGACATGTAAACCATATTAGCATACCTAAGTTTAGACAAAAGTAAACAACTTTGGGAAAAAGGGTTCATCGGGAATCTGATTCACATTGCAATTTTAACTTCATAGAAAAAAGCTTCACAAAATAAGACTAAACAAGCACAAAATTCACATTGCTAGACAAACTTCACATAAACCTAAAATTGTTGCATAAGGTAAATTCTAAAACTCCTGAACATACCAATGGTTTAGCCGATGGCGGTAGGAATCCACGACGGTGGCGGTGGCAAGTTCAATTCCGTTGGGGGGTGGGTTGTCGTGGATGACAGAGACAAAGGTGGCTGTTTGGCGGAGGTGGCGACGGAAGTGGCGCGGCGTCGGGGGGGTGGGTTGCCATAGATGTGAAGGTCGCCGGAGTAAATATCGCCGGTGAGAGATAATTAGAGAGAGAGAGAGAGAGAGAAACGCGAGAAAGAAAAGAAAAAAGGGATCTGATATTTTAGATAAGACTTTTAGCCACGAGACTAGGCCGTCGGTAAAAGTCTGTCAGTAAAGCCCTACTTTCACCGACGGAATAATTCCGCCGCGGTAAAAATTCGGTCACTTATATATTTTTTAAAAATCATCAAAATTATAAAATTCTATAAAATATTTAGCGACGGTACTATCTGTCGGTAAAAGTTCATCTGTAATAATCCGTTGGCAAATACTTTGACCGGTGGAATATTTTGTCGTTAAATATTTTTACCGACGGTTTTTATCGACGGGAAAATCCGTCGCTTAAAGATGTTTTTGTCGCTAAAAGTCCGTCGCTAAATCTGTTTTTTTCTTGTAGTGTTTGGACTAGTTCTTTTGCCAAATCCCACATTAAGTATTCCTTGTTTTATGTGTTTTGGGCTCTCCAAATTTTCTCTTATTTGTAAGTGTCATTTCAGTCTTTCATTTTTGTTTCCTGAATTCTAACATGAAATATGGTATTGTCTTTGTTTTTCTTTCTTACTATAGAACCTTTTATTACGAGAAAGACAATATTTGGTTTAGGTTTATAAACACTAACTTATGCAGAACAAGTTAGTATAATTTTTTTCCTTTTCTCACCTTTTTTTTGTATTTTTGATAGGATGTAATATAAATATGTGTTTCATAGTTCATACTTGAAAAATGCTATTTTCACCTCCTTGATATATTTTTTACCCGCTAAAAATACATATTAGTGACAACTGCAAACTTGTTAACAACAAAAACGAGGTAAAATCACATTTATAAGCCGGTAGGACAACCACTCCCATATTAATCTTATGCTGATAGTGAAAAGAAATTGAAAATACATGCACAAACATGCTCACAACAAAAAGTATTGTCCAATCAATGAACTTTTTAATTGTAAAATTTCAAAAGAAGGGGATTTTAGAATGAAGGAAGTTTTGAAATACTCTATCCAGACGCACTCTTAGTCATGAATAAGCTTTCATTCCATTTCATAAAAAGAAATTGCGTTCAACCCTTATGTAGTGATCATGTATTATCCCCAAATATTACTAATGATATTTTTACATACAACTTTAACAACAATTCTTAGCATCACCTTTTCATGTAAAACCATTAATCACATTTAATCATTTGTGCGGTGTGAGGGAGTCGTAGGCTCTTCCTACAATCAGTGTTACAACAAAAAAAATTTGCTATTTTATTTATCGAAAAACAAATTACACTCCATAAGTTGAACTTTTCGTGCTATGTCACGAGCTTCCTTAACCTCAAAGCAAGGTACCTATTGGATTTCACACAAGACAAGGACCTAGCGAAATACTTAATTACTATGCATGACCGGAGCTAAACCATGCTTAGATGAGTCTGATTGTCAAATTATCTATTACATTCTAACAATCCAAGAATACGTGTAAATAGTTATAATTCTGATGTTTAAAATATTGGATGATTCAGAACCAATGGTCATGACTGTCTAAGACAGATAGATATATACATCCTAATATACCTTCATGTCTCCCCTCAGCTTTCCTTCTATCATATTACTACCATTTGATTCAAAGCGTTTAAATAATTGAAACCAATTATCTGAAACCATGCAATATTTATTTTTTGTTGTGTTACTATCACATATTGGTTATGCATAGTTGGACCTCTGCTATCCCGTCTGGCTACCCTGACCGGCCGGCTACATCCATCAGCCTCTCCCTGTTGACCGGCTGTGCACATTTGGATCCCTGCTTCTGCGCGTCGACTCCGTGACTCCCGTTGTCGCGCCCGAGGGCCATCTTCGCATCATGTGCCCTCGGCACGACGCCCGTCTCCGCGACACCCATTGCCGCACCCAAGTGCCGTCTCTACATCTCTTGTCTCCAATACAATGCCCAACTCTGTGACACTTATCGCCCGCCCGTGTGCAATTTCCATGTCACGTGCCCCCGACACTTCACCTTGCCCATGCATCGCACCACTGATTTAGTCACGCCCCTGGATCTTTGTCACATTACCATGCCCTCGCGTTGGTCCATCCTTTAACTACACCATGTGCACCTTGCCTTGGTCGTGGAACATGTTTCGACCCACTCCCTAGAGTGCGCAGCATCCCGTGAGGATAGGCGACTCCTCCGGGATACTATCTCTACTAGGGAGCTCTAAGTACAAGACTCCCCTTCCACTAGCTAGACGGCTCCTCGAATGCTACCTCGACCCATCGGGTAGGCGACTCCTCTGGAACACTATCTTGGCGCTCTCCGAGTGTTCCGACACAAGAAATCACCCGGGGAGATAGGAAACTCCTTTGCGACACTATCTCTGCTAGGGAGTTCTAAGTGTTCCGGCATGAAGACTCCTCTTCCGTCAGGTAGACAGCGCCTCCGGGATACTACCTCGGTCTGTCCAGTAGGCGACTCTTCTAAGACACCACCTTGGCGGGCTTCGAGTGCTTCAACATAAGGATTCAACTCGTGGGGATTGGTAACTCCTCCGGAACACTATCTATTCCAGGGAGCTCCAAGTGCTCTGGCACGAAGAATCCCTTTCTGCCAGGTAGACCGCTCCTCTAGGATGCTACCTCGGCCCGTTAGGTAGGCGACTCCTCCTGGACACTACCTTGGCATACTCCGAGTGCTTCTGTACGAGGACTGACCCGTAGGATAGGCGACTCCTCCAAGACACTGTCTCCACTAAGGTGTCTGCATGACTAGCTTACGTGCTCTGGCACTGGGGGCTTTCATCGGCATCCTTGGGTACTTTGACTCCCGGGTCACTCTGAGATGGGAGCTGGTCTCCTGAGGGCATCGCGCCCAGTCTGCCTGCTAGTTAGTTGTCGGGTCTTCCCCACCGCTGCCAGGTCCTTGGTGTGTCTCGAGGCAAAGGTCTTGGACTGGTGGCTAGATCAAGGGGGCTCTCTGGCCACACCGGTGCTGTGTGGGCCAATCTTTCCAGACAGAGAAAGCGACAATGTGCGTGCCAGGCTGGGTTAATATACGATCCGATAGTCCGTGGAGCACCGGTACATGTAGACCCCTCGATGACGTACTGATGCCCTGTGGACTTTGCAAGGGTCTTGGACTGGTGGCTAGATCAAGGGGGCTTTCTGGCCACACCGGTGCTGTGTGGTCCAATCTTTCCAGACAGATAGAACGACATTGTGCATGGCAGGCCGGTTAATATGCGATCTGACAGTCCGTGTAACATCGACACATGTGGACCCCTCGCTGACATGTCACTCCTGGGGAACGCCACTTGTCGCTTGATGACAAGTTTGGGTCTTGAGAATTCATTTGAAAACTTTTCTTCACATTTTCACTTCCTCACTCTAGAATTATAAAGAGAGAAACATACAGGACTGAGACTATGGACCTAAGGATCAGATTGTGACTGTCGTCATATATTCGCTCCGCGCCATTGCCCTCGCATGCAGCACTGCCATTTTCAGGCTCTGTCTAGAAAGTCCTTGGTCTCTGCTTTTGATCCATCCTCCTTATGTCTTACATCAGTATACTTGACATCTGACTCCAACTGCATTTCTTGTGACACCTCTACGTCAACTACGAACCCACTTTCCATTGTATTACGCTGATAAACAAAAAATGTAACTTGAAAAATAACAAACAGGATTTTGAAATGCATGTTTTTCAAAACTTTTGAAGAAAGTTCCTACGAGCAGTATTTTACTAATTTGGAGAAAGTTCCTCTCAAGCCACACCAATTGCGGAAAGTCATTTATTAATTAATGCATTGTCTTGCTCACAGGATTAGCATCGAAAACGTTAAATAACAGGATCAGAATTTCTTGTTGCCGTATACAGTTCAGAACCCGCGACCATTGGTCTATGTACTTTTGTTTGAACTCACAAGGTTTCCAAGGTGTTTTCCTGTAACTCAAATGAGTTTGGTAATTTATAAAAATCTATGCAACCCTAAGAAGGAGCCAATCATCAAACTTGAGTACTGGTAGCATTTTCTCTGAGTTCAAGATATACACAAATTGTTGACCACGCAGAAGGCCATAAATCAAAGGGCTGGCTCCGGCAAGCATTCTTTCTCAAAGCTTCAGCACTTGATGAATGAGGTGGGTAATTGCCAATACCCTTGTGATTTCCTTTATAGCAAGTTTCAGCATTTGATAACGTGGAGACACTGAAGTTCTTTGGAAGTGGTTCAAGTTTGTAGGCTTTTAACCTCTAGAGGCAAACTTTCTGATCGTTCTGCACTCATATTTAACCTGATCTGCGACGTAAACAATATGGATGCTTGGGGTTTGTTCAGGGACTGTGTCTTAAAACAAGATCGATAACTAGCTACTTGGCATGCTAGTGTAGGCCTCAGCTTCACTGATAACGTGATACTTCATGAATGCGGGCTTCCAGCCCTAAGCTCGTACTGCTTGTCTTGGTTGTGTACCACACTATTATTTTGGCTTGTTTTGATTACATCAACGTTCGGTCAAGCAACTTGGGATGAATTCTATTAGAGTTTTCTGGCCATGCTTTTGTTCTGTTTGTTTATGTTTATCTGATTTGTCTAGCAGTTCTAAGCAATACTTTTCAAATTAAAGCAGCTGCACCAAAAAAATGAAAAAGAAAAACTGGATACATAACATTTCTATTCTCTTAATTTCGTTTCGGGACTGAAAATGGCAGGCTACGAAGGTGAGAGGATCTGATGCAATGGCGGAAGTAGCAACCAGAAGTGATATCACTGGAGAACATGAGAAGGTAAATATTGAGGCGAGGCCTAATAATCCTATAACCGAAGAGTGGAAAGCAATTCTCAGAGGTAAGAATTCATTAACAAGTACTCCATCCCGTGAATCAAAAGGGAGAATGATGCAAAAAGTTCCACAAATTATGCGTATTCAGAACCAGCAAGAATATGATCCCATGGTGGTTTCATTGGGTCCTTACCACCACAACAAACAAGAACTCCAGTTAGCTGAGAAGTTTAAGCCTATAGCCCTTCGATTATATGTTTCATATTGCCATGGCAGTACCACAGATGATTTGTATAACAAGGTTCTGGAGGTAATTGGCTTTGCCAGAAGAAGCTATGTAGAAGGCTCGACAGACGGATACAGTGACGAGGAATTGGCTCTAATGATGCTCTTGGATGCTTGTTTTATCTTGAACGTTATTCACTGTGTATCATCGAAACTGCCCTATGTACAGGGACAAGAAACTCGTTTCCCGTACTACTCGTTAACTTCCTTCACGCCTTCATTCGACGTGGAGATGGATGAGGAGAGAAGGACTGATGTGGATCGCGTGGTACTAATATATCATGAGCATCTCGGTGGCCTGGGATGGGTGAACATATTTCGTGATATGTTTTTGCTGGAGAACCAACTCCCTTGTGAAGTCCTGCACGTGTTACTGCTCTTCAGATTCGGAAGCAGAGAGACTGGGGACGATATGATAAAGAAGTTCATTGACTTTATTGTTTATAGGCAGAGGATCCGCAAGAATGAAGTACTGATATTCAGTTCTCCGAGATTTCATCAACCTCTTCACCTTCTTGAAATTTACCGGACATCTTTCCTCAATCGCAGTCACAGTCAGCAACATTCTGGTAGATGGAGAGACAAATGTCGTCTTAGTGAGAGTAACTATACACACTATACTCATTCATGTCGTTTGGTCACAGAGCTCAAAGCAAAAGGGATTCGCTTTAGGCCAAGCATTGGCAAGTCTTTGACTGACATCAAGTTCGACTCTAACACCCTTTTTGGGCAGCTTGAACTTCCTCCAAGGATTATTACGTCCACGGCCAAGGCCATTTTCCTAAACTTGATCGCCTACGAGATGTGTCCGTATACCCCTAACGACTTCAGCGTGACATCTTACATTGGATTTATGAAATCGCTCATTAATCATCCCGATGATGTGAAGGAGCTTCGATCAAAGCATATACTTCTAAACAAACTCGATAGCGACAAAGATGTGGCGAATATGTACGAGGACATAAGCATTCCCACGGTGAACATTGCCATTTTCGAGGATGTTGAGGAAAGCATTCAAGAGCACTATAATAACAAGGCAAAAACATGGATTGCTGAATTGATTTCAGACTATCTCAGTAGCCCATGGACTGCTATTGCTCTTCTTGCTGCAGTTTTTCTTCTTGTTTTATCCTTTCTTCAGACCTACTTCACCATTTCTAAAGCTTGAATACAAGTTTAAAGCCAAAGGAAATCTCGAGGAGTTTAATGTCCCGTGCTTCTTTATGAATGTACCCTACTCTCTCTCTCTCTCTCTCTCTCTCTCTCTCACACACACACACACACACATTCATGGTGCCTTTCTATGCCTTTTCATCACTGTGTTTAGTTAGTGTAGCGAGACCAGTTATAGAAAGAGAGATACTTTTGAAGGTCATACTCTCCCAAGAAGGTCATGTTTAATAGCATCCTTTTTGGCTTTGCCAGCTGAGGTTGCTTGTGTTGCTTTAGGCGCACTCTGAACTGTTTTTGCTCTGTCACCTGGTGATAAAATCATCCTTCTGCCAAGAAGTTTCATTGCTTAGTTGCAATAGTGAATGACGAATGCATGTCCTTTTCATTTGTGTGTCTCTTATTTTGAAGAACTCTTAGGATCCAGCAGTATATATGATGAGCAGTCACCTCAAAGTGTAGTGCAAAGAACATGTTGGTTACCTGCTACTAAAGATGAACTATGTCTTTCGAACTTGCATATTTTCAGAACATTTGAAGCAAAGGTTCGTTTAGAGCTTGATCCAAACCCTGAAAATGATCTCTCATGCTCATAGGATTACCATCAATGGAAGCTTAAGGATGTAGTTGGTAATGTAGAAGAAAGAGAAAGTTTTATGCCAATTATAAAAATGTCGAATCGAAATATTGATTTATGGAACAAAAATTTGCGTTTTTTTTATTTGAAATAGTCAGAACTGTAATTTATATGGTCCGTCGATACGGGGATTAATTCGAACTAAGGATCTCGAGATCATACCTCAAGGATTTTTGCCACTCCACTGCCCCTTGGGGTCAAATATACGTTGTTGTTTGAAGTATTGACATGCGCTCACATGAGAAGTTGACAAGTGTGATTAAGAGATATTTGCACATTATGTTTTAAAGGAATGGACAAAATTAGGCGATGATGAATGAAGAGATAATTGAGATAAAGCTATATCTACACAGCAGACCGGGAACATTTGAGGAGGAGCTTTTCTAGCTTCTACATACTCTAGACATCGAGAGAGAGAGAGAGAAAGCTTTAGCTTGAGACTTCTTTGCTCAAGCTTCCTACTTCAAACTATTTACAATGTCATACACACAAAACCTATACCCTTTCTACATGTAAAATTATCCATTCCCCTAAGCTGCTCCTCTTCGAAGTCTCTGAATATCAATCCCCCATGCTCCTGTGCTTTGAACTCCGGCTCCGGTCTTTCTCTTCAGATTTTACAGTTCCTGTTTCCATCAATTTCTGAGGTTCTAGGTTTTCAACCTCCTTCTCTATATACTCCTCAAAATCCATCCAACTGTTATAGTATCAAACTACCTCAAAATATAAACAATTCCTGCTCCCGCTAAGTCCTGCAACAATAACAACTAACTAAAACTCTTACCCCCCACACACACGCACGCCCAAATGAAGTTCAAAACAAAAAAAAAAGGTACTTAATCTTAATCTTTAAGATAAATTACACTTATATCCCTGAGGTTATGGTGTAATTACAGTCAAGGACATTAAGTTTCAAAATGTAACATTCTGTGACCAAAAACCCTAATTTTGTAACACCTGCGTCCATCTGTTAAGGTTCCGTCCAAAAAGTGTATTTTTTTTATTATGTCATCGTTAGGTTTTTTCAAAATTACAATACTGCCATCTACTGCATATACTAAATAATTACACTTATGTCCCTGAGATTAGGGGTAACGACAATAATTTGGATAAATTATACTTATGTCCAATATAATGGTTTAAATGTTCAAATTAGGATTATATTTTTTAGACAAATTACACTTATGTCCAATATAATGGTTTAAATATTCAAATTAAGATTAGGATTTTTTAGGGTTTGTATAAAAACCTTGATTTTGAAATTAGGTTTCCAAATCACCGCCGACGACCAATCTTCTGCCGGCGTCCCCCCCATTGCCGGCGACGTCCCCATCGTCGGCGACGTCGCCTTTTCCCCTCTATCTCTTCTCTCCCCCCACCTCGCCACCGCAGCAGCCCCTATCTCGCCCTACGCCGGCAACTCCATCGCCCCACGCCGCCGGCAGCTCCATCACCCCATCCCTCCCTCCCTGCCCTACCCTCCCCCACCCCGTAGCCGCCCCCACCATACTTACACACCACTGCCAACCTCCATGACCCAAATACCCGGCATCACCACCGTTACCCACCACCCCCCACCACCGCCATAACCCACTCTTCTTTCTTCCCAAACCAAAACCCACCATCAATTCAAAAACCCAAGAAAAATACCTACTGTGATTCCGAGTCATGGCATGAGAGAGAGGGGGCGATTGGTGGGTAAGAGGGGTCTTGCGGCAGAGAGGGATCTTGCGGCGTGGTGGGGAGGGAGGGACATCAGCGGCGTGCAAAAGAAGAGCAGGGGCGCCGTAGGGCGAGTGTACGACAGCATGGTGGGGAGAGGGGAGGGGGCGAGTTGGGGTGGGGGTGCGGGGAGATTGAATCTAAGAGTGAATTTAAGAGAGAAAGGAGAGAAAACAAAAAAAAAGATAAAAAAGAAACATGGAATTTTAATATTAATTAGGGGCAATAAAGACTTTTCGCTAAAACTGTTAGTATTTTTGGTATTCCGTCTGATCAACGAACATAGGTGTAATTTGTCAAAACTATTGTCCTCGCCTATAATTATACCCTAACCTCAGAGATACAAGTGTAATTTGCCCGTTATCTTTAGTTTGAGTGTATAAAATCTGTTCAAGAATCTGTAAAATTGGTAAAAACCCTAGTTCACAAGCATTTTGATATTAACTTATACTATTAGTATCGACTAATAAGGGTCGTGAAATATAAAACTCTAAATTAAAGGAAGCGGGCGCGTAAACTAGGGTTGCGTGTTTGTAAAATAGGGGCGATATTACCTTGAAGAGAATAAGAGCAACAGTCGACTCAAGAAGGAAGAGCATTAGTTTGTCTGAAGCTCTATTATGAATTTTAAGCGCAAGATTTTGGAGGTCAAGAAAATATAGACTGGGCTTTCTTGTTTTGGTACTAAGGACCGGGTCTGAAACAACGGAGCCTCACAGATATAGAGGGCTGACTATAAGTAGAATGAATTACTTTCTAGTGGATTTGCAGCTAAACTAAAAGGTAAAAAATGCACAAATTGACTTTTTTTAATTATCAGTCGAGGTAGATGTGCTACGAGACTATTTTCTTAACATTTATTGCTTCTTCATTTTCTGACAGTCAACAGAGATTGTTGATCAGAGTATGTCTTGCTAGCCTGCTCTTTTGATTTATACTCTAAGCTAGAAGCAATCCACTGCTACTCGATTAGTTGGTATTTCGATGTCCGTGAAATGGGCCGATCCTTGCCTGCATGTTGTTCTATACGCCCGAGCTAATTTGTCAATTTTTCATCTCCCTAGACCAAGACCTAATAGTACGGACACATTTGATTTTTATGTTTTGTCTATTCATATTATTTGGTGGTGTATAAGTACGTTGTTGCTCATTGCTATTACTTACGGTACCTTTGTATTTTGATTGATGTAAGTTGGTAAATTTTCAACCATGTATGAAAAATGCTTTTTTTTTTCTCTTTTACTTGAAATTGCTTTCAAGGCTTTAATTACAAGGCAAAACTTTTGTGTTGAAAATGCTACTAATATGTTGGTTGGTGTAATATAGTTTGATGGCACAACTTATGTTTTTATGTGCTAGTAATCCTTCGTAAGGTTGCAGTATCATCTCTAAGAGTTGATTTTTTTTTTTAATCTATGCATACTTTGACTTTTTGCGTATTTTTAGGGCATATTATTTTGTCAAGGATTGCATATGAAGCATTGGCACAGGCAAGAAAACTCAATCTCGACTTAGTTGAGGTAAAGCCTTTTTTTTCCCTCTCTCAGTAGCAAACTGAGAGGAAGATCTAGTTTCTTTCAAAATTTAGTTGTCCTCTTTCACTTGAATTTCTTTATCTTTTGCATTGTACAGGTTCAGCGAACAGCTGACCCTCCTGTTTATAAACACTATTCTTTCTTTTTTAAGTTCAGGGGGTGCTAATGCAGCCCCTCGCCACAACGGGGTTCGGCCACTGATAGCCCATCCTACACAATATTAGTTAGTCATGCTAAACCAACCAAAACGATTTTCTATTTAGTGGCGTTGTTTATAATATAGATATTATTATGTTATTAAATAGATACCAGGAATGATTTAAAAGACTTATACAAATGACAATACCGGCAATCAATCTTTGTATGCCAATTTAACTTGACTATTTGAACTAAAACATGATTATTTTTATGTTCAGAATTGATAATCACACACTAATTTTCAAATTTACACCCCACTCTTGTTACTAAGGATATTTACTGACACTTTTTATGTTTAGTGATTGAAGGTGGAGCTGAAGTTATAGGAGTGCGGAGGAAGGTTGTTGTATTATGATTTTATTTATGGACCATTTGAGGAATCTAGAAGAAAAACTTACAACATGTAAATAGGCAAGATCAAAAACTTCTTTTCATGTCTTATTTTTCTTTGTTTCCAATTTAAGAGGAGAACAACGAAAAAGTAAACTTCAACAAAACCCATAGCCACTCCTAAGAGGATTGATTAGCCATTGTGGGCATAATAATCCATGCCACGTGGTCCTAAACGCCTTCTTAGGAAACAAACTTCGCCGATGGTCAAGAACCCCTAACGAGCTTATAAGAGTTTCAAATCACATTGATCTCTACGAAATAAGCTTGGCACTTCGATAACATACTGAAAACACTCTATTAGTCCCCTCCTCGGATTATATTTTGGGAACATGTTCAGTTGCTCAACTCTAATTCTTCTTTCGCTATTATTTCCCTCCCCTTCACTTGGGTTTGAATGAGCCCCATACCTAGACCGTCACAAAAAGAAATGGGTGAAATTCTTACCAAGAAAAGCCCTAGTCCCCTTCACTCTGATAGCTGCATCCGCTCCTCTGACCTTCCCAACATACAATTCAACACCATCATCTCCCCGCGATTGCTAATCAACAAGATTGAGAGGGTGACAATTTGCAACAAAAAAAAATGGAGGTTTTGGAGTTCTTCGAACTCCAAAAATTACTCTTATGCGGTAAATTGTACTGTCTGACCAGTCATCCTTTATAGTTGAAATATTGTGTATGAAATGAACTCTTCCCGATATATCAAATATGTAGGGGTATACTTAATAAACTACTTCATATTTTCATAATCTTTCAACATCCCATCATTGCCAACTACAAGAAGATTGTTATAATTTATATTTCCATACTGTATATAAAAGTATGAATCCTTGAAAATTGTTTTTTTAACCACGATACCCTTCTTATATTTAAAAATTACTACATTGTCATACAATTAATATACTTACAATCTAGATTCTTTTAACAAATCCATTTTTTCACTACTCATAAATGCTATAATTAAAACATAAATATCTCTCTCATTTTTCATAAAACTTATTATTAATAAAATAATGTATGTTCATATTCATCCACAACTCAATACTTTATATAGATGAGGAAATGCTTGACCTTGATGATGATAACATCTTATGATATAAGTAGAGTAATTAACTTTGACCAAAAAGATTTTTGTCCTTGTGCGTGTTTGTCATTTTTTGTTTTGTTGTGAAAGAATCTTACCCAAGCAATATGAAAATGTAAAAACACCTACCTTTTTCCGCTGCTCTTACCCATTGTCATAGAGAAGTAGCTAAAAGAAATTTGTCAAAATCATAAACACACACAACCATATTTTTCAACTGGATACAGAAATGATAAAAATGAAAACATAAAACCAAAATTGTAAAGGAACATTGAATTAATATTTTCCTTCGACTTTTCTACATTTGGCTGTAAGATCCGATATATTTGTGTACATATACGTGTGTGTCTTAATTGTATGGCTTAAGTTTGTCCATGCAAATGTTAGTAATTTACTAAGTAAACTTCAAAATATAGAGTAACTTACGTTCTTTCTCTTCCTTTGATTGTTATGGAGTATTATCACCGACTTTCTATTTATTTTTTGTCGTGGCTAGGATTGAAATAAGTTTTAAACGTTATGTCCCAATAAAATCTTGAAATTACTCATTTCACATCAGTTATTGATTAAGAATCAGCACAACCTTCAAACTAAGGGTGACTCACCTCTTCGGTTTCTCTGAAATCTGAAGCTTAAAAATAAATATTAATAGAGATGACTATCATTTCCTTTATATAGGTATCCCACAGTATGTTGATGAGCACTTGCCAAGCATATTGTCTTCGTTACAAGTAAATAACATATTCTGCTTTTTATTGTGTAAGTTACTATGACTTCACTTCTTATTTATTTTTATGTATACTACGATTACTCCGTTTAAATAATCTCTAATTAGATACTACATGAATGGATGGGTATACATGTTTGTAATTAGAAATTAACTTTAAAATAATAAAAAATTATCTATACCATTTTTAAAGTTACTGAAATGAGAAGAGACCAAATTAAATTAATTTTAACTATACAAGTCATTGTTTTTTCTATTTATTTGTTTTCTCTTTTGGAATTACATCGTTTTATATTTACAACCAAACTTGAGCAGTTGAAAATACCACTAAATCATTTTTGGTGACAAGATATCAAAGTAACGAGATTGGAAGCGATTGATAACATGATTGCTGTTTAGCCAGCAGCATATAATCCTCTTTTGCGTAAAAAAGAAAATCCTAATAACAGTAGATAGGCATTTTTTATGGGTTCAAAGCTACTAACTTTTCATTGTTGCGAATCATAACAAGTAAATGTGTTAGATACTAATCTTATAAGAACATCTCTTTCAAATTAAATACGAAAATTATAATATAAAATAAGGTGACTAAAAACGATTGTGATTCACGATAACTATTGTGTTCATCGAGTTAGACTACAGAACAATATAAAAAATGATTGAAAGCTAAAATTGAAAAAGTACAACTATATATATATGTTGGCATAAAGATAAATATTGCCGGAGTATATTGTTGCCTGTGAAACACCTTTTAGTTTGGACTAGGCAACGGTTTGAGATTTTAATCATTTTTGCTTCAAACGAGAGGTGGATAAGACCATCAAAGGGATATGACCAATCATTGACATAAAATCTGTTGAATCATATTAATGCCCTACCATGTAATACGTAGTGGGTTCAGAAACATACCGTATGAAGTCTCCAAATTTTCAGACGATGGATCCTTGTTATTATGAGCCTCCAACATGCTTAATCTTTTCGTAGGTACGAAGACGACTACTAGAGTCGAGTTCTTCGTCTAAGAACCAAATCCTAGAGTTAGGTGATTGCTCTAGAGAGAGTGCTATAGAGAGAGAGAGATTGTCTTGTGACTTATTATCTGTGATTTATTATCGTATGACTTATTTTTTTTGAGATATCTCTAGCCTTTATATAGAGATAATATTAGAGGGTGGTTTTATCTCAAACACTTAGGACATAAAAATATATTTATTTCAAACACTTAGGAGATAAATATTCTCTAATTAACTGTAATAATCCAGACTAACAAATACACATTATCTGTTAGTGGGCAAATAATGGGTCGACTGACCCAATTCATTAACGGTTCCCACTCGCCTACACACAGGGCAAATAAATCGTACAGTCCCTTCTTATCTCTTGTCTACTCATCTCCTCATACAGGAAATAGAACGTGCGATTTACGAGTAGGGCTGTATACGAACCGAGTTCGAGCCAAACATGGTTGTGTTCGAACTCGGTTCGTTTAAGTTTTAGTATGTTTGAGCTCGGCTCGAGTTTGTTAAGTGCCAAAATGTTAGTGTTCGAACTCAGCTCGAGTTTGTGACGGTAAGATTCGGGCTCGGCTTGCTCAACTCGTTTAACAATACGAGCCGAACCCGAGTTTAAAAACTCAGCTCACATTTTTGTTCAAGTTTCAATCAAATCCCTAAATTTCCTTAAAATCCCCAAATTGTTCAAGCAATCAAGGTATTATTAATAAAAAAAAATGAGACATAGAAGATACAAGGAGTTATGTAGAATCAAAACAATCAAGGTATAATTAATAAAAAAATGAGATAAAAGATACAAGGAGGTATGTAGAATCAAAACAATGAAAAATAAATTTGATCGATTGGCGATAGACTACGAGTTGATGCATTCGAGGTTGAGCCCTTGGCTTTGCAGATCGGAGACTTGGCTTTGTTGCTTTGTAGGTTGAATCCGGCGACACAGAGATGACGGCGGCAAAGACAGGCAACTTGGCTTTGCAGATCGGAGACTTGGCTTTGCTGCTTTGTAGGTTGAATCCGACGACGCAGAGATGACGGCGGCAAAGACAGGTAACTTGGCTTTGCAGATCGGAGACTTGGCTTTGCTGCTTTGCAGGTTGAATCCGGCGACGCAGAGATGACGGCGGCAAAGACAGGCAACGTGATGTCCATCTATGAAGAGAGAGAGAAAGAGAGAGTGAGTGAGTGAGTGAGTGAGAAAGGGGGTGGGCAATGTGCAATCTGCATGTGTGCGTGTGTGCGACGAGGTAAGAGACAGAGAGTGCGGTTGTGTGATTTTTTTTGTAATGTTTAGGTTTAGGTTAGTTTATATAATTTGGGTTGTTAAGCCTTTATAGATTGAATTATCTTGGGATTGGGCTCCATCTTTGTAAGTGGGCTTGGGTTATGGGTTGACTTAAAGGCCTGGCCTCCAACATTAAAGTTTTAATTTATGTGTTTACCTAAATATTAATTTTGTAAATATATTATAATTAATTTATTATTTAAACGAGTTGTTCATGAACACGTTTGTGAACATTTTGCCTAAAAAAGAAAAGCCTAATAACAGTAGATAGGCATTTTTTTATGTTCTATGGGTTCAAAGCTACTAACTTTTCATTTTTGCGAATCATAACGAGTAAATGTGTTAGATACTAATCTTATAAGAACATCTTTTTCAAATTAAATACGAAAATTATTATATAAAATAAGGTGACTAAAGACGATTGTGATTCACGATAACAATTGTGTTCATCAAGTTAGACTACAGAATAATATTGTTGCTTGTGAAACACCTTTTATTTTTTACTATGCAACGATTTGAGATTTTAATCATTTTTGCTTTAAAAGAGAGGTGGATGAGACCATCAAAGGGATATGACCAATCATTGACAAAATCTATTGAATCATATTAATGCGCTACCATGTAATACATATTGGGTTCGAAAACATACCGTATGAAATTTTCGAATTTTCAGACGATGGATCCTTGTTATTATGAGCCTACAACACGCTTGATTTTTTCATAGGTACGAAAACGGCTACTAGAATCGAGTTCTTCATCCATGAACCAAATCCTAGAGCTTGGTGATTGCTCTAGAGAAAGTGCTATAAAGAGAGAGGGATTGTCTTGTGACTTATTATCTGTGATTTATTGTCATATGACTTATTTTTTTGGGATATCTCTAGCCTTTATATAGAGATAATATTAGAGGCTGGCTTTATCTCAAACACTTAGGACATAAAAAATATATTTATTTCAAATACTTAGGAGATAAATATTTTTTAATTAACTGTAATAATTTAGACTAACAAATAAACATTATCTGTTAGTGGGCAGATAATGGGTCCACTGACCCAGTTCATTAACAGCTCCCACTCGCCCACACACAGGGTAAATAAATCGTACAGTCCCTCCTTATCTCTTGTCCACTTATCTCATCATACATGAAATAGAACGTGCGACCTACGAGTAGGACTGTATACGAACCAAGTTCGAGCCGAACATGGTTGTGTTCGAACTCAATTCGTTTAAGTTTTAGTATGTTCGAGCTCGGCTCTAGTTCGTTAAGTGCCAAAATGTTAGTGTTCAAACTTGGCTCGAGTTCGTGACAATAAGATTTGGGCTCGGCTCGCTTAACTCGTTTAACAATACGAGCCGAACCCAAGTTTAAAAACTCAGCTCGCATTTTTGTTCAAGTTTCAATCAAATCCCTAAATTTCCTTAAAATCCTCAAATTCGAGCAATCAAGGTATAATTAATAAAAAACGAGACATTGAAGATACAAGGAGGTATGAAGAATCAAAACAATCAAGGTATAATTAATAAAAAAAACGAGACATAAAAGATACAAGGAGGTATGTAGAATCAAAACAATGAAAAATAAATTTGATCGATTGGCGATAGACTACGAGTTAATGCATTCGAGGTTGAGCCCTTAGCTTTGCAGATCAGAGACTTGGCTTTGCAGGCGATGGCTTTGCAGATCGGAGACTTAGCTTTGCTGCTTTGTAGGTTGAATCTGACGACGCAGAGATGATAGCGGCGAAGACAGGCGACGTGATGTCCGTCTGTAAAAATAGAGAGAGAGAGAGAAAGAGGGTGGGCTATGTGCAATTTTCATGTGTGTGTGTGTGTGTGTGTGTACGACGAGGTAAGAGACATAGAGAGTGCGGCTGTGTGATTTATTTTGTAATGTTTAGGTTTAGGTTTAGGTTAGTTTATATAGTTAGGGTTTTTTAGCCTTCATAGATTGAATTATCTTGGGATTGGGCTCCATCTTTGTAAGTGGGCTTGGGTTTTGGGTTGACTTAAAGGCCTGGCCTCCAACATTAAAGTTTTAATTTATGTGTTTATCTAAATATTAATTTTGTAAATATATTATAATTAATTTATTTTTTAAACGAGTTGTTCATGAACACGTTTGTGAACATTTTGGAGTGTTCATATTCGGCTCGTTTGATAAACGAGCCCTAAATACTTATTCATGTTCGGTTCGTATATTATACAAACGAACGTGAACAAGTCTTGTGGAGAATGAACCACGAGCCGTTCGTGAATAGCTCAGTTCATTTATAGACCTACCTACGAGAAATGATATCCAGTTGAGGAGTATTGTATTAAGTTATCACCAAACTAACACAATACATCACTCCAAAAAGTCTCGTATGTACCCCAGATAGTTCAACTACACCAGATTAAACACTCTCAAATCCCTCATAGTGAGCAGTGTTAAACCTCTCATATGTTATGTATTCATGACTCATATCAAAACTAAAATCGACAAAGTCGCCTGGGGTATGAATCACACAACATGGTTAATATTGAACTTTCTTCCCAAAGCCCTCATGTCATTCCAATTAGACCCAACCGCTTTTCTAGACATGCCCCGCGAGACCGCATCATCCATGATCCAAGGGTACATGCTAAAGTAGCGACATTGAGTATCCTCTTCATGACATAGTCTAAGGTGAAAAGGGTACGATATAGGATCAAAAATATTTCGATCCAAGTGGCTCACACAGTGACGAAGTAAGGATTCATTCATCACTCCCACTGTCGGTCTGCATTTAGCACATGCAGTATGATTTGCATGCTATGGCGTAACCCGCAAGGGCGTGTCACATAAATGTATAATAAAATACGTCATACGAATCTGAATCTAGTCACTTGTACAAGCGCCTAACCTGAGTTTTTCAGCCTAGTCATTCTCTTGCCTGCCTGAAATCTCACATTCGGCTGTAAACAAGCTACATAGAGTTGTGGAGATACTCTATGATCGACCTATCTTTTTAGGTCTCATCTTAGCTCCAACTAAGGCGACATGTTTGCTTTATAAGCTGTATCATCTTATTCGCCCATCTTGGCGCCTAAGACAATTATGTCTCATCTTGCTCGCTATCTTAGCGCCAAGGTGAATTACCCGTGTGAGTGGGTCAATTCAAGCCTGGTGACACTCTCAATAAGGATGTATATGTAATCACAAAGATTATCCATTCATTCCAAAATAAACTCAAATCAAGGAATAAAAATTTAATATAATAAATAATGTACATAAGATGCCATAAACATATCAAACCTACGTAGTCCCATACTCCTAATGTGAGAAAGGAAAACATCTCTAGCAATAGGCTTGGTCAAAGGATCAGCCACCATTCTGCCAGTAGGTATATGCTTTATGGCCACCTCTCCTTGCGCAACTAAAGTTCTAATGAAGTGATAACGAAGGCCTATGTGTTTGGCCTTCCCATGATATTTGGGGTCTTTTACAAAACCTAGGGCAGCTGTATTGTCACAATGAACAGTGACAGCCTCGTCTGCATGAGGTGTAACCCCTAGGGCAGATGTATTGTCATAATGAACAGTGATTGTCTCATCTGCATGAGGTGTAACCCCTAGAGCCTGTAAGAATGACCTCAATCAAACAGCTTCCTGGACTGTTGCTGAACAAGCAATATTCTCTGACTCCATCGTGGATAGGGAAATGCAAGACTATTTTTTGCTACACCAAGAGATAGCTCCATACGAAGTGGATCTATGCCCATCTCTATCAACGTCCAATCAGCATCTCAAGTCTCCACCATGATAACACATAACGAGATCAGCGGTTCCACGTAGGTATCGAAGAATCCTCTTCACCGTATCCATGATTATCTGATGACGACTTAACATTCCAATGGCATAGCAGATGTCTGGACGCGTACACAACATAGCGTACATCAGACTCTCTACTGCAACCGCGTAAGGCACTTTGGACATCCGATTCTTTTCCTCATCATTCTTTGGGCATTGTTCTGTGCTAAGAGTACACGCCTTGTCCATTGCAGTGTTTATGGATTTTGAGTTATGCATACGGAATTGTTCAATGACCTTCTTGATGTATGTCTCTTGAGACAAACCGAGAAGTCTCTTTGGACAATCACGTATGATTTTAACCCCGAACACATAATTAGCTTTTCCTATGTCCTTCATCTCAAAAGTTGAGGACATCCACTGCTTGGTGGCGACAATGGAACTCATGTCATTCCCAGCTAAAACAATGTCATCCACATACAAAGAAATGATCAGAATACTTTTCTTGGATCATTTTACGTAAACGCAATGGTCTGTTTCAGTCATTTCAAAACCTATAGAGGTAATGACATGATGAAACCTAAAGTACCTCTACCTAGACGATTGTTTTAGACCATATATAGAATGTTTAAGCCGGCAAACTTTACGCTCATGTCCTTTGACTTCAAAACCCTTAGGCTTAGCCATATAGATCTCTTCGTCTAGTTCTCCATTGAGAAACGCGATCTTAGCATCTATAAGAAAAAGTTCTAAATCCTGATGGGCGACAATAGCTAGGATCAAGCGAATTGAAGCAAATCTCACCACTGGGGAGAATATGTCTTCATAGTCCACACCCCGCTGTTGGGTATAGTGAAGATAAGGCTTCTTCCACAGAAGTGGGCTCATCTTCATCAGTTGGAGTCCACATAAGAACTTATCTGTTAATCTCAAAATGACGACGTGAAATCTTTCGCGTGCACCTCTACGTAGTTGAGAATCTTGTTGACCTGATGGTCCTGGTGGTGTGCTCCCACAGTCTGGGATGCTCCCAATAAGTTCAGGGTCACTTATACTATCTTCAGAGACAACCGGATGAGGAACTAATTCCCCACCTTCGCTTGGAGATGGTAAAGTGTCTTCAGCCTCTTTTAACTCATAGAGGTCAAGATTCTTACTTGCGTCTCCAATGCTAGGAAAATCACTCTTTATGAAATCGACATCACGAGACTCTATCTTAGTCTTTCCACCATTTGGATGTTCACCATACATCACATAGCCTTTAGAGTTTTCAGAATACCTCAAGAAGATACTATTTTTAGCTCTAGGGTCTAGTTTCCTATACTTATAAGAAGTACTGTAAACATAACTTGCTGAGCCCCATGGGCGTAAATTATCCAAATTTGGCTTTTGGTCATTCTAAAGCTCTATGGGTGGATTTGACTGATTGTGAAGGCACTCGATTAAGTATATAAATTGTAGTCAAAAGAGCATCCCCTACAAAAATATTGGGAAGTTTGCTTGTGCCATCATAGACCTAACCATATCTAATAATGTTCTATTCCTTCTTTCCGTAACACTATTTTATTGTGGAGTGTCAGGAATACTAAGTTGCCTGCATATCCCTTTTTTCTCACAAAACTCTTTGAAGTGATCGGACAAATATTCACGTCCTCGATCAGTGCGAAGAGTTTTTAAACTCTTCTCTTTCTGATTCTCAATTTCTGCTATAAAGCGTTTGAAACAATCCAAAGCTTTATAGCTGGTGAGATATCAGATACACATAACCATATTGTGTATAATAGTCTATCCGTGTAAGGAAATAAGAGGCGCCATGGCATGCCTTTACACTCATAGGTCCACATATGTCAGAGTGAACTAGCTCAAGTGGCTAAGTTGCTCTCACAGCCTTTCCAAACAAGCCTCACGTGTTTGTAGATTGACTTTTGCGAGTGGGCTCAAAAGGCCTTCTCTAGCCAAATGAGTCATTCTATCATGGCCTATGTGGCCTAATCTTGCATGCAGCATGCCAGGTGGTAGAATCATTCACAATATTTTCATCACCACATAAGAATAAGAGGACTAAGAATAATTTAAATCCAATTGAAAAGACTATCCATGAGAAAACCATGTCCGAACAAAACATCATTCAAAAACATGTCCAACTTATTACCCTTAAAAAATAAAGGAAAAACTAATGTATAATAAAACAATAATTGAAAGTAGATTAAACCAAACAGTGGGTGTATATCACACATTCTTAAGAAGCAATGCGTGCCCAGTGTGCAACTTGAGCTGGTAAGAACCAACTCCTAGCACCTCTTCGGAGCTATTGTTTCCCATAAAAATATGTTTGTTTTCCACTGGAATCTAGTGATAATCTACGAACCCCTCTTGATCACGTGCTGCATGTTTTTCGCGCTTGCCATTTGCATTGCGCAATCCCCCTCGAGCGACATAAGTAAGGGTCTTATCAACATCTCGAGTCTCGGCCTTAAGGATGACATGCTGTGAAATGTTAGAAAAGTTCTCGATGTTTTCACTGTGGGTCAATATCTGTTTCATATTAGCCCATGAGGCAGGAATGGACCTTATGACAGCTCTGACTTGCTGCTTATCTGTGAGCGCATGGCCAACATCCCTCAGCTTACCAATCATATTGGACATCACCCTTAGATGTTCGTTCATAATATGTTTAGGGTCTTTTGTGTACTCCTCAAACTTGATCACAAGGCTACAAAGCCACGTAGTTGAGGTTCCACCAAAAGAGAATTTGAGCTGATCCCATAAAGCTTTGCAAGTTGAAAGTTCATCAAACTGCCAAATTAGATCATTTTGCAAGCTGCTCATCAAGGTGTAGCGCGCACTACGATCTTTCTCATTCTATTTCTAGTAGGCAGTGTGGTCTCTTAGGGGTTGCTTCTCAGTGGGCTCGACCATCTCTTTGGTCAAGTACTCCTCGAGCTCTTATTCGTTCAGCATGAATTTCATCTTTTTGTGCCAAACGTCATATTTATCTTTGTTAAGTTTCTCACCCTTAACGAGATCAGTTATGACATTCTTGGTGGCTATTCTATTCATTACATTAGTTTGCGCAAGGAAAAGACATTACTTATACATCCTTCTATTTATTTAAAAAAATTCAAATGAAAAATATTATTCTTCCTCACATCATGTCATCAAAAATTTGCTAAGCTCGTAATCATCTCTCATGTATGTGAGTTGGGAAAATATTTTACAGTAATTTTTTATAATAAATTTCATCATCATATAAGTCATAATGTAATAAATCATCCACATGATAATTTATAACAACATAATTGCACCATACAATAAAGTGTGCAAGTATTCCATTGAGTCCTATTGGCATTCTTAAAACAAAAGTAAACACATTATTTTATTTAAAATGTCAATCTAATATCCATCAATTAAACCTTAAACTAGCTTGCTCAAATAATAAGTTAAAGGGCAATTAAATGGATAAATATGACACATTCTCCTTCAAAGGAAAAGAAGTGTGAAAGCCTTGAAATTGAGTTTAAAAGTGTGGGCTTATGAAAGCCCAACAAATATACCTCAATAAAAGCATATTTAAACCATAACACTAATCAAAGCAAATAAATAAAATAGAATTTATCTATGTCATATAACTCTTAAAAATTTATTTCTGCCTATAAAGTGCAAAAATAAAAAATGTATGCATTATTCGTATCTTTGGGATCACAAAAGTACCACAAAAATACTCCCAAATAGCCAAAAATTAAGAAATAAATTCTTAAAAATTGACAAACAGTGAATTCACCTCTTAATATACCTTTCTGGGATTAAAGAAAATTTTTTGTGTGCATAAAAAAAATAAGCTAATTTCTTTAGAAAAAAGTCATTTAAAAAATTAAACAGAATACACAGAGAGGATATAAAGGTAAATTTAATACATAAAAAAACTTCAGGACTCCACACTCCAGCGATGGGGTCGAAACCTGTCGAAAAACACTATCATGCGCCTCTACGTGCCGACGTGCCGCCGTGCGCGTGGGGCAGCCTCTGGGCTCGAGGGCACGTGGGCGTGTTGGCACGTGGCGCATGTCCGCAGCCTTACTGGAGCGTGTGAGCACGTGGGCTCCTGTCTTGGGCACGTGTGCAGCTCAGTAGGCGCGTGACACGTGTTGTGCGACTTAGCTGGCGCGTCCCAGCTTGGCTTGAGCTCTTGCGTGCGTTTGAGGCTCGGCTTGAGTGTTCGGCCCGCATTTGTGCCTCGACTTGAGCGCGTATGCACTGTTCATCTTCTTTGTGAAAAAATCATAATTCTTTCAACGACTGTCATGCCACGATGCCAATTTTTTAAGGCCATATCTCTCTCATTTTTAAGTCAAATAATGCGTACCATATATCGTTGAAAAGCTTATACGATATAGATTAATTATATATCAACCAATCATGATGAAAATTGAATATCATGCTCCGAATTTGAGTCCCAAAACTAGAAAAAAAATATAATTTCTTGAAAAATAAAATCGTAATTTCTCACAAACCATGCATCCAATAATCAGGAAATTTTATGAAGTTCATCCTTAATCATAAGAGAACAAAAACATATAATTATTTTTCAGAATAACATGCTCAAAAAATTTTAAATTTTTATAATGGGTCTCATTCATGTATTTGGAAGAAAGCGTAATATGCACATAATTCAATCTAGCATGTTAAAGGCGAATTAACAAGTAATCATACTCTGATACCAATATTGAATCATATTAATGCGTTATCATGTAATACATAGTGGATTCGAAAACATACTGTATGAAGTGTCCGAATTTTTTGACGATGGATTCTTGTTGTTATGAGTCTCCAACTCACTTGATCTTTTTTTTAGGTACGAAAACGACTACTATAATTAAGTTCTTCGTCCACGAACTAAATACTAGAGTTTGGTGATTGCTTTAGAGAGAGTGATTGTCTTGTGACTTATTATTGTATGACTTATTTTTCTAGAGATATCTCTAACCTTTATATAGAGATAGTATTAGAGGCTGACTTTATCTCAAATATTTAGGAGATAAATATATATTTATCTCAAATACTTTGAAAATAAATATTATATTTATCTCAAACACTTAAGAGATTAATATCTCTAATTAATTATAATTATCCAGACTAACAAATACACATTATCTATTAGTGGACGGATAACAGATCAATGTATACGTTTTTATGTTATATAGTAGTAGTAGTACGAGATGAAGATGATTGTGAGATAATTAACATTTTATACATGGATTTATAACATTTTTTTAAACAATTCTCATGTATATACATATTAATTTTAACTTATCTCTTTTTACCTCAACTAAATTAATGGGTACATTTGAACCATAAAAAATTAATTTTTATAATTTACAGAATATATTTAATCATTTTATTTTGACGCATAATATCGTTCACCTCCGGAATGTTTGGGATAGCCAAGAGTAAAGAAGAGAAATGTAGAGAGATTGGGTTTGACGTCAGTCGGACGCCGAGGTGAGAAACATGTGTATTTATTTACTTGCAGGAGTAAAACAAGAAAAATAACAGGAAACGCGCCCTCGCGAAGCGCGTGGAACCGTGACCCTCCGTCCAAATCGGAGACTTGAGAACCGGAACCAAAATTTGTAATTTTCTCACAAAACCGGGGGCTATAAATAAGAAAGCCAAATCGTAACAGCTGCCTCCCTGTTTCTTCTTCGCAAGACAAAGCATTCTACGAAATGTTTCTGCAACAACAACTTTGGGCGTTTGCTCTTTTCGATCACTTTCCCTTCGCTGACAAACTCCCACCGATTCAAACCATTTACAGCACTCAATCTTGTTCTCTGACTTAAAACTGCCGACACCGACATCTAATTTCCCTTTAAAACCCCCTTTTTTCCACGTATTTCTGCTCAGCTTTCTGCGCGATACCTTGGTTTCGGAAACTCGTAATTTTTAGCGTGCTTTTGCCGTCTTGGGACTTTTGATTAGTTCCTAGATCGAAAATAGAAGTGCCCGTTTTGTGGGTTTTGTTGAATTTCAACTCGGTGTTAGTTATCAGAGTTTTTTATGTTCTGTGGTGATGGATAGTTGGAGGCGACAGAGGAGACAGGGTGGTGATAGTTATAGTCAAGAAGGTGCAAGGGGAAGGTCACACAACCGAAAGCCGCCTCTTGGTATGTGTTACTTTTGGCTTTGATTGATTCGTACGTTTGCATTTGTTCTTGTCACGCGTAGGTTTTTTGCTATTTCTTTTCAAGGTTCTGAGAAATGATTTTTTCTGTTCATGATTCTTGGTACCGCAGCGAAGTTCAAATCTTTTTCGAGATTTGTGTTCGTGTTGACGTTGAGAGTTCTGTGAGGTTAGGGTCATAAAAATGGCTAAAAGGTCTCAGCTTTTGTTGTTGGAGTTGCATATTAGGATTTGTGCTGCTACATTTCTGTACAACACATATTCATTTAGTCACGAACACACAGAAAGAAACCCTAGCTTTGGTTTCTGGTGATTTTCATAGATGCGGAGTTGCATTCAAGTTTTTCTAATAAATTCTCTGGGTTAGCTTATTTTGCTTAAAAACTGAGAATTGAACTCGAAATGTCGTAGTTTATTTCATTCCTCGTTTTAGTAAGTTTGCAAGTGTTCTGAAAAACTGTCAGACTGCTGTAAACCCATGCATGAAACTGGAAAGGTTTTGGCTTTTTTCTATCTGTGTTATTGCATCTCAATGATGGCATATGTTGAACGTAAAAATGCCAAAGCGGTTTGGAATGTTAGTATATGTGATTGATGGCTAGAGAATGTTGGAAAGCCTGGAAGATTTTGTGATTCATTATGCATACATTAGCAATTGGTTCCCATTTGTGTGCATATACCGTTGTAGTCCGTTAATATTGTCACTTTTGCCTTTTTTGATTATGATATCCATAGTAATGTCGTGTTATCCTGTATTTAATTTGATTTTTAAGAATTCTTACACGTGCATTTTGTTTAGCGCTTCTGTCCGTGTTGAATTGTTGTTTTCCGGCAGTGTCTTTGTCTGGTTTCTGCATTATTTAAACTTTACTTGTTTCCTCTATTTGTATATCTGTTGTCGTTGCTTTGCGACTGATTTTTACTTTGGCATATATGATTGACGCGGCAGGAGAATGGCAGGAAGCTTCGAAGAATTGTTATTCATCATGCGTAGAATAGGAATTGGTTCCCATTTATGTGCATACCGTTATTGTCATTTTTCGCGGTGTTCTGCGGTAATATCCTTAGTAATTGTCTGTTATTCTGCACTGACTTTAGTTTTCAAGACTTATTTCGCGTGCATTTTGCTAGGCGCGTCATCCATTTGGATTTGTCGTATTCCGGCGATGTCATTTTCTACATTAATTGAAGTTTAATTATTTTCTGTATCTGTATGCATGTAGTTGCTTTATGGCAAATTTTCTGTCTGGTACCTTCTTTCATTTGCGTTTCGTGAACATTTTTTCCTTCGAGGATTTGACTTTGGTATACCATTTGATTTTTGGTATATATGGTGAAGGTCTTAATTTCTAAAGACGAGGAAAAGTATTTACATTTACTATTTATTCCCAGGTAGTTGGCAACCAACTGTGCCATTGTGGGAGAAAAAGTTTTGCACTTCTGTTGGTTCAGTTCCATGGCGAAGGATTGTGGAAATCAAGAGGTTTATGCACCTCTATGAGAACGTTGCTAAGTGGAATGATTCTGCAGGAGAAGAGGCATTCCATAATGCTAAGAAGCGGTTCTATGCAAAGATAAATGGTCTTTCTTGCGACATAACATTGCCTGATCCTGATATGTACATAGATGAAATAGATTGGGATTCCAGAACTGATCCTGAGCTGCTATTGGACTTGGAAAGTGATTCTGTGCCGCAAAATACAGATGAAAAAGACGAGAGTGTTGTTATTTTTGGTAATTCTCTTCTTTTAGATAAAGGGTTTTCAGGCCCTGGCTGGGGAGACAATGAAGAGGAAATAAAAAGAGCTACCAATTCATCTTCTGAAAATAATGGCTGTTCGTGGGACCGTTATTGTCAGACCAACGGAGCTGTCAAAGCAAATGGGTGGGGAGATATAGGTTATAGTTCAGGGGGTTGGAATGAGAATAATGCAGCCATGGGCGATACAGGATGGGGAGACGGATGGAATACTTTCTCGGCTTGGAACCAGAATGAAAACACTAACTATGGATCAAACAGTTGCTCCGGTTGGAATCAGTATGAAAACAATAATTATGGTGCCAGCGGAGATGGGTGGAATAATAATGCGCCGGGTTGGGATAGGTATGAAATCAATAATCATGGAGCCAAACAAGATGGATGGAATAACAATTTTGTGGGTTTGAACAGTTATGAAAACAATCATTGTGGATCTGGAGATGCGAGACAGAGGATAAATGATGGAGATTGGGGGACATGGTATGTTAATGATAGGAGCAGAGAAGGCACTGGCAGGTACATGTCAAGGTACAAAACCTCAAGGTTTGGAGGTGATGACTATCAGAGGAATTACTCGGGCAGTAGGAGCGGAAATGGAAGGAAGAGGGTAAGTTTTGTTTCCCAACAACCAATGGCAGATAATGTACCTACTTCAAGGCAATGGAACATGATGAATTCTTGCGCACCCGTCACCCACCATCCGTCAGGGAAACCTCAAGGTTGGGGTTGGGACAAGCCCGTCTCTTGAATGTGAAGTAAGAAGTATTTTATTTATTCCATTTCATTATATTTTGTCGAGCGTCATAAAGGATGACACATAAACCAAACTCTGGCATGGTTCGCCGGGTTTGGTTATGTAGCATTTTTTGTACTTCAGTGTTCTCGAGGTCCCTCCTGCAAGATTTTGAACATGTTTGTGAAACGTGGGAAGGATGTACTAAGCTACCATATGCTTGTATCGTCTATTCGATGTTTGTTAATGTTTATCTAAATGTGCTGATGAGTTTTTATGGTGTCCTGAATTTTTCCAGATGCTTAAAAGTTAAAGCATGGCACTTTGTCCCGGATTTCGTCGCTGAATCATTCTATTTGGTTAGTTTGTTGAGTTTCCATTAGATCTTTCCTTTAGTTGGCTGGAATGATTGATGCTTGAGGACTTTTCTCAGCTGCCTAAAGAAGAAGCAAGAAATCCTTTTGGTCAATGTAGCTTTAGGTAGTCCACATCCCCCCAATGCTAAGTCTTCTAAGAGTCTTTCTGTGCTGTTTCAACAGCTTCTAGATGTACGTTTGTTTCAAACGGAAAGTAGGAAGATGTTTGAAACGAAAAGGACTGCAGTACCTACCCAAAAGAAAAGGACTGCAATGCAATCTCAAATAACTAATGGCAGAAACCTAGACAAGTAGAAACAGAGAGCATAATGCAAGTAGGGTAGCAGAAAATTATGGGTGGCGATCAAGACACAAACTCATTTATCCGCTCAGATCCGTTCACTTAAACCAGGTATACAACAAGTGCAGGGACAAATTTGCCCATGCACTTGTTGCATACCTGGTTTGGGGAATAAGTGGTCTGTGATCGACTACAACAACTTCAAACAAGGACACCTGATGTTAACAGAGGAGAGTAAGTTTCAAAACGTGAGGAGAAAACATAGGACCCTGGGATTTCAATTTCAACGCATAACACCTCGTGGTTTACTTTTGATTATAATTAAGTTCAAACAGTGGTTCAGCTGTCTAAACAAATGGTTCCACATAGGACCCTGTGATTTCGAGTTCAACATATAGCACCCAGTGATGTACTTTTGGTTTTAATTGGGTCCTAACGGTGGTTCAACTGTCTATATTCGTATGTACATCTCACGTGTCTATTAATGAGGATTAGTTTTGACTAGTTGGGCAACATGTAGGCAACTCGTGCCAATCCGTAGAAATATGGGCGTGAGTTTAGTTTTTATAAAGACTATGGTGGATGCTGGTACAAAATTTTGAGCCTACGGAAAAGATGTGCCCAGCATGGGTAAAGAATTTTTAATGGTCGCTCTGCCCATGGAAAATTCGACCCAGTTTTCGTGTAAAAGGTTTTTTTTCCCTTCTTATAGGATTAAGCTTTGTAAGATTGTTTCAAGATTTTTGTTTTTTTTTTCCCTTTATTTTGTCCTAAAACTTTGCTTCTCTTGCGGGATTGAGAGGCCCTTCTGACCAAATCTTTCATGCTTTCTAATCTTTCATGTCTTCTCCCTTAAAAAAAAAAATTACCAATTTTTGGCCAACACCATAGCAACGCCTTCGCGACCTCCGGTCTCAGAGCTAGTGTGGTGGTTCATTAAGGGTGTCCCAGGCTCGGGTGGCCTGATTCTAGATCCGGTCGCACCCTGACAGAGCTACAATGAACATGCATCTCTTCTATCACCTTCTCTACCGCCGGAATCAATCTTCAAAACCAATCAAAAACTCGAGATTGATGGCAAGAAAGTCACCATCTAAGATCGCACCACTAGTGACACCTTTACCCTTCTGCGATGTGGTCACCCAAGGCCCAGATGGTGCAGTCTAGTGCAACGGTTTGGGTTGTGATGGTGGCGGAGGAGAAGGCGAACACGGTTGTGGCAACATGGTGTAGGGCTGTAACTTCTGTTGGACAGGCCGAAAGACCAGATCAGGCCCAGCCCACTCTCAAAAACCCGTGCATGTGCCTAGCCCAACCCATTTACATGCATGCTCAGTCCATGAAAGTTTTGGTGGGCAAGGACTACCCACGGTTGTTCATGATTACAAATTAATTTTTGTTTACTTTATTTTAGAGTATGTCAATTACCATCCAAGTTTCTTAATTAGTCATGATAATAAAGAAAACAATAGTGTAGTCTCAAAATGAATTTAAATATAAGGATGAAAACAAAGTTTTAAAACAAAATAAAAAAAATGAAAAAAGACAAGCGTGTCGTAATAATTTTACGAAGTCTAGTAGTATAATAAGAACCAAAGGAGAAAGAAAGAAGTATTCAAAAGTTTCTAATTAAAGACTAATGGGAAAAAGATATCATGTATACGTAAAATTTAAGTACATAATTCATGTTATACTAAAGTTGGACGAGGTGGGTTTCTCACGGGTTAGGCAGACTTATAAAAACTTCTTGTCTATGTCCAGCTCATATTTTTGGCGGGCTGAAAATTTTGCACGAACATCCACCATGGTCTTTACAAAACTAACCTCGCGTCATATTTTTATGGACTTGCACCAGTGGTCCACAGGTTACCGAGCCCAAGTTGCACCCCTAGTAGTGGGGTGGTCTTGATGGGTGGTACATGTGCCAATTGAGATCTTTGAGATAATGCTTGGTGTTCCTCGGCCTATTTAACAGAGTCAATAGATCCATGGATTCGAATGTTTAGCTTTTCTTGTGCATGTAAAAACAAAAATGGTTAAGTGGCACATGCATGTGTCGCGATGCGTGCGAGAAAATAAAATTAATAGTATAAATTTTGTTTAAAAAAATAAACATCACGTATACGTATTTATTGTCATATTCAGTAAAATGAATCTTAAATAACAGAAAAATAAGTTAGTCATACGTGTTAAAAAATAAGTTAGTTAAATATTATTATCGTATCAAACTTTGCCTTTAATTTTTTTTAACTATTATTTTTGATGAATTTTAACTTGTGGAAACTAATCATATTTTTGTAGGTAGTTACTTATCAATTGAGATTTTTATTTTGTGTGATTTTTTTAAAAAAATTTGGAATGTCACTTGTCATCATTATAGGTTGATAGTTATGTAGTATCAAAAAGATATTACACCGAACCAAGTTTTGGCTAAATAAATAGTACGAGTCGCCGCATCGCATGTGTAATAATAAAATTAATAATGTATAAATATTTATTATCACATTCAGTAAAATGAATTGTACATTATGAAATGAAAACAAAAAGTAGTTATTTACTTTTTAAACTTTTGTTTTGTGAAATTTTTAATTAAAAAATTATAAAATACCACTTGTCATCATTCTAGATGGGTAGTTATGTAACACCAAAAATGTGTTATACCAAACCATGTTTTGCCTTTAGATATAAACTAGTCACCGTGACACGCACGATGCGCGTGCAAAACTAAAGTTATTTGATATGAATTTTGTAAAAAGATGTAAACATTACGTACAAGTGTTCATATCATGCTTGATATTATGATTTTCATAATATCAACCACGATTCTTTCTTATTAACTACATATTTTGGATGTATTTTAACAACATTTTTTGGAATAATTTTCAAATTTTAGGAACCAAATATGATCTCTTATGTAGTTATTTAGCATTTAAATATTAAATTTTGTATTAATTAAAATAATTTCTTTTGATGCCAAGTGTCAACATTCTAAGTAGATAGTTATGTAACACCAAAAATGTGTTACATCAAGACACGTTTTCCCTTAATAAGTACTATAGATAAATAATATGGATAAATGATTCGAAGGAGTTTGTCCAACATTGCACAAAAATAGTTCTTAGAAACCTGTTGAAGGACCTACATTTATTTTTCTTACAAGAGAGAGAGAGAGAGAGAGAGAGAGAGAAAACTGTTCAGTAGAATAAATAAACAATGATGGCAATACTTTATTTTTTTTGGTTTTGAATATTTTTTATTTATTTATTTTGGTTTTGAGCAATACTTGAAACTCATTTTTCAATGAGAACTTTTGAAGTATTTTTTATTTATTTATTAAGGAGTAAAAATTTATATATCAAAATAATGAAAAGGGTTACAAAACATGCCTAAATAAGTAATTAAAGAACTTTTGAAATATTTGGCTTGCTATGTTTCTTTCATATTTGAGAAACCATTTGAAGAAGTTGAATAGCTGTTTGGCTTAACCCCTAACTTAAATAAGAGTTTTTATATATATATATATATAGCAGGGGTGGATAAGTCTATTAAAGCTCAGTTAGCGAAAATAGTTTGCATCCCTTCTGGAGTATTCCCAGTTACATGCTTGGGGTTCCCCTTGATATCAACTAAATTGCATCATAAGGACTAGGGGTGCAATATGAGCCGGTTTAAAATGGGTTTTAACTAACCCAGCCCAAATTTAGGTAAGTTTTAAACCAACCAAACCCAATTAATTTAAGTTTGGGTTGGTCTGAGCTGGGTAAACATTTAAATGAACAAAATTGGGTCAAACCCATTGAAACCAAACTAACCCATCCTAACCCACAAGAAAAAACTGAACATCTCTCATCTCTCATTCTCTCCTTCGCCGAACTCAACTTCCCCTCGGCAGACTGACTATTTCACCCAAATTCTCTCTGTACAAGAAAGTGAAACCCGCCAAAGAGAGCAGCAAAAGCATAGAAGCAAGGGGAACTCCATTTTCGGCACTCTCAGTTGTTCAATCGCACGGTTAGGGCAGCGATTCTTAAGATTTGCAGCATCCAAATTCTCAAGATTTGAAGCGGTGAGGCTATCAATCTTGTTTGTCCTCCTAAAAATCAGCAGCACCCAAATTCTCAAGATTTGCTCAAGCTTTCTAACTGGTAAGTTCTCTCTGTTGCACTTCTCTTGCTGTCCGTATTAATCTTGGGCGTGAGCTCCCATCAGGCTGGGTGATTAGATGAAATAGGCTTACCACAAGCTGATGTTGAGTCAAATTCGTAAGAATGCAAATGCTGAAGATAGCTAAGGTTTTTTTTTTTTAACATCTAATTGTGGGTCTGAGGTGGTATGGTTAGAATACGAGCATTTGATCGGAAGAGGCAAATGGGTCTTGATCCTTAAAGGTGACGATGAGAATTGAAGGGGTTTTCGCAGGAGTTTTGTAAGAATTTGGAGGGTTTTGTGGCTTCTTTGGATCGGTAGATTATTGGTGGAAAGAGGGCCTGCTAAGTGTTTGTGGAAATGCCTGAGAGAAGATTGGTTGTTTGGGGGCAAGTAAATATAGCACACTTCATTCTTTATTTTTGTTGCGTAACTTTAGCTACACCCCAACATTAGAGCCACAAGTCATAAAAAAGACCTTATTCACTGATGTTTCACGACTATTCGCAGGAACCCGAATGAAGAACATATTCAAATGTGAGAAACATGGAGAAGCTTAACACTGAAGAATCCATTTGACAAGTGACTAATCATGAAAAAGAGAGCTTTAGCACCTGAGATTTCTTGATTAGAATCTCCTGGCACCTGCTTTCTAATCTTTTTGTGACCTTTGAATTGATTGGATGATGGGTATTATACCATATTTGAAGCATCCGAATCAGTGCGTGTTGTTCTTGCTAACTTTGATAGAGTTTTGTCTTAGTTTTTTTTCAGGCTGTGGCTTGATTTAGTAGAAAAGGAGAAATACAAAGGAATACTTTAAAGTAAAAGGATCTTGGCATCATTGTGATGTGAGTAAAGTGTAGTATGAGCCCTAGCAGTTACACCCTTGCTTTAATAGCAGGCTTTGCTTTTCTATACGTTGCTAATCATGGCAACTCATTGTCTGTGACGGAACTAGATCCCTAGGCTGTAATTTTCCTTACCTTTTTCCCCTTTTTTTTGGGTATAGCTTGCCTCTCCCCCCAACAAATTAAGAGGAATCCTTTTTCCCCCATACCCTTTAATCTAATGTTCTAACCCAACAACAGAGTTAATTGGAGGTGCAGATCCCTATAATCAAGTTACATTTCCCCTTCTGTATAAGCATGAAAACCCATCTAAGTCCTTAAGATAACATCAACTAGGCCTGCAAAACTTCTTTGACCATCAACTCTATATGCTTTTTAGGCCATCAACTCTATATGCTTTGTCATTCAATCATGTATGTCTCCCCTTAAATAGCACAAACTCTTTGTTTATGTCTTTGGCTGATCTGGTAACTTTATATTCTGTAACTTTTACATCATTTACATGCTGAAAGGGACAATTTCATGGTACTTGTGCTACAACATAAGTTGCTACAAGTGGTTTTAGATTTTCTAATGTAATGACTGATAACTTCTTTGCTGCTAAGTTGCTAGATTCAGTCACTAAGTTGCTACAAACAGCAACTATATAACTTCTTTTTTGAGAAACTTAGATAATATTAGCACAGGTTGCATCAAACTCGTCGATCATGAGCTGATCATTTTTTCTCTTCTTCCAAGCAGGAGCATTCTTGTTCAATACTTATGGATGAATGCAACTCTACAACATCTGGTTCCGTGGTGAGCCCTAAAGAAGGAAATCGGAGCGGCATGGGTAAAGGTAAGCGAAAAAAAACTTATGCGACATCATCTCATGTTTGGGATCATTATGATAAGGTGAAAAATGATGAAGGTCTAGTTATTGAAGCAGTTTGTAAGTACTGTAGTAGAGTGTTTGCGACGTGTAATGACAAGGGGAGCTTTGGAACTAGTACACTCATGAGGCATGTCTATAATAGTTGTAAGGAATACCAAAAATCGCTTGCATCTCACTCATCAACCGACAATAGTGACCAAAGAGTTGTTGGGTCGAGGTCGACTTTTAATCAAGACTTTTGTCGAAAGGAGCTTGCTTGCATGATAATAATTGATGAATTACCCTTTAGTTTTGTAGAGAAAGAGGGGTTTAAAAGATTTGTGAATGCATTGCGACCTGAATTTCAGCTTGTTTCGCGAACTACAATCACAAAAGATTGCATATCTATATATATGAGTGAGAAAGCTGTGCTCAAGAAAGTCTTTGAAAATTCTGTTTCATTAGTGTGTTTCACAACAGATTTATGGACTTCTATTCAAACTCTTGGATATATGTGCTTGACAGCACATTATATCGACAAGAACTGGAGGTTACAAAAAAGAATTATCAATTTTCGTGTACTTCCTACTCCACACAAGGGTGAAAACATTGCACAAGCTATTAGGACATGCTTAAAAGAATGGGGACTCCGTAACAGAGTTTGTACAATTACTGTGGATAATGCTTCTTCAAATGATGTTGCACTTTCGAAATTGAAAATTGAATTTGCTAGAAAGTATGAGTCGTTATTGGATGGAGAATGTATGCATGTTAGATGCTTTGCGCATGTTTTGAACTTAATTGTGAAAAAAGGGATTGAGGAAGTCAAAGAGTTGGTGTTGCGTGTAAGAGATTATGTGAAATATGTCAGAAGTTCTCCATCTCGATTGCAAGTTTTTAAACAATGTGCCGAGGAAGAAATGGTTGTAGCCAAGAGGTCTTTGTGTTTGGATGTTCAAACGCGGTGGAATTCGACTTATCTTATGTTGACTACCGCGCTTGAATATCAAAGGGTGTTTGAGAGGTTAGAGGAGCATGATCGCAATTTCATAGTCGAGGTAGGTCACATCGTTATGGAAGAAGATTGGATGACAGTGAAAAGTCTTACCACTTTTTTGGAGCAATTTTATGTTGCAACCAATCGAGTATCTGGGGCTAAGTACGTGACTTCTAATATTTGTTTTCGTGAGATGAATAGGATCCAAGGACTTATCTCGAGTTGGGCGGGTAATGATAATGAATTTTTTAGAAGTATGGCGCAGAAAATGAGGAAGAAATTTGACAAGTACTGTAGCATTGAAAAAATCAATCCGTTGTTGATCATTGCAGTGATTTTAGATCCTTGTTATAAACTAAAATATGTGAAGTTTAGTCTCGCGAAGTACTATCCTACTTGTGACCAAAAGGAAGTGCTTGATGGCTATAAGTCTCTTATGGATCGACTGTATGGACATTATTCGCCAGTGGTTGTGGGAAAGAATGTGGACAAGTTTCAAAGTGGCAAGAATGCTCAGATGGAAGACATATGTTCAGATATGGATGTGGATCAGCACACTAGAGAGTGGCAACAGTTTCTGAAATTAGAGGAAAGTTTGAATATGAAGTCCGAGTGGGAACGATATTTGGGCGAGGATGTTGAAGCTAGTACTCCTGACTTTGATATTTTGGCTTGGTGGAAGCTAAAATCTCCCACGTATCCTGTTCTATCCCTTATGGCTCGTGATATTTTGGCTATTCCTATATCGACCGTGGCTTCAGAGTCAGCATTCAGTACCGGAGGACGAGTCCTCGATTCATTTCGTAGTTCATTGACTCCACGAGTTGTCGAGTGTTTACTGTGCACGCAGGATTGGTTGAGGAGTCCATCGACCCAAATTTGTGTTGAAGAACAGTTGGAAGAACTTGAAAATGTGGAGTCTTGTAAGTCAACTACTGTATATGTTTGTTTTCTATACTTTATTTGGGCACATAATTTTTTGTCTCTTTTTTGTGATTTATCATTTTTTTTTGTAGCACTTGCTGAAGCGATTGCAACACTCACTCTAGCAAGTCAGACAAGTAGTGCAAAAGAATGTTGATGCTAGTTTAAGAGTGTAAGTCAACTTTATTGGTTAATTAAGTATAGCATTTTATTCAACCATTGATATGTATGCTATTCTTTTTGTGCAGGAGGTTACAACTATCAAGTTTGGTGGCAAGGCTTGGTGTCTTCACAAATTGGCTTGGGATTTTATTTCTGCTTTAAGAATACTAAGACCTTTTGTTAATGGTTTTATTACTTCTCATGTGATTTAAAGACATAGATGAGTTGAAGTGGGAGGGATTTTACTGTATTAAGTGTTATAACTTATTACTTGTTTTCTCTCTCTACACATGTTGATGTCCATTTACTTTACTAGTGTGAGGACGACAATAATACTTTTTAATTAGACTGGAGTTTATTAGTGATCTTTAATATCTAAGCTATGTGTTTATTTATTGATTGATCTAGAATTTTTTTTTTATAATATCATATTTTATCTTTTGGGGATAAATAAAACTTTTATTTATCAAAGATTAAAGTAATATTTATAAGTCGAATGTGAGTAATGTTAGTCTTTAGATAATGAGACGCGAGAAGAAAATTATTCATTCACGAATGAAACAAAAAATTAATTCGATGTTAGTTGGGTTGGGTTGGGTTGAAACCCAAACCATAGCATTTTTACTCGGGTTGGGTTGGGTTGGGCTTTTTTTACAAAAAGCCCAAGTTGGGTTGGGTTGAGATGGGCTTTTAAAAGGTTGGGTTTTATTGGGTTGGGTTGAAAACCAACCCAATCCGTCCAAGTTGCACCCCTAATAAGGACTGCAAGATGCTGGTGGAGAAAGTAACAAAGAAGATATCTAGTTGGACTACTCAATACTTGTCATATGTTGGCAGCCTTCAACTGGCTATTTCAATATTGGTGAGTATGCAAGTCTACTGGTGTACTATATTTGTGTTACTAAAAAATATTATCAACTAATTGAAGGCAAGATCAGGGCTTTTGTTTGGCATGGTAAAGATATTCACTGCACTGGGGCTAATTTTTTTTTTGGAAAGAGCTGTGTCTTCCAAAAATAGAGGGAGGACTAGGTTTGAAGAGATTGGTAGAATGGAACATGACAGCAATCTAGAAACATTTATGGGATCTGATAAATAAAAAAGGACTCACTATGGGTGAAGTGCTGTCAGACATATGTTATAAAACATAAACATTTGTGGACATTCAAACCTTCGATGAACATATCATGGACTTGGAGGAAACTTGTCAAAATTAGAAACAAAATGGCTCAGCTCTATACATACAAGGTGGGAAATGAGGAAGACATATGGCTATGGCCTGGCAGCTGGGTTAATGGAGAGACATTAGTTAACAGATTGGGGGCATAGAGTAATGTATGATGCTGGATTGGATCTTAATAGCAAAGTCAGTGCTATCATACAAGGGGACTCATGGAATTTACCAAATAACAGATCAAATGAGCTGAGGATTCTTAATCAAATGCTTGGATCAATGCCTAGACCTGACAGGGGACAGACAAATGGAATAAGCTGGAAACTTCACTCTAGTGAAAATTTTACTATAAGATCAGCTTGGGAGGGTGTTAGAACAAAAGCACCAGCAGTCTCTTGGTAAAAAGTGATCTGGTTTCCATGAAACATTTCCAAATATGCTATGATGCTTTGGTTAATTTCCAAAGGAGGGATCAGAACAAAGAGTAAACTGAAAAGCCTAAAATATTATTCCAGATCATACATGTGTACTGTGTGGAAAATACCCTGAGACTATTGACCATTTATTCATGCAATGTCAGGATACACAAGAACTGTGGCAATTGGTGCTGAGCAAACAGAAGATTCAAATTAACAGGGGGTCATGGAACCAGTTTCTTCGTCAAGCAGCCAGAACATGCAGGGGGAAGAGCTTCTAAGCCAAAATGAATAAACTATCGGTGACAGTAACAACTTATGAAATATGGAAGGAAAGAAATCTCAGAGTTTTTGAACATCAAAGCTTCAATGTACAGGGATGTCTTTATGTTATCCAACAGTGAATAAAATACAGAGTTTATAGAGTGATTAAGTATTAAAAAAGATTATTTGGGAGGAAAAACTTGGAATTTTGACCTAAGAAAAAACCATTCGAAGAAGAACAAACTTTGACTCTTACTCGGGTTGTAGGAATCTTCTTTCAACTCCGTATATATTGACAATTAATAGTCGCTAAATATTTTTAATGACTTTTATTCTAACACTTTTAGCGACAATTATTAACAATATTTTTTAGTATCGCTAAATAAAAGTCATTAAAAATATTTAGAGACGATTGATTATCGCTATATAAGGGGTAGGAGGAAGATTCATCCAACCGCCGAGTAAGGAGCTAAATTTTTTCTTTTGAAGAATACTTCAACCTTTAATGTTGCCACATCAACAGACTGGGCCCCGCCTGGTGACATGTTCCCCTGACGTGGAGACGTCTAATTGGAGGCCCCCATCCACTGCAAAAACCAGCAAAATAGATACATTTTCGAGAGAGAGAAAATAGAGGGGGAGAGAGCGAGAGAGAGAGAGAGAGTCCGCCATGGCAGCTCGAAAGAGAGCTTCATCAGACGCCGCAATCACCGCCACAAAGCGTCCCTCCGAAGCAGCCGCCGACCCGCAGATCGCGCCGTCAAAAGCGGGCCAGATACTGACATACTCTCTATTCTTCTTACTCCCCTATCTGTACCTGATCTTCTACCACTACAGTATCGAATCGGAGCTGCGGAAATCGATTCTGATAAACGCCGCCATTAGCTTCGCCGGATTTTTCCTAACACTAGCCATGATCCCCGTGGCGTCGCTTTACGTCCTGAAGCGTAATTTGTTCGGCTACGACATCAACAAGAAGGGCACGCCCCAAGGCTCCATCAAAGTGTGAGTGTCTTTGTTCTCTGTTTTTCTTTACTAGCCTTTTAGCGCCAAAATGACAGTGAGGAAAAGTGTAATAGCGCGTAAGTTTTGATGTGACATGTGATAGGGCTAGTATACTTTAGGTGCATATGCACCGATTGGTTGTATGTTCTAGCCAACTAGGCTTGTCAATTGGGCTTTGAGGTCTTACTGTACTCTGTGCGTCCCATTTTGAGTGTCATGTTGAGCAGAGCACACTGAATGACGAAGCACGTTAACTATCAATGCCGCGCAGATCAGCGAACTATTTTTTTCCAAAACTGCCTCAGGAAAATGAATCGTTACTGATACACATCAAGTAGAAAGCATGGTACTCAATAGGAGAACGAGGCAATGTCATTCATATGTTTGTTTTTGGAGGAAGATCGTGATTATCATAAATATCTGACTGTTTCTTTCAATTTAATGGGTTCGAAGTTAGATCATGACGAATGCTTTCTTACACCACTTATTTTTCTTTGCCAATTTTAAAAAGACAAGCATGGAAGGATATGCTTGTCTTTTACTCTCTCTCCCCCTCCCTCCCTCCCTCCCACGTGCATACAATTTCCTAAATTACTTCACACCTTGAGTCGAGGTGTGAATAACTTATCACACGTCTCTCTTCAAATTTCATGCTGTTGTTATTCTGTATGTGGGCACTTTGGGTTTCTTTTCGCATGTCAACATATTATGCTGTTTTCTGTAAGCCACAATAAGGGGATATCACCCCACTCTCGCCCCTGTTCGGTAATACATGTTTTTTTGTTGAAACCTGCTGTATGATTTAGAAAACAAACGTGCACCCAGTCTTTTAGAGAGAGAGGACGCACTCATGTACATACAAAATTGTTGGATTACTATGGGCCGATAATTACATATGTATACTGTTACACGAGCATGACACTGTGTAACTTGTTGCATCTGTTATGCTAAGCAAATTTGAGTTGACTCTACTGTGTGTGTGCATGCACACCTTCAAAGCAATTGGAGATGTTTAGCTGGGTACATTAATTTGCATGGTTATCCTTTGATGTTGAAAATATTATCCTTTCCATCAGACTGTGGTTTGAACACTGATTTTGTTTTGCAGGCCCGAGTCTTTGGGTATTGTTGTTGGGATTGTCTTCCTAATCTTGACGATCTTATTCCAATATTTCAATTTCACAGCAGATTCAAACGTAAGTGAACTATGTTGCACTTGTTGCTAATTTATTGGTTTTAATATCCAATTGACCTTCATAATTGTGTTCTTAGTGGAATTCCTTACATAAAAAGGTTTTATATGCTCTTTCGTGCTCTAGAGCAGGACAACTGATGTGAGTTTCAGAGTGAAAAGTTCCTTCTGAGTGTGTTAATGTAAACGACACGGATGGTGCGACCACTAAATTTTTCATTGATGTTCAGGTAGAGCTTTCTAAGAACATTAGGGATCAGGTACCTTGGTGTACGTTGCGGATTGTAGTAGGATATGTACATAGTAGAGCCCTTAGTTGCAGGAAACTCCTAATATGGTGACGTTTCTCTCTCGAAAACTCGCTTTTGCGATCCCAAGTTAGGAGCTCCATGGGATCTCGTCCCAAGCTAAGATGGGAACTCGATCCCGCTAGCTGGATAGAGATGCATGGAACCAGTGATAGAATACATGAAAATCAAGCTCTTTTCAACTAAATTCCTTGTTTCTCTTTTCCTTCAAGTCCTTCAAGTCTCCTTGTCTGTTGTTGCTGTCTATTTAAACTATACTAAACAAGTGATAATACTCTTTACGCATTTATTTATTCAAGCCGCTCCCAACCTCAGATTCTTCTTGGTGCTTACGCTTCCCCGCCCCCGCTCCCACTCCCGCCCCCGCCCCCGCCCCCGCCCCCGCTTTGTGCAACTAAGTTAGAGCCCATTCTCTAGCACCTTAAGCTCTTAGAGCAGACAATAAGGGCTCACGGCTGTGGAAGGTCTTGGGTTTGATTTTTTTTGCTTGCATTTGGTTCCCTTTTATAATCTTCTCAGTGATTTGCTCTATGTTTCTGCACCCTTTTGCAGTGCACCTCAATCTATCTGTTTGCAATTTGTCTATCTGCATATGATCAGGGGCTCTCCACTTGAGGGAGGAGGTGTTAATGGATGCATAAATTGTTGAGGCCATCCTCTAAGCTTAAACTTTCACAGCAAACAGTAACTTGGACGACATAGTGTTAGTTGACGGGACTGTAGTTGATTAGACTATGACAAAGGTGGATTTTAGTTAGGATTATGCAGGATTACTTCAAATCCTTGCCTCTTTACGTTAAATAGCAGGTCTAAGTTGAAGTAAACATGGATAGGCAAGAGTTACCTGAGGCAGTTTATTTGTTGGTGTTTTGGTTTATGATCCCATAACGAGGGAGAGATGATGAGGATCTAAGAAGCACGGGTACGGGTGCGGGTGCGGATACGACACGGGTGCGGATACGCGAATACCGCATTTTTGAAAATTTTAGGATACGGGTGCGGCGGGGATACGGCAAATATTATATATTTTTTATTTATATAATATATGATATATAAATATTTTTACTATGTACAACTAGCATTTAATTTCTAAATCAAATACAATACCATTCAACGGTAGTTCAATACCATCAAACCTTAAACACAAAAAAAAAAGTCACAATGGTCCAAGTAAAAAATACACTGTCACAGCAAAATCAAAAAAAAAAAAATTTGATTTGAGAAGTGAGACTATAATTACACAAAAACATTCCACATTGTTCAACTCTCAGCAGAAACCAAGAACAAAAAATATTGAAGACATAGGAAGACAGAGAGGAAGTCGGAGACATTAGACATACCTTCGAAGCAAAGCTGCCGGAGGTGAGTAGGGTGGTCGCGAGTGGTTGCCGAAGGTCCCCGATGGTCGCAGGAGGTCGAGGGAGGTTTGCGGTGGTTGCGGTTGTTCGGTGGTGTCGTGGGTGGTCGCGGCTGTTCGGTGGTGTCGTGAGTGGTCGCGACTGTTCGGTGGGTGTCGTGGGAGATCGCCGGTGTCGAGGGAGATCGCCGGTGTGTTGAGGGATGTCGCAGCTGCTGCGATCTCTTTCTCTCTATCAGATGAGACTCGTGTGCCCTAATTTGGTAAGTATCGTTGATTTTATGTTTTCACCCCCAAAAAAATTAAGTTTTGTGTATCAACCCCTGAAATTATCTTCTGGTTATTATGTTTTCAACCCCCGAAGTGTCGGATCCGCACCCGAACCGTATCCGAGCCGCACCTGAATTTCTGTAAATGAAAAAATAAATGGAAATTAACGGGTGCGCACCCGAGGCGCACCCGTGTCTGATGCGCACCCGACCCCGATACTCCTTCCCTTTTGAAGCACCTGTGCTTCATAGATGAGGATGTTTCCGCATAATAACAGCAGGTTAGATAAAGTTGAAGTGTACTGAGCGATTGCACTACTCATTGCTAGTTTAATGTAAAATTTGATAGGTCCATGGCCAGTGGCACCATATGGGTCGGAGTGTTGGATAACTTCGAAGCAAAACACAAGTGTTAAAAGACGATGATATTTGCATGAACATAGTGTGGCAGCGGTTGTTGGAAAAGGTGTAGGTTGAGATGGTCTGGTCATGTTTAATGCAGGCTCTTAGATGCCCCAATGCGGTTTATTCAACCATGATTTGAGGCAGGGGAGACGGAGAAAATAACATGGGCAGCATGGGCCATGGCCGTTCTTAGGTTTTAATACATGTAGTGCGTATAGGTTCTGGTAATGATGGTGCATGCTGACTCTGATATGATACTCTGCCTTACCTTTTTTCCATATCTCCTTGGGGAAATGAAACATACGGCCTTCCCACTTCTCTATAAGCCTAAGCCCCAGCTATATTTAAGCAAATATAGAGAACTGTTGTTTGAATGTATAAAAACTTAACTTTCTGACCTAAGTCTTTCTTTACTTTTTAGTTTTTCATTTCTGTAGAAGTTTGAGTATCATTTCTATTTAGGATATTATAGGATGTAATGTTGCAATAACGCTTAAACTTCAGATAGTTATGAGCATTGTATCTGAATATTATCACGGAGATCATGTTGAATACGTTTATTTGACATGAAGTGTCGTTATTTGGATCTGGACCAAAGTTTGGCATGGAGTGGGGTGCCTTTCCTTAATATTGGCTCATCTTACAAACAGCCCTTTTTTTGGGTATGAAATTCACTTTAATTACGAAATTGATATTTTAAACTTGAGAAAGGACAGAATTGTTGTGAATTTATCTGAGAGAGCATGTGTTTGGATGGAGGAGTGGGAGGAAAAGGTTCATCTTTGGGGCCGTAACTAGTTTGGTACATGGGCTTAGTAAGGTGAGTCGGGTGATATAGAGAGGAAGGGAAACAGCTCATACATTCTCTGTAGCTCGTTAGGTATCTTTGCTTTTTCTTTTCATATATATACAACCTCTGCTGTAGTTTTATCAGTGATTGCAAGAAGTTGTTTGTTTTTATATATATATATATATATATATATATATATATATATATATATATATATATATTTTGTTAATTGCTTGACTTGTGCAGTGGCTTGTTGAGTACAATGCGGCATTAGCATCCATATGCTTCATGATTTTGCTTGGATTTGTTGATGATGTCCTTGATATACCGTGGAGAGTGTGAGTATTTGTTGGTGATGCCCTTGATATACCCTGGAGAGTGTGAGGTCGTCTTTTTGTTTCACAATTGAAATCTAAGCTAGACCCCTCACACGTTTCTATGTACTTGTGAAGACAGGAAATTATTACTGCCTTCGGTTGCTGCTCTTCCTTTATTGATGGCCTATGCTGGGCATACAACTATTATAATTCCAAAGCCTCTTGTGCCATATGTTGGACTAGAGATTTTGGATCTAGGTAAATACAGAACAACTTTAAGATTATATTGTTTTCAAGATGGAATGGTATTACTAAAAGATGACGACAAGACTGCAGTATGCATGTATTTATCAGCTTTCTTGAGAATAGAATCAGTCATTAACTGGGTGGACTTGTTGCTGCAAAGTTTGAGAAGCACTTCTTCGATTTTATCGTCCATGGTCTAACTCTCTTTTTTTGTCCTTTACGTGGACAGGATGGGTTTATAAACTGTATATGGGTCTCTTGGCTGTATTTTGCACAAATTCTATCAATATTCATGCTGGTTTAAATGGCCTTGAAGTCGGGCAGACAGTCGTTATCGCATCTGCTGTAAGCATGAAATACTGTATGAATTGTAGGGTTTTACATTAGTATGGAGTCTAACTCATATTAGTTGTCTATAGATTCTGATACACAACGTTATGCAAATTGGAGCATTGACCGACCCCGAGTATAAGCAGGCACATGCATTCTCGATTTACCTTACTCAACCATTACTTGCGACTTCCTTGGCTTTATTGTCCTTCAATTGGTACTCATGTTGTAGTCCATCTTTACTGATTTAATTGAATTTCTTTCTGTATAAATCATATAACCTTTCTTATTGTTTTCCTTCATATTTTAGGTATCCTTCTTCTGTTTTTGTTGGTGACACCTACACATATTTTGCTGGAATGACAATGGCCGTAGTTGGTATTTTGGGCCACTTTAGGTGTGTACTTTTGTTATCTTGTTTCTATGGAGAAAATAATGTTATAAACACCGGGTACAACAAGTTGGCTGCGACATGTTTGCTGCTGGACTACATAATCACAAAGTAACTAATGTTTTGTACTGCATCTTTCTTGCAGCGAGACACTCTTACTGTTTTTCATTCCACAAGTATTGAACTTCCTCTTATCACTCCCTCAGGTTTGCGCTCTCTCTCTCTTTCTCTCTCTCACTCTCACTCTCAAATTCACTCTCACTCTCACATTCACACACACACAACTATGCTAGAATAAAGACTTTGCTTTTAAATCTCTGGCAGCTTTCTGGTTATATTCCTTGTCCACGTCATCGGCTGCCGAGGTAGGCACCTATATATATATATATATATATATATATATATATATATATATATATATATATATATATATATATTCTTCTCTCTGTGCTTGTATTGTTTCTGGCATCTGTGTGGATTTCCCCTAATGTTCATGTATGTTCTTGAATAGGTTTGACCCTCAGACAGGACTACTGACTGGGACAAATGATGGGACAGTAGTGAACTTATTCTTAAGACAGTTTGGCAGGATGTCCGAAAAGTCACTTTGCATCCTACTGCTTGTTTTCCAGGTACTGAATCATGCTCGCTCTCTCTCTCTCTTAAAATCTGCAGGCTTTGTATGAAAACTTTTGAAGTCCATTGTCCTGGTTACGAATATAGTCCATAGAAGGAGTCATTTGTCTTCACTGAGCCTTATTGACCCCAACTCATGCCAAAACTATTTGTTTTCAAGTTCCGACTTTCCATGGCATGGTTTCTTGATTTCTTGGTCTTCTCTGAGGCTTGTTGTCCCAAATCATGCCAGAAGTATTTGTTTGACTCGGTTTCCATGGGTTGGCTTCCTGCAGTGGAGGCCTTATGCATGTTTCTAATGCAAGCCCAGCCATTCTTTTAGGGCATTCTATTGTGTTTGACTGAGTGATATCTGATCTACTTGGAAAAGAGAGTTCTATTATTGATGTCGTAAGATTGTTGATGAAAGCAAGTTATGTACCAAGATAAAATCGTCAAACCAATTATTCAGCTGATCAATTTATAGTTCTCGTTGGGGTTAACTGGCCCTGAAACCATGCAAAATCACAGAGATTTACTTGATACGTCACCAAAGAAACTGACCGCCACAGGACAAGGTTATTTTGGATAATTAGTGTTGCAGTGCATTTATAAGCTTTAAAAGGATTATGGAAACTGTAGTCCCTACATATTATTCTTCTTGTACTTGCAATTTATGTGAATATGGAACTATAAATTGCTGCAGGCAATTTGTTGCTGCCTCTGTTTCCTGCTGAGGTGGTTTCTCACTGGTTGGTACAAATAAGGTGGCACGTGACGAAAAAAATTGTTCCAAGTTGTTTTCATTACAAATCAGGACCACCTTCTCAGATGGTTCTTCTGTACAACTTTACATATACGAGCCCATCCTCGAGGTCTCAACCCTATATGTTCGAACTATCTGCACTTGAAGGCACGGGGGTGGTGGCAATGACATTAACTTCTATCAATGTCATCAATTTTAGCTAATTGGTACTGCTGAATTTTGCGTGTTGCTCACCTTGGGGGAAGAAAATTTTGTTAGAGAAACTTGGGAGGTTCCGAAGGAAGACAAAGGTGTACGTCGCTTTCATTAAGGACAGGAACTATTCATTCTGCTAAGAGCATATTGTACGATCTCACAACTTTTAACCTCGTTCTTTTCATTATAGAATCACTGATTTTATATTATTTGGTGCCCTAGATTGAGGTTTCTATTTCATCAAGTCTCGAATTTGTAATCAGTTGCAGCAGAGACTGCCCAGAAGAGGCGCTATGTTTCTCTCTGGAATATGTGGAAAAGCTAGGATGATCTCCAACGACTACATAAAAAGGAGATCTTACGTTCACCATAGCAAAGCATATGGTGACAGATACATCAAATCGACGAACTGCTGCTTATCACCCTGAAAAGGAGAACAAAGTAGCACAATCAGTCATGACAAGGTAGAAGGAAGTGCTGCAAGTCTCTAAGCGCTATCATTAAGGCTCGAATAGATGCATAATTAGGCCTTGTATACCTCGAACTTGTTATGTTCATCATCCCCATACTTGGATCTCGTCCGCTTCATCGATTGTCTGGATCCTCCTTTCCTTCTGGAAAAAGGGAAGAAGGATCTTCTCCCGTGGATCCCTCATGTTCCTGTCTGGTCCCCTTCGTTTCGGAAGTTGTTTCTACTTCTCCATCCGTTTACTCCTCACTTTCTCCACTTTCTTCCGTTTTTGAGGTTTCTGTTAGCTTCTCAGTCTTCTCTACCTCCCGTTTCCAAATTAGTTTTCAACAAGACCAACTACTTCCCATGTTGGTGGTTGGAGCTTTTGGGAAACAAGGCCTCTTAGTTAATGCTTGACGGGCGAGAAACCGAACCCCAGAAGCTACTAATAGTGGGCTCAAGGTCCGGTGATTTGTCACTGAATGAAAATAACATCTAATGCGAGTGTCTCAGTTTTGTGGGTCGTATCATATGCTAATCCAAACCCAATAATGGGTTCTCGGTAGCTTTTCTGATGCTACAAGGATAGGGCCGCGCCAGTATGTCGTGTTACCTTTTTTTCTTCTCCTCTCCTTCCTTTTCTTTGTTCTAATCGTTGTGCTATGTTTGAACCGGAAAGGGTGGCATGGAAAACGTAGAATGAAGCCAAAATATTTTTCACACAGATAACTTCGAGTTCACAACATTTTTGCGTTGATGTAACGACTTGTTCGACTGCTCCAACACACAGATACTTCTTAGATCATAAGTAAAGTTTTATAAGCGCAATCTCATATATTCTACAAGGGCTAATTAATAGGTACTTCTTAGATCATAGACAGTCTTATAAGCGCAATCTCATATGTCCTACATCTGATATTGTATAATACAATCTTCCATCCTTATGCTTTCGCGTCCTTGTAAAGACTCGATCATACACAACCTAGAATCTTTCTCTCTACCCAATATAGGATGCACCCCGCTTACTCTTCTCTGCTCCAACCATTCTTTTGACGAGGGAGATACCAGGACTTTGATTTCGTTTCTTGCAACCATCGGCAACCCGACTGGATAGTTCCGTTTGAGCTTTTGAGAGTCGACTTTGATACCATCTATGACAACCCGACCCACCCCCCTCCCCCCTCACCAAAAAAAAAGAAGAAAACAATGTCTCCTTCTAAAGGGCTAATCGAATAGGTAATTATATCATACACAAGGTGTTCTAAAGATAATCTCTAACTATCTTACATCCAATATAGAATATCATATTTGACATCCATATTCCCTGCTGTTATTATAGCACCGTGCTATAATAACTGGGAATGCGGATTTCAATTCCACCAAAGAACTAGTTGGATTTGATTAGTTAGGTGTACATATGACATGACTAGAATCACTGGTCCCAACAATATATAAATGTTGAATAAGGGGACTAATAAGATAAGATGAGAGACTAAAGAAACATAGAGTTCTCATACTACATGTCTAATCTAATGCTCCTAATCGGTGAGGATCATTGGTCCTCAACCACTCAATAATTCCAAGTTGGTAATGTTGACAAGCCCAATAACTAAAGCTTCCCCATGAAAAGACCCGATTGGAATTGTCAAGACTACATACAATGACAAGAGGCAATGCCTACACTCTTAAATATGTTACTCATTATTTCTTTCTGGTGCCGTAACAAACTCCTCACCTTAACAAATTCATCTCCTCCCGTTAAACCTAGTTCGATATGCAACCGACACCACTGCTAGCGTGGTGGTTGTGTGTGTTTTAGTCTTTGTAGCAATTTGCATGCGGCGTGGGAGATCTAGGGTGTTTTGTGCTTTGTTGGTGTCTTCGGGACCTTGAACGCTGCGGTTGTGAGGTGTGGGATAGGATCCCTCTTGCTGTAATTGGGCACGATACTGCGCTTGCAGGTTGCCTGTAGTAGGTCGATCGATCATGGCTAATCATGTCTCCTTTGGTGGGTCTGTCGTAAGGTTTGATGGCCATCTCCCCATTCGGGCGTATGGTTGGTGCGGTGGACGTTCACAATGGTTCAACGCGAGATTTCTGGTGGATGATAGCAAGTGGTCAATTGGTCCGATTGACGATGTCTCCTGCTAGCTTTCCCTCTCTATTCTTCTCTCCTTCCCTTCATAGTTAAGGTCTCTGGGGCAACTAGTGTGATGGTATATATGTTGGTTTTGTTAGGGTGGTGGATGGGTGTTGCAGTTATCTCCAACGAGGGAGGGGTTGAAAGTGCCTTCTGTAGTGATTGGTTTCGTGCAGTGATCGACGGATATGGTAGTCTGAATGCGGTGGTGGCGGTGGTGGTGGTGGTTTTGGTTTACAGATTTGTGGTTGCTGGTAAAGAAGCGCGCTATCGCACGTGGGCAAAGGTTTTGGCACGTTGAGCATTCGCAAATGTTGATTGTTGCGTGACAATTGGCGTTGCGCTGTTGGGTTTACGGGTTTTATGTTATACGAGTCACGGGCACGCGCATTGCGAAACGTCTGCCAAAATAAAGCTAATAGTATAAATTTTATTTTTTTAAAAAAATTAAACATACATATTTATTATCATATTTAAAAAAATAAATCTTAAATAATAAAAAAATAAGTTTGTTATATGTGTCCAAAAATAAATTAACAATATATTATTATCATGTCAAACGTGACTTTTAAATATTTTTTAACTATATTTTTTTGATGAATTTTAACTTGTGAAAACTAAAAATATGTTTACAGGTATTTACTTATCAATTAAAATTTTATTTTGTTCCACTTTTTAAAAATTGTCTTGAAATGTCACTTGTCACTGTTGTAGATAGGTAATTATGTAACACCAAAGAAGTATTTTACGATTTTACTTTCAGTTTGGACACGTGTTGTCACCAGAATCACTTTTAATGTAACAGCAAAAGGGTGTTACACCAAAAATGAAAAAGATGTTCTCATTATAAGTAACGAGTAGTCGTGATACACGCGATGCGTGTATAAAAATAAAATTGATAATATAAAATCTTCATGTATAAATATTTATTATCATATTCGGTAAAATAAATTATACATTATAAAAACTAAAAGTAGTTATTCACTTTTTATACTTCTGTTTTGTGATTTTTTCAAGAAAAATCTATATTACGTCACTTGTTACCATTCTAGATGGGTAGTCATGTAACACCAAACTATATTTTTTCTTTATATATACGAGTGTCGTGACACACGCGATACGTGTGCAAAAATAAAATTAATAATATAAAATATTCATCATATATAAATATTTATTATCACATTCGGTAAAATGAATTATACATTATAAAATTTAAAAGTAGTTATTTACCATTTAAGCTTTTGTTTTGTGAATTTTTCAAGAAAAAATTACGAAATGCCACTTGTTACCATTCTAGATAAATATTTATGTAACATCAAAAAGATGTTTACATCAAACCATGTTTTCCCTTTCTATATAGTATAGACAAGCCGCCGTGCACACGCGATGCGTGTGTGACTCGTTCATCGTATTAATCGTAAAAGATCTTTTAACATCACGGATCGCAAGAAAGTCTATTTTAATTTACATATCAAACGTAAACACTTTTAAGTAAATGACATCAAAGATTGCGTAAGTAAATAAATAGACGTTTTGCGGGATTAAGGTGAAAATTATGACGATTTGGGTATGGTTGTGGTCTAATAATACGTTGATATAGAAAAAGTAACTTACTTTAGTTAATTTAACAATAAAAGTTTTATAGGTGTAATAAGTAGTATAGAAATATTAACATTACTTTTGGACATTGGTGATATATTATAAATTATAAGCCGCAAGAATAAAGATTAAATTTGAAAAAAAACCAACTTCCGTAAGATTGAAATAATAAAATGGAGAGTTCGAATATTATTAACCAACATTGCTTACGGTACAACCAATAAACATTACATATTGAAGCGAACAATTCCAATTTTATTGACCTGTTGCATACGGTACCACCGCATATTGTACGACCAACAAAAACATGCAGTGGCACCTTCACGGCCACCTGTCGGGGCTTCACAGCCGTCAACACCCCGCAGCCGCCAATCTGCCCATTGCAACTACCCATCGCCGCCGGCCACTACGTCCCCACAAACCACCCTTCTCGCCAACCCAAGACCACCCACAAAAACCAACCACAATCCAAGGGGTCGCCGACGGTAACACCCTCTGGTGAGACCCACTTCTCCGCCACCGACAGCCACCAAGCCCAAAACCCACGGCCACGACTACCAACGACGGCCGATCTTCAGCCCAATTCAACCCACCAATGGCCACCAACGCCGACGTTTAGCCCACCAATGGCCACCAACGCCGATCTTCAGCCCTCTAATGGCCACCAACGCCAACGACGACCAACAATCGACGGCCACCACACTGACCGCCGCCACATACCCGGGCACCACAACCAGTAACCGCCGCCAATCCCTAAACATGACCACGACATCCATCAAGATGAAAAAAACTTTCAAATAAAATCAAAATGGACTTCGTGGGTTATGTGGAAGGCATTAAAGGATGGATTGAATTTCAATGGATGGAAAATCATTGATGGTTGAATTAAAGCATACCTGATCCCTGGGTCAAGTGGCGATCTTGCTGCCTACAAACACAGCCCTGTGAAAACTTTCAAATAAAAGCAAAATGGACTTCGTTGGTTATCTGGAAGGCATTAAATTAGGATGGATTGAATTGGAAAATTAGTGATGGTTAAATTAAACCATGAAAATATAAGAAAGCATACCTGATCCCTTGGGCGGTGGGAGACTGCGTAAGAAATGGAGAATTGGTTTAAGAGAGAGAAAAACAACACAAAAATGGCGTTAAATACATGAAAAATGCAAGAGAAACGGACATAAAACTTACCGATGGAGATTTGACAGAGGAATTCGACGCCGGTGACTGCAATAATAATGGACTGAAATGAAATTAAGAAATGGAAGAGGAGAAGGGGAGGAGGAGCTGATGGGTTACGTAAAGTGATGGTGGATATCTGGTAACCGATAGTGGAGTGGGCTAGTGGTCGTGTCTTTTGACATTTTTACCTACTGGTCCTCTCTAGGCTTGTGAAGATGATGGGCAATTTAAAAAAATTGGCCGTTAAGGACACTTGTCGGTACCAGGTTGAGTCTCAATGTGACACCAAAAAGGATGTTACACCAAAGCAAGTTTTTGCTTAATAAGTAGCGTGCGCGCGTGTGTATAAAAGCACGTATAGTGGAGTGGGCTAGTGGTCGTGTCTTCAGGATAATGCTATTTGCACGTATCTGGACTAAAAGGGAGCAACCAACCTATGCGCCAAGGCTCACCAGCAAGAGAGCTGATTTGGTTACAAGCATACAGAAGTTTGGAAATGGCATAGATGAGAAACTTTGCAGTATCATAACAAGCTCTCGATTTCCAAATTCACCTAGATTCCACCTAATTCTGGAGCCCATACCTAATTGTTAATTTCCTAAAAAACCCTAGAAGAATAAGAACCAGCAAAATTGAATCCAAATTCACCATAACTTTCAGGCACCAGCAAAAGCGATTTAGATCCTTCATCTAATAGGATTTTACGGCATCTCTTCCCCCGTGATGTTTGGTTTTTGCAATCAGCACCAAAGAACAAATGCTGATGGACGGATAAGTCTACAGCTTAAGAATGAGGCCAATAGGACAATGATCACTACCAGTAACATCTGGCAGAATGTACGAGTCGTGAACATTATCTGCTATGGACTCCGAGACAAGGAAGTAGTCGAGCCGCCAGCCTGTTTCACATTTCGAGATCACAAAAAAAAAAAAAAGAAGAAAATTTAGTAGGCAGCAATTATACTTTAGGGGGCTCGCACCAGCAAGAGTTATATACGATACATGGAAAATAATGATAAAAGCAAGCAAAGATGCACTGGAGAAATTTATAGGTTAATGGAATGTAATGATCCCATCGAGCAATTCAAAGCATCCGAAACACGAAAAATGTACCCAATTGAATTGTATAATTGCTCTAATTAAATCCTCAGTTGGGTAATAAAGAAACATTGATGCTGAGAACACATTTTTGTTCAATGAAGTTACTATTTTTACGGCCATTGCAGGTATCAAAGCTCATACAGTATAAACAATAATTTGGAAGGTAAAATATGAAGGGAGCCCTGATATAAATGCAGCTTTTTTCCAATCCAACCCCACCAGATTCCTTGAGATGATTCACGTCCCTTCACCATTTCGATGTTAATTTGCCAAATCATCCATTCTAGAGGTAGCTTTACTTTTTGGTGCTTTCCTAACTGTACATATCTATGCTTGGAGTTGCATGCCATCACACATCTACATATCATAGCGGTGCAGCCATAACTCGGTTATGCTTGCAACCTGGAAGATCAAGTTACTCAATTGCCTCATCACCGCTTATGCATCTTCTTGATGAAGATCTCACATCTGCCTAGTTAAACTACTAGCATATGTATTTTGACAACCTTGATAGGGGATATTGCTAATCATTGGGTTCATTCAAATAAAACGCCCTATAATACCAACCAATCTCGCAGAACACCAGGCTTGAATTGCTTCGCTTTAGTACCTCACGTTTCACAAGTGGAACGGCATCGATAGCTCTAGTAGTTTAAGCACGTCACATCCGCACCTTCTAACCTAGATACTAAAGCAAGCTTTCGGTAATACTCTATGGCACAGCTTTGGGTTTACCCTTGATGCAAGTATACAGTGATTAAATCACCACCATTTTTATTATTAGAACTATATAAAAAGCTGGTCAATTTCTCCTGATTGTCGATATTCTTACGTTATTTCTGACATATATAAATCAATGTTAATGTTTCTGGTGCAGCTACTTGTACCAATAGCACAATTAGGCCTCTTATTACCAACTGTAATTCCATAAACTAATCAGACCGTGCCCTGATGCATCATATAACCCTTAATTGCGAGAAGCAAATGCAGGAATGGGGTCGGAGAAGTGTAGGACCTAAAATGACCTAATGCTCGGAGCAGCCTGATTAACAGAACGGACTAAACTGTAGAAAACCTGATATATTCTCTCTCATTTTATTGGGTTGCCTATTTGCTCATTAGGCCTAACCTCTTGTTCTCAGCCTATTGTATACTTTAATTTATTAAGAGCAAAACAACTTCCATGTATTGATGAAAAGTAGGATAAATTAGACTGGCACCCTCCAGTCTTGGTCTTGTAACACTCGCTACCCCTCACATTAGAGAAATAACGTTGGCACCTCTCGATCTCAGCTTCAAAGTATCCATCTTTATGCCGAAAAATTCCGCTATTGGTTCAATTTCGCCAGTTAACAAACAGAAACCACTACGCAATTCAATTGTGCAACGATGTTACAAGTATCGCCAAAAAAGGGTTGCTTCGTCGAGATATCAGGCTTAAGCATAAAGTTAAACTCAGCAAGGAGGGAGGGAGGGACTCGTAAGCGTAAAGTTAAACTAAGCGAGGCGGCGCGGGGACACCTACAGTGATGTATAGACCATCAAAACCCAATTTTATCAAAACCACTTCTTGGTGGCGTTTGGGGGGGGGGGGGGGGGGGGTTGAGGCAATGGCTAGCCATGCGGTCTTAGCTGGTGGCTTTAACCTGCATCAGCAGAGATGGTGGAAAACCAAAGCTGTTCCTCCAAATCGGTGGTAGCATCCAGGTGCCGATGGGTTGCTTGGTAGAGAAACAATCAGAGCAACGGTTCAACAACTGTTGCGATCTCAGATCTACATTTCTCATAAAATAAATGATGCACCAATGAGAGAAATCAGGAGATGGGTTTTGATCTCAATTGAAGATGAAGATAGATCGAGGACGAAAGATTGATGAACAAAACACAGCTTTGGCAAATTTGCTAAGTTGTGAAGCATCTCTGGCCATCCACATCTCCCAGATGGTTACTTTTCTTGATTATATTTTGTTGCTGAGTTTAACACCATGCCATTACTACAATGGCATGATTTTTCTTACCACTCAATCAGTGCATGTCACTAAGAGTGTCGCACTACACAACACCCCTATCCAGAAGTCTCTCTCTATACTGTCGGTGTCTGTAATCTGTATCTGCATTTCGATTGTACAATATAATTACAGCCGAAGGGCAAGAATTAAAATTCTCTGGAGGGGTTGACGGTAACAATAGCAACCTGCTCAATGATGGGAATCAAATACATGTAGATATGTCCCCGTAAAATCTGGAGACTGCAGATCTTATATCTGTCCAGAAAGAACCATCATGTTTGGATAGGATTATATGATTTATAAAACTTTCATACAGTAGCTCTTCATAGTGTAGTATTTATAGCTTGTTGAATATGAACTTATTACCATAATTTCGTTAATAACTTCTCAAGCAAACCTAGAGACCCAACCAACGATAAGTACGTACAAAATTAGGGCAATTGGGGACTTCCCCGGGCCTTTGCTCTTGCAAACACCATTGTCCCTTCTCCTTAGTCACCACAGCAGCCACCATTTGCAATTGATCCATGTCTAGGTGGGTTAGAAGGCTCATCTTTCAAGTTCTAGAAGATGGTACCATTGCAGATGTAAGAGCGAGAAGAGTATCCTGGTGTTTCTTCAGCTGATAGTAGTGCACTTATGTTCTTTTTGTATTCAGAACCCCAGCGAAAACATTTGAAGCAGCACAGCTGTCAAGAGTATGACACTAATAACCGCGGATAACTAACACTTTTGAAGGTCCTTTACCAGGACCATTTCATTAAAGGTGAAGGCGCACACAAGGCGCAAAGGTCTCATGGAGTCTAGGCACGAGGCACAGATGCTCGTAATCGAAGCAAGGCTCATAGTACGTAAAGTGTACAAACTAATTCCGATAGCATCAAAACCCATAAATTAAACCCACAATTCATAAAAACATGGCATCTAGTTTAGCAAGCCACAAATCCAGATTAGGTAACTCAGTAATTTGCTTGTCCAAAATGGATCTCAATTCTTCCGCATGTTACTCGAACTTCAAAAATCAGATTTGCTATAAGTGGGTTGATGCACTAGAGTCTTCTTCCGCAAACACTTTGGTGCTTACTTCTTTCTGTACGACTTACCTTCTTTTTAATCAAGATCTTATGTGATTATTTACTAAGTGATACTCATCTGTGGAGTCCACCTATAAAAACTCATGAAACCATATTTTTTTAATAAAATAGATGAAGCACGATTTACTGGGCCTAGTGCCCTGTGCCTAGGCGCACAAGGAACGAGCCTTCTCGAAAGGGCTGCTCCTAGAGCTGGGCTAACTGTGCGCTTTCTGCCTAGGCACGCGCCTTTAATAACTATAACCTGGACCTTGCTGCCCAATGCTATTGCTAAATCCCTAAATTTACTCCTACTGTAATCCAGTGGTATACCCAAAGGGGAAAATTACATTGTACAACCAAAAAAAAAATAGACCCTTATTAAAAACCATGTGCATGCCGAGAACAAACAGAACTACAAATAAAGATGCCATCTTGTACACTTAAGTGACAGTATAGTTCTAAGTAGAACACAACAATGAGCTACATGATGTATAGCTAAACAATTACGTTTTCCTTAAAACCCGTGCAAGTGTTTGTAGAGATTCGTTGGGCAAGGAAGAAAAGGAAATTCCATATCAAAATACCTTTATTCGTTTTGCGCCCATTATGTCGGTAACCCCAGTAGGTATAGCCAACGACACCAGGGTGCTGCTTCCTAAAAGTATCCACAAAGCCCCTATTCAAGAAATTTGTCTCAAATGATTGTCTCTCTTCAGCTGTAAAACCAGCACTCCGTTTGTTTCCCTAAAATGACAATGGACAATGTGACAACCATCTATCAGGAGAAATTATGACACGTATACGAGGTGGACACAACCAAGATTAGAAAAAATAGAAAACATGAGGTGTTGCTCAGACTAGATACTTCAGGCAGCTTCCAATGTGTAATTATGCTCTTTGACTATACTTAACAGGTGTTCCCTAAGAGCAGTCTACAATATTGCTTGACATTTAAACATAAGATTGATCGTCGAAAAAGTCTTGCTGTAAAAAACATCATGAAAAAAATATAGAATTGAAATAGCATAGAGTGATATGAAGCGTCAAAGGACTATTTTGCTACAATTACATAGCCTTCTCACCAACATGTAAATAAGTCTTTCTTGAACCTCACCACAATAACTGGGCTAACCAATAGCTTTTATGGTTTTAGCTCCACTCCGAGAGTTGATTCCACAAAACCCAACAGTACAACTATCATCATCATCAGGATCTCTATCTTTTATCAATTCAAGGGGTGAACCGTCAATGATTGTTCCTCAGTATATAGTAAAGATCATTTTTGTCTTTTCTCACAAAAAAAGGAGGCATAATTCCAATATGATCACAAGTCTATCCAATTAAGCTAGTAGTGCTTTGTGAATTCCCAAAATGGCACACACCAGCCTCTAGATTTCCCCATTATTAAAGCCTAAAGATCCATTTACAAATGATCTGCATAATAAAGAGCTCTATACAAAAGTTGTTGAAACTAATCAATGCCAGATGTTTATACATCCCACATGGCAACCACTCATTGTAAATCATGTCCTCCCACAAAAAGGTTACTATGTTGCAACAATGAACACCAACTCCACTGACACAAATAGAAAAAGAAAAAGTTAAAAAGAGTGGCAATAATTGCTCCTAGAGCAAAGATTTAAAGCACATATACAACTCCTGCTTGGTATCTAATTCCTGTGTCCTTTTTTTCCAGTAGGTTTGTTTCCTATAACCTTGAAACCAGTGAAGTATACAATAAGAGTGAAATGTAATGTAAAAGTTGAGTTACTTACAGTGGGATCATAAATGTCTATCTCTTCATGAGCACAGTTCAGATCACCGGTTAAAATCACAGGCTTTGACTTTTCAAGGTCCTGGATAAGCACAGGAAGCAATAGAACGTCATGCACCAATTATTAGCTCTCAATGGATATTGATAATAGTAATAAGCGATTACGGAGACAGACAAAGAGATGTAGATAAAGAAATTATTTAGTTCACGGCGTTCCTGTCTTTTCCATCCAAACAAGAAAATATTGACAAACTACAAAATAAGAAGTTAGGTAACTAAGCACAGAAGTATTAAGGATAAATGATCTGGCTACAAAATTAGGTAGTTCTTGACTTACCTGAAGAGCAAAACGGACAGACAAACTACACATCGCATTAGATGGATTCACTCGATGCTTTCCTTTCACAAAACACTCTCTTACAAGGAAGGTAATAAAGGGAACTCAACTTTTGTCCTTTCTCTTCATAACATAAGTCACCTAAGGTTCATGTGAAATATTACCTATTATCTCATAAAGATCACCTTCTTGTAATGGGTAGCCAAAATCCAACTTAATAAAAGTTTCCCAGCATGGCCATAAAACTAGCATACTATCAAAAGGCGGGAATATCTAATACAGGATATATGCATGCACTAACGTGGGTAAAGCTGTAACTTAAAAGGGTAAAGATAGATGCAAGTAGACTTACTTTAATGTAACTGCCAAGAGAAGGATCCCACTCTGTAACCCTGTATGACTAATCAAAAGGCAGAGCCAATAAGCAACAACAGTTTCCTTTTTGAATTCTAGTACTGCAGAAGAACACCGTAATGCATAAAGAGTGTAGGTTAATGTTACCAGTCTTCTAAGACCATCACCAGCGTTTGGAACATATCCATTTATTATGTAATAGGAGTCAAACTCCACAGTGACAAGCCGTCCTTCACTATCATGATCTGATATACCAAGGCCATATTTAACCGAAAGTGGTTTGATCTGCAGACAAGTGGTAACAGGGAATCAAAATTATACCCAAAGGAAACATGTGCATGCAGCTTAACTAATTGGGCTGGAGACGCAGCAGACAAGGAGAATGAACCAACACAAAAGAAAAAATATGCTGTTCATTAAACTAAAAGTTCGTTACATGACAGACATTTGCAAGCAGGAAATCAGTAACGCATACTCCACACTTGTAAAGTAAGATAAGATCGATTATTGACAACTAGCAGGTAGTAACAAAGATTTAATAGATCCATAGTTCAAAAAAAGGGTGCGCTCAAGCAGAATAAGAGCTAGGTGTTGATATTGTAAGATCATTTGACAAGTGACCTTGCATGATACCAATAACAATGTTCTGAAGTAAAAAAAAAAAAAGATTGCACATACCCGTGAGATAATTGCAGTACCGGAGTACCCGAGCTTAGCGGAACTACATGTCCAAAAGCTATTTTCATAACCTTCTAGAAGAGACTCTTTGATTGCCTCTACATCTTTCTCCTGCTTTCAACAAACCAAAATGCAGTTACTTGTTAGAGTTCCATGCACGCCAAATTTAATGTTATTGGACATGAACATCACAAAAACAATGGAGATATATCCAAGACAATTTTAACTTATTAGGAGATAATTTTCCTTTATAATGAGCCAAGACATGCAACGCCACACCATTTTCAAGCACGAAAATCGTAATTAGCAGCTCAGTCTTACTGTACACCTATACTCCATTACGAGTAAGAATCTTACTTGTGCACCAGTACGCTAGGTTAAATACAATTGAAAAAAAGAAAGAGAAACAACAATATTTAGTCTGCTTCACAGAGCAGATGTAGACATGTAGTTCAGGATTCAATCATAGTATGCTGGCACTTGTATGATTTGGTAAGACTGGACATTCAGCAATTAAAATGCGGGGGCCTAGTGCTCTCATAATGCATCGAAATGCTAAAAGCAGATTCATTTTTTGCATAAGTTCTTGGAGGAAAGAATGAAGGCTGAGGTAGAAATGTGGATAAAAAATTCAAGGGATCTGATTCTCTAGACTAGTTGGCACATGAGTTCTGTAGATCCTCGATACCCCATCGCTGATAAGAATTTATGCTAATGGAGTAATTTATTATCCTCCCTTTTACTATAGGGTAAAACAGATCTGTGGAGAAAGGACCTTCATGCAACATAAAGTTGCTCCATTGCGAACTGCAGTCAAAAGCAGAAGGCAAAGCTGCGTATATCTGACCCTTGCCCGGCACACTATTGATGGTATTCTTGTGCGCTGTGCTCCCCTTTCCAGATGGCAGACAAGACCTCCAACCAGGAAAATAGATTGGTGTAGCTGGAATGAACCCCATATGAATCCAACTACAAAATAAGTTGAAAGTTCTATTTCCTTTCACCCAGCAACGGCCAGGGTAAGGCCAAATTTTTGTGACCTTCGGCAGACCAAGGGTTAAAGAAACAAGCTATGAGGATCCAAATAAATCCAGACAAGAACCAATGAAGTAAGATATGTAAACATACAACAAACTGGGTCGTGATTTAGTCCAAAAGCCCTTAAAGCATCTTTCTTAACACACACACACCGAGGTCCGAGGTTGGAAATGATAGAGTTGGTAGATATAGGATTTGGCAACATTCTTATATTTTCCCTACGACCTTTATGCAGAATAAACAAATGAAAAAAGTAGGTCAATAGTCCAAAAATGTCTTGACCTGATTTGCTTGATACTACATTCCAGATCCTTTTTGTGACCAGTTCTATCTAGTGATTTTGTCTCTTATAGCAATGACTACGACACGTATACGTAGTATGTTTGATAAGGAGGGGGCACTGTGGGAGAGTTGTTACTACGCTAATGCGAGTAAAAAGTTTAGATAAAAACCATGAGTTTGGAAAATATGGATGCGTAAGCAAAGATGCCATGCAATCTCACAGAGAGAGATCATGCTTCCTCATTCAAAAAACCTACTATTTCTCTCGTGTCAAATGCAATAATAAATACCACGCATCAGCTATCAATGCCTTCTCGTCTCTGCAACTTTCTATGTGCTTACAATTATGGTTGTATTGCACGGTGGACTAGCTTTGAGATCAATTAGGAAACTTTGCTCTTGCCTCTCACCTTGGACTCTTGGATGGTTCTTAAGGGTTCATCACTCTAGTACTCAACATAAAAAAAGATGAAAAAAGGAAACAAAATGGCTTCACAAATGTAGCAGTTATCAAGATTTGACAATTGGGAAGTAGAGTTCTTGTCCCTCGAAACCACAGTATCCATATCTGACATAAGTAAAATCCCTAAAAAGGCCCTTCTGAATCCAAAAATGCTCTGCTGACCAATACTTCCAGCAGCCAAAAAGCAAACCTAATCACTTTATACAGAATTCGAGAATATGGAAAAGAAAGACTACCACACTTAATCCAAAAAGGAATGCGCAAGATTCACAAGACCGTCATTTTATTTCATTGATAACACAGAATACACTATCGAGGGACTCTGTCAGGACTTGTAAAGCAACAGAGTTATTCAAAGTAATGAACCATTGACTGAGGAACACCCTTCCTTTGTCTCATGCTGGACAAGTAGTCCATAGTGTTCACGTGGATATTGTTTTAACAACATTGATGAGGCATTGCAACGGGACAAGAAGGAAAACAGCTAGCCAAACATTGGCGCTTGACTAGGAAAAACTTGCCTGCAGTTTCGTCTCTTGCAAACACAAGACATCAAAATCTTCTCTTTGAGCAATTTGAAGTGCGGAAAACCCCTCCAACTTCAGCAAAGCTCTTAACCCATTGACATTCCAAGACATTAACTTGACATAGTTGGTATCTCGGGTAAGAGGAGGAGGCCTCATAGTCCTTGGATTGTACGGAATCCACCCTTTTTGCGGCTTCTTGTGAGCAAGAATAGTCCAGGGTTCAACTTCATTCTTTGCCGGATCAATCCTGTAATCAGCAGAAACAATTTCTGCACTCCTTGCCCAAGTGGATTTCCTGCCTGAAAATGTAATCCATCTTAGAGCAGTATCTGACCACTCACTTTAATGCAAAATATAGAGAATTAATAAAAATTAAAAGTGGAAATTAACTTCCACAGGACAGAAAAAAGGGAGGGTAAGAACATGTTGAAGCACCTGTCACCTCACTAGTTTTGACTGACAGCTCTTTCTTTGGTTCAGCTATAGTAGTTTCAACTTTAGCAACGCTATCCTCAACTGGGACCTGGTTTACTATTGTCCTAGTCCGTTGAATCCGTCTACGTCCAGATACCTCTAAAAGAGAGCTTATATTCTCACCCTCGCCCTCACTCTCGCTAGACAAACCTTTAGCCTTCCTTTTCGAATTATTCTCCATACTTCCATCTTCTACGGCCAGATGGTCTTTACCTGTACACATAAAATCTCTTTAACCATTGCAAATACAGAAAAAAGAAACCTGATATCTATGCTGTTTAACTAGCTAAAAACTTAAAAAAGTGAATGAACCTCTAAATTGTTAATAGGCATAATATTATAGTTTGACTAGTATAGCAAAATACCATCTATTTCACGGTTCATGAAACTCTTCAAGGCGGAAACAAGATCACTTTTACGACCTGTGGCTGGGACACCAAGACTCCTACAATTTAAACAATGTCAACAAAGCTAGCCATGCTACTGAAAAATCTTGCCTTTTTCAACGACATAATGCAGTAGATATCATGTATGAGGGCAAACTGAAAAGAAACATCTCATTAGGTCTAAGGTTTATAAATCAAAGGGGATGGAAATAGCATTTCCCTTGCTTTTCTTCTAAGAAAAATAGCATTATAGAAGCATGTCAGGTGAGTAAGTGAAATCAAATCAGCTATATTTACGGAAAGAGCATTTTTGCTATGTGATACAGTATAAAAGTTGAAATAAAATAATACGTACAATACTCGGTACATGTTAATTAATAAAGTTTCGAAATGCTAACTCCATCTCGTCCCCAAAATCGACCTCCCTTCCTTTTCAGTTTGTCCGGGAAGAAAGGGACCAGTTTCTTCATATAGATGATTATTTCACTTATTGTTCCATGTTTATCCCTTATTACATTGCATGAAGAAGCAGGAAAACTGAAAGGAAAAAAAAAAAACTATAGAAAAGAGTCAATCTTGGAAGTAGAAATTTGAGGGACAGATTTAAGGAATGGCAAACATACTCTGACGCTTTAGAAATTTAGTACGAGTTTGTGTATCACATGAATATGCGCCATGCATATCCATATGCAGAGTTCCACCCCAAAACTCCCCAGAAACAGATTATGGAGATTTTCCAAGCGTGGGAAAAGAAAAGAACAAGTTGCAAATCTCAACTCGAGCCTTCCAACTACTCCCTTCATTTCAGATTGTTCCAATTGACTGCATAGATTCTCATATGCTTGGAAGAACCTTTGACTTTACTCATAGTTTTTGCCCTAGTTTGACTTATCAAAAATATTTATTTGACATGTAGTAAATACAGTAATAGATTTCATCTCTAAGTTTGGATGTTTGAATTCTATCTTGAAAATTGAGAAGCAGAAAGGAAAAAAAAAGCAAAACAACGGAAATTAGAAATCTTAACTCAAAAGTAAATTCAACTACTTGATTGGGTTAGTAGTTTTTTCCCCATTAAATATATTAAAGAAAAAGGTGAAGGGATGAACATGATATAAATGACCCAAAAACAGATAATGAGTTTACCTTAATTTTGCTCTCAGCTCTTTAACTGTCATTCTCTTGACAGCATCCCCATCATCTACAACACTCCTCTACATGCCAATCACATTAACACCAAAAGTCAACACAACATTGATCCTAAAAATCGCATAAAAATGTCCGACCAGTAAAAATAACCTCAGATGTCAGTTCAATAGCGTCGGATTTGCTCATTTTTTCCAAAGAATAGGAAAGGAGTCTTTTGGACGCCATTGCTCTAGGTTTCAAAAGAACCGCACCCCCAACCCTCAAGTTGCTCGGAATCGCTGCAAAACTACAAAATGTCTCAATTTTGAGTATAATGAACAATTCATTTTACTTCATTTCCTTTCATACTTCTCCTTTCCTCCCCGTGTTATTGCAAAATCCCAAGATATATTTAAGTACATGTAAAAACACGTTGAATTGGACGCAAATAGAAATTCTAGTACAAAAATGCATCGTTTGGCTTGGCAAAGACAAGGACTGAGGGTGCTAAATCTATCAAAAAGTTGGCGGCCCCAATTGCCTGCTTCGTTGCTGAGAAAATGAACGCAACGAAATAAAAGTACTACCAGAAGAAAATCTGTGTGGTAGATGACAAAAGGCAAACATTTTTACTACCGTGATTGTCTTTCTTCCATTATAATTGTCTACCAGTTTTCACTCCAATGAAACGGAGAATTATGAAAACGTAAATAATGAGTTTAAACATTTCTGTATAGATAGATAGCGCTCGCACACACACACTAATCACACGCACACACCAGTCATATAAATGAATACCTCCTGGATAATAGGCAACTGTGAAACCCTAATCTGAAAGCATGTACCATCGATTGCGGCAAGCAGAAGTAAAGATTAGAGAGAGGGTGCGCACGTGAAAGGTGAAGCGAGGCAGGACGATGAAGTGGCACAATGGTAGCTTAGCTTCATACGCAATGGGAACAGCAGGCCATAAACTGTACTGTACAAAGCGCTAGGTATCGCATGTCGGGGAGTAAAGGCCACGTCACGTGAGATGCGCTCGTATCAACTTTGCCTCCGATATGACGTTCTGGCTAGCGTGGCTCGAAGCGAAACCTTATGCAGAGGAGACTTTGTGCGACCAACTGCAGTGGATCCCCGTTCTAAGTTCTAAGCTCGTTGGGCGGGAGCACTGGCCGAGGACGATCTATCTACCTATCTATCTAAAGTAAAAATGAGAGAGCTCAAAGTGAACCAAAGAACAAAGATTAAGAATTCGAATAGATACGGTAATTCGAATACTAAAACAGTTTTAATAACGATAAATTCTCGCTAAAAATATTTTATCACTGTTGTAAAACATTATTGCAATTACTTTGTTCCGGTGCTTTTCATATATACCTAACCCCATAATTCCTTCACTTTCATTTTGGTCCTCGTACACAGCTTCAATCTGGCATAAATCAATTTCCCCTGGTTAGAAGCTTAATCCCAACTACAATATGTCAAACCCTTCAAACCACGACTGTAATCTTCTTGAACACGAGTTTGTGAATTTATGCTCTTATTTGGTTTCTCTTGATACCCAGCTTGTCAGGGGAGCAAGACAAAACAAACATGTGTTAATTGGTAAATTCCTAGATCAACAAGATTTATTCCAATGGAAAATCTAACTCATAATCAATGAATGTTGGACTCTTCGCGGCCCTGTAGCGGCCCAGAAAACTCCGTCACTATTTCTATTTCACTTTTCTTGGATTGAAGATGCTTATTTTATTCTCACCCTTGGAACACAGTTGGAGCTCTCCTCATGTTTCAATCCTGGCACCCTCATGTTATATATGCAACTGTCACATTTTTTACTGTCATATTCCTAGTGACTACCATCATGCTTATTTAGCCAAAAAAATAGGATGGGCAGTTGGAAGCTTACTTGAACTGGATTGGTCAGAGCGTTGTGTGGCTAACATCGATTATTTTCGGATTAAAGTTCGAGTTTTCATAGATTTTCCTTTACTTCCTGCTGTCTTTCTCCAACTTGTAGATGGAATGTGTTGTGATATAACTAAAAATATCCCTCCAATTTACGAACGACACGTGGCAGTTATGATACGTAACCCATACTGGCTCATTACTGATATGGCATTTACCGTATCAATCTCCGGACATAATCTTAAAGAGGCTCTGACTCTATCAGTTCAGATTGATATGAGATCCTCTAGGATCCTAATTAGATTCTGATTAGAGTTGGTCAAAGCCCAGTCCTACTAGGACTCCTCCTTCTACCACTATATAAAGGGATCAAGCCCCTCAGGTAAGGACAAGCTCACACACATATACATTGTGTCTTTATTGCTTCTTAGAGTTCTACATTGTTAGCCATCTCTGACTTAAGTTTCGGAGCCTTCCTCGCCGGAACCCCACCTGGCGGTCACTCCGTGTTCTCTTTTGCAGGCCTGATTTCTAGTGTGATTCCCGATCTAGTTTTTAGCTGCAACAGGTTGTACTACTTTTGTGGTGTTCTTATGAACGAATTTTCAAGGTTTGCTATCGCTGTGGTAAAATAGGACACAAGAATATTCACTGCAAATCTTCACTTGTGGAAGTCCTGGAATCATTAACTTGCCGAACGGAATATCTCCATGGAGCCGCAAATTATGAGACTTTCTTCATTCCTGGGCAACCGATGTTTACTTCTTCTTTTAGAGCTTTGCCTAACTCTGATTGGAATCACACCTCCAGGATCACTATTTTCACTGATGATATTGGTGCTCATCTTATTCAAGAGTATGATTCCTATTCCCCTGCTACTTCAGTTACCTCCAGTGAGGATTTATAATTTGCAACACCAAATGCATATCTTCATTCGGGGTCACATGCTGCCTCAAAAGCACTTATCGAGGAACCGGATGATATTCAACAGGTGGGTAATTTTCTGGATGTTTGGAACATTATGGAACAAGCTCCTAATCTTCCTTTTGCGGATAATGTCAACCACGGAGAACATGAATTTGATCCAATGCAGGATATAAATTTTGATGATAATCTCTCATATTTTAATCCCGAGGACTGGGACTTAGAAGTAGAAATAAATCCTGCTTTATCAAACACAGACATTATCAATGAACAGGAGAAACTCTCAAGTGAAACATATATTTTCTCCTGCCAACCTCCTCCCATATTAGAGAGCAGTTTAGATTCTCTAAAAATTTTAGCCAAAAATCCAATGCCCGAAATTCACGTGCCGGTGCTTGCCATTGATTCTGTGTTACCGCATAGCCAAGGCATTAACTCCTCTGACAATTACAGTATACATTCATTATCTGAGCCATCCCTTAACGGTGCAATGGTAGCCACATGGTTAGTTGAACCTTTAAATACACTTGATGATATCTCTTCTTCGGTGGCAAAAGATTCACAGTCAAATCCATTTCCCCTCCCTGAAGCTACCTACAAAGTAGAGTCAACACCTGCCCTATCCTCTCAAACAACTCCTAGTCACCTCTTGACTCCTACTGATGGACAGTCTATTCTAAAATTAACACCATTTTTCACCCCTACTAATGGACAGACTAGTCTACAGTTATCATCTCCTTTGAATTTAATTCCACCAGCACTTTCCAACTTACCAACGAAGACAACACGCAATCTAGTGGATCCATCTCTAATTCCGGCCCAAAGTCCTCTCCTGATATCGGCCCATCAGGTGGCCCCTTTTATTTTCAAATCAAATGCAATAGGAAAGAGGTCATTACTCCACCTGGCCCAATTACCTCATCTGGGCCCGTGAACCAGCAGTTAGTGTTGCTTCCTGATCCTGCTACTATGTGTCCTCCAAACCGTGGCCCAATCATGTCCAGCCCCACATGCCTTTCAGCCTTTAGACCTGGGACGTCACAGCTTGCTTCTCCTGCTGATCCGTCTTTTCTGAATAACTCCATGGAAGCCGTGGAACTCTCTAAATTATAGGAAGATATAGACAAAAAAGCTAAGAACAAGTCTATGGAGGACATCCACAATGATATCACTCTTACTATCTCATCTGAAACTATTATTCGCACCCAGATGAATTCTCCTTTAAAACAGGATAAGGACTTATCTTCTCTTTCTACTCTACACCAAGCTGATTTGAAGGAAATCTCTCTACCAACTACGGCAAAAATCTTTAGTGCTCCGGAGTTTCCTGATGAAAGTGATACTGAGGATGAACTTAATAACTCTGATACCAATTTACATCTTATAATGACAGCTGAATCTCTTCAGAAAAAGCAACCAGGGGAAAAGGCCATGCTCTCTGTCACCTGATGATACCTCACAACCGCCAGGTTCTGCTATCCTCATATCATCCTTTCTGTTAAATTATCTTATCCATATATCTTTTTATTTGGCTATATTAGTGCTTTTAGAATCTTTACAAATCTCTACTTGTTCTGTGTCTCATAAACGAAAATGCCATCATGATTTGCGTCACTACTCTAGCCAAAAACGTTTAAAACTCAATAACGATAGTTATTCAAGTTACTTGGGCAACTTCTTTTTGTTACGACCTTTAGCCCTTGGCAAAAGAAAACTCTTGTCAAATTTGTATCCTTACAATCCAAACAAAAGATTTAAGCTTTTTTCCTTACCTCGTCAAAACTGTCAGTGCTCTTGCTGTAGTTGCAGACCGCCATCCATCCTGTAACAAGATTCTCTTCTCTTTTCCACCAGATCCACATGAGATATCTTGTCTCACTCCTTTAGACCATGAAAGGGTTTCAGGTATTGTCCCTAAGCAATCCCTTCGCTATCAATGAAGATCATATGCTGGAATTGTAGAGGGTTTGGACAACCCGTCACAATTCGATCAGCTATAAAATTTGTCCACAGTCACCACCCTGAGTGTGTTTTTCTTCAGGAAACTAAATCTTTGGTGTCCTCGATTTCTTCTAAATTTTACAAACTTGGTTTTACTCACTCGGATGGAATCGATGCTTTTAGCATCTTTTGGTACGAAAGGTGGTTTATGGGTTGGGTGGACTGATAATGTGCACGGAGTGGTTCGGCATAAAGATAAACATTTGATTGTAATGGAGTTCTCAACTCATCTGAAGCCTCATTGGCTTTTGGGTCTGATTTATGGACATCCTAATTTGGCTAAGAGGGGAAGCACATGGGACCATATCTCGAAGACCTTTAGGCCTTACACCTTGCCTCTACTTTTGAGCGGTGATTTTAATCAAGTCCTAACACCCGCAGACAAAACAAGGCTACATCACCTTAGTACCCCGGGAAGCCACCTATTACAGCATTTTATTAATACGAATCATCTCATCACTTGCCCAACTGTGGGCCCGGTGTTTACATGTGCAATAATCAACAACAAGAATTATGTACTTATGAAAAGTTGGACACAGGGTTTGCTAATCTAGAATGGATATCTCGCTTCCCTTGTGCCAAGGTCTATAACTTGGGTATTCAAGTCTCTGATCATGCACCTCTTCTTTTTTATATTCAACCGCGTGAGGAATTTTTGTTTCAGCCCAAACGATTCGAAGCCTTCTTGGCTGCACCATCCGGATAGTCACCAGCATATTCAGGAAGCTTGGTCGATTCGAGTATGTGGCTCCCCTTTATTCAAAGTCATCTCATGGGGCAAACATATGATGCATTTGTTACATACTTGGAGTAAAATTTCCCTTGGAAATTTGGGATCCCAAATCTTGGATAAAAAAGCAAGTTTTCAGAGCCTGTTACCCTCAAATGATGCACAAATTATGGAACGTTTGTACCATGACAAGCGTGACTGGGTCTTGGATTGTGAGGAAATTTTCTGTCCAATTAGAAGACCGAAACAATAAAAAATTTTCACACTTCTACTTTACTTCATCGTAATAAAAACCATATCTCCTCCCTTTCGAATGTGGCGGGATCTATACTTACCCACATAAGGACATCTCTCAGTGTATTCTCACACACTTCAAATCTAGCCTTTTTAACCCCAGCTTAGGTCATCGAGACTCCAGAAATTTCACCACCCTTAATGCCCTTCGCCACACTCTTTTCGAACGTCAGATCAACCTTATGGGTAAACCTTTTACTACTGAAGAAGTCAAAAAGGCCCTTTTTCAACTTGCCCTTCTAAAAGCCTCAGGGCCGGATGGTATACCACCTCTTGTCTACCAAAAGTGTTGGTCTTATCTTTCAACACCCATCACATCAGCGGTCTTATCCTTCCTTTTCTCTGGGCACATGTTATCTGAAGCAAATAAAAATTTTATGACTTTAATTCCCAAATCTACAAATACGTCTTGTCCTAGTGATTTTCGACCTATTAGCCTGTGTAATACTATCTACAAAATCATAGCCAAGACTCTAGCCAACTGCATCAAACCTCATCTGACCAGTCTCATTTCCGAATACCAAAATGCTTTTATCACTGGCCGAAATATTTGTGACAATTGCAAGAATCCTAAAACCATCATGGGTACGATTAAAATGGACATGAGTTAGGCTTATGATAGAGTTAATTGGGTCTTTCTAGAAGTTGTCCTAAGGAAAGTTTGCTTCTCGGAACACATTATTTCACTCATTATGAAATGTGTGAAGACAGTTTCATATGAAATTCTGGTTAATGGATCCCCTTCCAGCAGCTTTAGCCTTATCTGTGGACTCCGCCAAGGCGACCCCTTATCTCCGTATCTTTTTTATCTTATGTGTGGAAGCATTTTCATCTTCTCTTACTGTGGCCAACAACAGTGGATCTATCCCCGGTATTAAAGTAGGAATAAAAATCCCACCAATCAATCATCTTCTCTTAGCTGATGACTCCTTAATATTCATGAAGGTTAGTTCATCCTCATGTCTGGCAGTGAGAAACTTGATTGGCGACTATTGCTTGGACTCTAGACAACTAGTAAATCTTCAGAAATCATCCTTTACGACGAGCTCTTATATTAGTGAAGGGGACCAACGAATGTTTCAAGCTATTCTGGGCATACTGCCATCAAGTACTTTTGGCACTTATCTGGGCAGTACTCTTGATATCATCACTCTCCGGAAAGAGTATTTCCATACCATCATAAACAAAATAAGAGCACGCTGTGCAGGATGGAAAGCTTGTCTCCTAAATAAGGCCGGAAGGGCAACTTTGGTCATATCGGTTCTTTCTTCTCTCTTAATCTATCACATGCAGGAATGTCTTTTTCCTAAGGGTGTTTGTAAAGAAATTACTAAGATCCTTAGCAATTTTTGGTGGTCGGGTGATGAAAATCATAAAGGTATCCACTGGATCAACTGGTTTGCCTTATGTGGTGCAAAGCACATTGGTGGCCTCAACTTTAAAGACCCATGCCTGCTTAACCAAGCTTTGCTAGCTAAATATAGCTGGCGTCTAGCCCGAGCACCCCAAGATCTTGTCACTCGTGTCCATTAGGGCAAATATTGTACACGGACAAATTTCTTCACTTCTCCGACAAAGGGAAATTTTTCTTGGGGTTGGCGTAGCATTTTGGTAGGACGCTCTGCTTTACTCAAAGGTCTCCGATGGCAAGTAAGTTCGGGCTCTCAAATTTCTATCTAGCTAGATAATTGGATACCAAGTGTTCAATCCTCGAGTCTGGATAGAGCACGTTGTTGAGACTTATACATCTTGAAAGTCAGTGATCTCATCACCAATGGGGATTAGAATAGACCACTATTGTCTGCTTTGTTTCCTCAAGACATATTCCAGAAAATTGAAACCATTTTCATTTCTGCTCTGGCTTTTGAGGATCTGCAAGTATGGGGACATACAACAAATGGGAACTTCACGGTTTCCTCAGCCTACCATATGTTATATCAGAATCGGCTCACTGAAATACTAAGCAACAGAATTCGTCCTTCTTTCTCGCTACGATATACCCCTAAGGAATGGACAGATTTATGGAACCTACCTCTTCCGTTAAAGATGAAATTTCTCACCTGGAAGTTATTCTGGGATCGTCTTCCACTTAATGCCAGACTCTCTAGCTTATCGATCACACGGACAGATACATGCCCCATTTGTGAAGCTGCTCCGGAGACTAATGACTATCTTTTTCTACGTTGTCGTTCAATTAGACCTATTTGGTATGGTTTGCCAATTGGAATTAAAACCAACACAATCCATTGCTCCCTTACCGAATGGCTACTTACATGGATGAAAAGTCCCTTAAATAACCAAAAGTTTATCCTCGCTTGTCTTTATATTTTTACTACCTTATGGCTCCTTTGGATCCACTAGAATAATTTCATATTCCGACAAGTCTCTTTCAACCCTTTTGTAATCATCCAACAGATAAAACAATCAGTGTCCAACATTATATCCTACACTATTACCCTACCATCTACCATCACAACCTAGAAATCTCCCACAACCAAATTGCCAACCTATTAGAGAGCATGGAAATGGAAATTTGTTGTCAACCAATCTTTTAATTCCTTCTCTCTCCCGGTCACATTTATCGCCCATTACTCTCACCCGTAAAACCTGTCAATGCCTTAGTCGTATAAATATTTCCCTAGCCATCCATGTTTCTCGAAACACATCTTCTCTTACAGCTGGTCTTGGTATTGTCTACTTCGACAGACATATGCATAGACGTGGTGCAACTGCAATTTCTTTTCCCTCATATGATATTTACATAGCTTATGGACGGGGCCTCTTACTAGCTGCCACCTGGGCTATAAAGAAGCGGTTTCATCATTCAATTATATTGACAAATTCTAAGGGGCTGTACGTTTATATTTTTTTGTTTTCGTTTTTGTAATGATGAAGAAAAATATGCTTTTTTCGTGTATGTTTACATTTTTCGGCTCCGTTTTGGATAAAATTTCCGAACAGTGCCGAAAAAGGTGAAAACACCCACGTTTTCACCTTTTTCCACGTTTCATATTCTGTGTCTGAGAACTGTCTCCTCTCTCTTTCTGCCGCTTCTATCTCTCTCTCTGATGGGAATGAGAAATGAGAACAGAAATGGAAATGGGTCTCTGCCGCCTCTCTCTCTCTCTAATGGAAATGAGAAATGAGAACAGAAATAGAAATGGGTCTTTGCAGGAGCTTGCCTCTGTTTCAATGGTAGGAGCTTGCCATGGAAATGGGTCTCTACCGAATGAACTGATGGCATGAGCTTGCCTCTGTTTCAATGCGTGAATTCGCTCGACCAAGCCATAATAATTTGTGAAGGGGAAGGGGAATTCGTGAATTCGCGACCAAACCCTAGATACTCGTGAAGGGGAAGAAGGGGAAGGGGAGGGAAAGATGGGGACACACAGGCGTAGGAACAGGGAAGGGGAAGGGAACTCGTGAAGGGGAAGAAGTGGAAGGGGAGGGGAAGAAGGGGACACAGACATGGGAACAGGGAAGGGGAAGGGAATTCGTGAAAGAGAAATGGAAGGGCAAGGGGGACATGGGCCCACGTACAAAAAATATATCCAAAAAAGTTTGTGAAAACGAAAATGAAAACGATAACGTACAGAAAAAATTGAAAAAGTAGATACGGAAAAAAATAAAAGTACACGAAATGATTTTTGAACTGAATACTAAATTCTGGAAACCAAAAACATAATACAAAATACAAAAAAAAATCTCGTAAGCGTACAGCCCCTAAATTTTTTTCTTTCGCAGCTCTCTGATGATGCTGACATCCTGAACACAATGGCACCAATCGTGTACGACTTTTGCTCTACTTTGACAAACTTCCACTCTTTTGATGTGCATAATGTGGCTGCAGGTTTTTTACATGAAGCTCGTATTCTGCCTAGACTTTTGGTTTTATCTGTTCTTGTTTGAGCAAATGTAAATATGATGGTGTGCTTGTAATCTTGTATAAATTTGTAAGTCATGGGACTGTCATGGCTCAATGTAGTCTGTCTGTAAAAAAAACACTCAACTTTTCGTTTTATGTCACTCTCTTATTAAACCCAAAAAAAAAAGACATCTCAAGCCTAACGCAGTACTGCCTAAGCTAGGGAGAGGTGAAAAAGGTTCAAGCGGATTAACAAAGAGAGGATTCATAATCAATTTGAAGTGCTTCTTGTTTCATTCTAGTATTAGACATATGGAAACTGAGAAGTTAAGAACCTGCAAACAGCAGCACCCAATACATTGAAAAATCTGATCCACCAACATATGAGAATTAGACACCAAAATAACCATTATGGCACTGCATGCTCAGCTCTTGTTTACCGTAACACGCCGCAGTTGAAAGAACACTGGAACTACAGTACCTTCGAACTGTAATTCAACTGATAAATCGGCTCTATATTTCAATGATGAATCAGCACTACGATGTAGTGCCTAAAGATTTGTATACATGAAACAAAAATAGAAAAGTTTCAAGTATTAATATCCTAACCCTGGCCAAGCAATGGGGGCATTCAGGGAAAAAACAGATAAGAAATATGGATCTGATAATGGTTCCCGCTCTACATCTGACTCTAACATCTAACTACGGTGAAATGTACAACAGCGCTTGGTTAATGATCGGGAACATTCCCATGAAACTAAACCCTGAAAAATCCCTTAACAGCCGGACCAGCCCCTCCGTCCTTCCCCCTGTACCCCTTCCTCTCTTTTCCCCCAGTTACCAAAACCGTGAATCTTCAAAGAGAAGTTAGCTTTGTGCAGTGAGGTAGTGAAGGGGGCTAGGTCGAGGAAGATATCACGAACAAGAAAGGGTATTATACATCGAGGTGGATATCATCCATTTCAGGAGGAGATAATGGTGGAATTGCCAGAGAATCAGCATCTGCAAATTCTAAAACCTTTCTTGCAGTAGATTGAAACTCTCCAGTGTTTCCAATCTTTCTTGAAGAGATTACCCGGGAGTCAACTGCGCTAGTTGTATTACCACTCTCAATGGATGATAAAAAGTTGTCCTTTGAGAGACTTGTCTGTGCAGAAGTAATTACAGAACCGAAAACACCAGATTGTCTCAATCCTTGAATAATGGCCTGTTGACGGGGGAATTTTTATAACCGTAAACAATAATAAGATCTGCAAAAGCATTGTTCAGACAATGGTACCTCTGACCAAATGGACTCACCATGGGAGCATAAATGCGAGTTAAAATACCCTTCTTTAGCAGTTTCAAATTTAGGGCTTTGTCGGTCCATACAACATGTTCACGGTACCTTAAGCACAAAAATGAAAAAAAAGAGTTGAAAACCATCAATAAAGCCAGAGTGAAGAAGTTAGTCACAGCATCAGCTTAAAAATATATTTCTCTTCCATTCATAAAATGCATGAATCCATGTCCTCAATTAAATGCGTGTATCAACATTGATATAAAGGCCAGCCCTGTTGCTAAAGCAGTTTTGGCAATTTGCCAAAGCACTGCATGCTTTTGGGTGGTTGTACCACCTGCATCAGAACTGTACACTGCTTTGGCAAAAGCCTATAAGCTTTGGCATTAGAGCGGGCCTGAAAATGTTATCTGTGCACGAACCGGGTCCGAGGATATGATTTGTGCTATGACCATGAATCCCCGTAAAAGTACTATTTCTACCATCCTGGACATTATTTATGCTTATTACCAGTTGAAAGCACAGGCAGCTTTAATTTTAGAATGAAAATAAAGAATTATTACCAGCGAAGCATTTCCTCCTCGGTTGCAGTTGAAGCAATTATAAATGCCTGCAGTGCAGCAATAACATATTATGGAATGTCCGCTTCCAGTATCTTTAATAGTACTTAACTCCACTTAATTGAAAGATTTTATCCATATCATGATAATAGCCTCCTTCAACAAGGACTACGACTCCAAGCTTCACAACTATAATAACTATTAAGAATGATCTAGACAAACTCAAGAGCGCAAAATAATTGACCCCCAACATAAAATAACAGCAACCATGGTTCCTCTTATCGCCCGACTACACAAAACCTCATAGAACTTGGAAGATTGTGGACATCCTATTTGGTTAACATCCGACCTTTACATGCTAAAAAAGCCAATTCATGCTAAAAAGCCAAGCAGCTTTGACAGTGGATTATTTGAGGAAGCGGAACATGACAATTAGAATTGGTGCGTCTTGTGCAAGTCGGATGGAGAGTGTGTAACATTTGCTTGTTGCGTTTCTTCTTGTGCAACGGTCCCAAAGGTCCCGACCATCTAGAACCGTTGGCTATAATGCAAAATAACCCCCTGCCTCCTTAGCCCGCCCTTCTATCGCTTCAGCCCCCTGATCCAACGGTCCTAAATGGTCAATAGTCTGGAACCATGCAATACTTGCTCCTATTTAGGATATGGCAGATTTCTCGAGTAGATGGTCGCTATATGAGGGAAAGGGTGGAAAGTTAATTCTCTCGGATTGAGTCCTCTTTGCAGTCTTTGGTCATTGGAGAGGGAAGGACAGCAAGCTTTGAAGCAGCAAAGCAACCATCACACGATTTGTATAGGCATATGGCAAGTTTCACTTCACGTTTCTTGTTTTCCATTTAAAACATACGCAGTTCAATCAACTAGATCCCTAAAGATTATATTACCCTTAAGTGTTTTCCTAAAATGTATTACAACTCTTGGTTATTGATCATAGGATAGTGAATGTAAGACGTTCGACAAATGCAAGAACCAAAATGATCCCAGGACTGCTGCCTTGATAATTCAAAGCATGGCATGCTTGCATGAGTTTCCACATCTAAATATTTATCTAATCCCCGCCCCCGTTTCACAGAACACACCCCCTTCCCCCCCCCCCCCTCTCCCAAAAAAAAAAAAAAAAACCCAGAATCAAATATTATGATACAGAAAATTTTACACAAGCATGTACCAATCTTTAACATGACTGCATAAAAAGAAGAAAAGTATTACAATACGGAAAAAAAAAAAAATGAAAAGAGAGACATGGATAGAGATTAGATTGATATTGATATCATCACGACTAAGAAAAAAGGGGCAAACATAATGAAAGCAACTGCATTAGAACTCACAGCTCTGTCAAATTCTAACATGAAGCATCTTTTCACGTCCTCCTTTGTAGGCTTACACCCGCATCGTTTACGTCTTGAAGTCAAATCTGAGAACTTGGGGTATGTGTAATGCAGAACAGCTGCCTCATCCAATTTGATCTCGCTATAAATGTAACAAAGAATTATGAGTTCTATAATGCTCATAGTAGTGCTAGCACCTAAGGAATAATATTCTACTTCTCAAAGAAAACTAATAATGCCAAACCAACATGAGATAAGATGACAAGAAAACTATACAAACGATCACCTCAGTAGATAGAACATCTATTGGTGTGGCTGTAATTCCAGGGAGCTATCTTCCCTCAGTAATGCCCCTGGGGAGAGATTTTCTTTATCGGGGGTACTACAGAGTGGTAATGGTAGTTGTGCCTTGGGCCACTCTAACCAGTTGTACAGGGAGTGTATTCTCAGTCTATCTACATGCATGCATCTAAGTACTACTCTTTGATCTACTAGCAACCTACCTGTTTCAGATACAGATACATGAATAGGAAAAACATTTAGTTCGTACAAAGTTTGTCTAAGGTGCAATTGACCCTACTGCTATGAAAAGTAGAAACTGACCTACCTATTGAATTTTGACCCAAACTCTCGTTTGGTTTTATAAATCCAATGGTTAGATTTTAAAAGGACCACTTTTTGATGCCTCTAATGACACATAGCAGGGACTAGGCACGAAAATGCCAGCAAACACCCTCTCTGGTGAGACTGACTTACCCACAAATCACCAGCTCCACCCTTACGATCAATTACAGAAATTAAACTTCCACCACCCCCACAGCCAACGCACTGAACACGACAGACAAGTACCAACCATTGGGCACATAAGCAGCTCATCAAACCCCTTTGCAACTTAAGCCTCCAGCACAGGGACATTAAAAGACCCAAAACCTAAGCAACAACCCATCTATCTCCACCACAATTCTTATAATAGGTCTGAACGAATCTGAGAAGCCAAAAGAAAAACCCACTCAACAACACCTCCCCCTTTCATGCATTCAATGCTTAACTAGCTCTATTCATTCTTAATTAAAATTATGCCCAGAGTTCAGAACTTTGTTCTAATGTTAGTCTTTTAGGTCAATCTTAACCCCAACTAGGTCAGTCCGTGGTTTAATGTGCTAGATGTTATTTGGGTGTCAGGTTGGTCAAGTTAAATGAGGATAAAAGATCTCAGAATGCGATTACAGTGGTGGAACAGGTTTCTGCAGCAATGTCCCTTGATAAGTTCGAGTTTTTAAATGGATATTAAATCATGAATTGATTATAAGAGAACCACAGTGAAGGTAGACCGCAATTATGGTTGACATGAGTTTCTGTGTAGTTATTGTACTAAAAAATGGTGGAAGGAGAGTCTCTCCATCCTTATTATAGTAAACAGACAGCTATACCTTTTGTCAGAAGTTAGTGTTTGTTGATTGCAAAAAATCTGTACTAGTGGTCAAATTTGGCCTAGGGCCGGCCACTGTTCATCTCCAATAGTTGTGAAGCTAATCGCACCCTGAGGGAACCAACTGAAACTTTCCATACAACTGATCAAGAAGTAGATGATTGTACCTGTGGTACATACATACACAAAGGTCCTACAGAGAGAGAGAGAGAGAGAGAGAGAGAGAGAGAGAGAGAGAGAGAGAGAGAGAGAGAGAGAGAGAGGCAGGCCATACTTTGGTGTCTTCATGTAATTGTGCCATCTATGTGCACCATTAGGTCGAAGATGATCTTGAATACGAGCGGCTGATTTCCCATTTCCATAAGTTAAAAAGTAGTTTGGATTGCCACGAGTTGCCTCTTTGTAATTGCCAAAGTAAGTGTCTTTTGGAAGATGGTCATAATTCTTCTTGAACATTGAGACCTACCAAAACAGAATAAACAATCGTCAACTTCCATCTAAAAGAAAATGAACTGTTCATCAAAGAAACTTAATATCCAGTTCAACATCTTTAAAATTAGTTGCACCTCGACAATCACCCGGCCCTGGAATGGCGGGAATCTTGTGCACAATGTCCTCCTCCTTTAGAGTTTCTTTTAACCAAAAGGTGAATATTTTTTAAGTTTAAGATGTTCATAGATCAAAAGAAAGTGATGAAGAGTAACACGAATGCTCATTATAATTTATTGACAAAAGCAGCATTTTCCCCTTTTAATCGACAGAACGGGCTTTGATAAGCATAATAAAGTGTGGCCTCTTCCTTAGAATAACGTTTAAAATAGCTACCGTACACATTACATGACAATAGCTTTGACTACCAATGCAGGAAATAAGACAAACTCGTATTTAACACTAGATACATTTTGCAATTTTCTTTTTCTTTCTGATTTCGACATTATGATCATAAGTCAGATAAGCGTATATCTAGCTAGTGTCCAGACATGTAAAAAGACTGATAAACAGTGGAGAACGGGGCAAGGAGATCTGTGTGACTGACAAAAGAAGGCAGGAAGAGGTACAATGGAAAGACGTTTAAAGAGGACGAAATCTCAGGCTCCAAAAACAGGGCCAATATCCGGCTGACTGCATTAGTGCATATCTTCTGAGAACAAGAGTCCCTTTTGGAAGATGACACGTTTCAAATGTAAAAGTATACAGCAAGCAAAGAAGCAAAAGTTAAACGTCTGGGAGGATAGAAGGAAGAAAGTAGCACATCTTTCTCATTATCATAGCGGATCCTCACAATCCAGATAATGGAGGTGGGCACGAAAAGGGCATATATAGCATCACGAAATCAGCCATCCTGAACAATCTCAGCATCAATGCATTTTATGCTCTCTATCAGAATTCAAAACGGCAACATAGAATAGCCGTATCACTCATGAGATGCAAGGCTCCTTAAGTAGGAGGACTCAGCTTTGTTAGCCAGCAAACTAAGAGCCACTTAAGCTAAGCTACTCAAAAACCAAATGCAAGTCAACCCTGCGAATTCAAGATGGATACTGCACATTAACCATTTTGTAAGTTAAATGGTAAGAAAAACGAGATTATGCCCTCTCGTGTTCAGTAAATACTCATACAGATAATGGCCAAGGTCATACTCATTTGAAAAACAGCTAAGCTGCACTATTATGTGTTTGGGTTAGAGTATAAATATCTCTCTATATATGCTGTGTGTGTGTGGCAGGAGGGGGGAGGAGGGCGGGGCGCAAAAGTAAGGCAGAAAAGGTTTGTCTTCAACCACATATAGTTTCTGTACTTGCATGAAATGTTATGTAAAATCCAACAAAAGCAAGGTAAGATAATCATACCTCGCCAAAAGGATCCTTAATATCATCTCGCTCTACACTGCTTTCCTGAAAACAAAAATTATTAGCACCACAACCGGTCATTCCAAGCACTTTTCACGAAAGGATAGCAATCACAATAATACAATCAAAGAAGGCAACAGGGATCCAATACCTGAATACCTGCATCAACTGTCCTAAAACACTACGTGCCAAAAAAAAAAAAAGCTTCACCAGTGCAAGTCACTCACATAATTTGGAAAGACGACCATATCAACATTTGCAGGCACTTCTGACAGAAGCTGCCTCAAAGAATACTCACGAGCACCTGCTGGATGTAGTAGCTCGTCAGTGTCGAGATGAATGATCCAATCCATGCCAGCTTCCTAGAAGTAAAATAGAAACGTCAGGAACTTTCTCAGGCTGTATCCACAAGTACAAAGAAAGACATTGCAAAAAACACAACGGAAAGATATGAGCATACCCTTGCCATAACAATAGCCATTTCCATATTGAGGGATTGCTTGACAAACAACTCATAGTTGCACGGTTTGTAGAAAAATCCAGCCAACCAAGTCTCATTCCATATCCGGCTGAATACAGAGAAAATTCGAAACAATTGTATCATTTGAGTTACATTCTCAACTTGTTTCATAGATAGATATCGCAATTACTTTAAAGACCGGTACATCAACACCTCCATAAAGAGTTGAAGGAATAATAGGAAAGGTACCCCATCAAGATCTAATAATACTACTATAAGCACCTAAGTGTTTTGTAGTGGTTTGCATGTCCGCTTATTGATGGCCTACATTATTGCTGGACTGCGAGACCTCAGGATACAGAGGAGGTGAAGCAAACATGACATCGAGAAGGTTTGGAATGCTTCTACCATTCGGGGAAAAAGGAAAAACCTAGATTCAGAATATGGATTGTCATTATCAAATATAGCAACCCAAGTGGCAAAGGAAGTGCACCTTTTTGCTTGTTGTTCCTCTAGTTCTCTCGTTCTATAAATCACCTTTACACCCTGGGGCAAACATTACAAAACCATAAATTTAGTAGATCCAAACCAGAAATAGAGTTCCAGGGAGGCAAGTAGTCAGACTCACGGGGATGGATTCCAAGATTTTAGATACACCAGGGGATGCAGCATTCCCCTCTACGAACAGATAAAAGGTTGCAACACCAATAACCTTATGATAAAAGATCCATGGTAAAGTCTGCTCTAATCCAGCAGAAGTGCTTGTAGTGATACATATCTGCCAAATATCAGAAGGCAACCCGATACAATTTTATGCAGTGGTAGATTAACAATGGTTCTTTGCAAAACCCACAGAATTACAAGCCTTTAAGAAGAAAAGCAGCACATTCAGGAGAATTCTGAACATTTGCAAAACCCACAGAATTACAAGCCTTTAAGCAGAAAAGCAGCAAAATCAGGAGAATTCTGAACGTTGGCACCCAAACAAAGACGGGCTTCTGAAAAGAGGAAGATAGTGAGAAGTCACTTAGAAATGTCAAATAAAATATAATGTACATCTGCCTAATGACCCACGCATTTGGCAAGTGAACTTGGTCTCGAGGAGGGTCCCATTGGCGTGCATCCAGTAGGAGAAAGACGGACCATGCACCAAATAATGACATTGAAAGGGGAAAGATTGGTCAGCCTGTAAATGGGCTGGGTGCGAGCCCCTTCTAATGGAAAAACCAAATCCTTGTTACAGAATTTTAAGTTTGTGGAGACGCTGGAATAACTTAATTTCACCAAGTTATCACCACAACAAATAATACATTAACTGTGTCACCTGCTTTATTCTGTTTGGTGTAATAAAAACATAGTACTATAACAGGCTGGGCCCCATATGGTGGTAGCTTTTGGGGGGAATTATTCGAGACAATAGGACATATTTTTAAAAAGAAAAAACACAGGAAATCTGGTTTGTTGAGGCATGGTCAGCCCATAGGGTGGTTGTTTTTAGGTAGAAAGCTTCAAAGATCAGAGAAGCATCGGGAGGGAGTTACAAAGGAAGCTTCAAGCTCATATTGGTCATGGGTTGAGAACAAAAATATCTTCCTATTTTCATATGGTTCTTAGGCATGACAGAATGTGTTTTGGCATGTGGAATTATTGATAGTTGGGTGTTAGGGTTTATCTTTCAATGTAAATTGAGTTTCAACTTGAGGGGAATTATCATGACCTACTGACCTCTCACCGAATCATGGGTGTTTTCCCATAAACGAATCTGTTTGTGCGTTAAGCACACAATAGGTCTGCTGTGATTTTTTGAAGCAATTACCGGTGTCCGTAGACATTGCTCGTGCTGCTGTTATTTGTGGTATTGCCAGATAAGTTTGTGCCAGTCTGCAGTGGTTAGCACCATGTCATTTGCATGTTGAAAGTAAGTCCTACGGGCAATTTTTTCGTGCAAAGTGATTTGTAGCGTTATTCACAAGTCCAATAATTCTGAGAAAGATATGTCTCTGCATGTCAACTGGTTTATTAGTTGTTAGAGTAAACATGATTCAGTTCCAACCCAGTGTACATCCATTGATCAACCAGGAGGCTCAAAAGCAACAAAATAAAAACTTGACGGAAGCTCCACCAGTTCAGCCATCTACAAGTTTGGCACATGGTCTAGTAGATTGCAAAGTGTCGTAATTAATCATTTTCCTGATTGAACTATTGAACTAAAGCTCCCTCAAGGTAGGAAGTTTAGTTGAAATGGCAATAATCTCAATCTCAAGACCCTTACCTCTCTTTCTCTCACCTATTACACAAGAATATACAGCTCAATTAACTCAACTTCGGCTACATGAATGCAATCCAGCTCAATTAACTCAACTTTAGCTACATAATTGTTATCATTGCACTTCCACTTGAATCCAAATAATACTTCCGTTAATTTTTTGAATTTCTTAAACAACTTTCTTGTTTTCCCCATGCTCCAATTTCCTATTTTTGTTATTAGGTTCACTAAATCAACATACCAAAATTCCTAACATCTCAAAGATAATGTCATGCCTGATCATGCATCGACGCCATTGAAGATAAGGATCAAGCTTCCACAGAAGGTTGCCACACAGATGGCGGGGAAAGGAGCTGAATCGACGCAACTAACGGCCTAATGAACATGATTTGAAAATTGATTTAAAAACCGTCGTTAGGCTAAAATGAATTAAATTAAGCCACGTGGCTTGCCACGTCACAATTAGGCTGAGCTGTTTAAGTAGTCCAGGTCCAATCCTTTTATTGGTTAGTGTGACGCTGTAGATTTCCTGTTAATTCCCTCCCTGGGATTGCGGGAATTGGTTTTGATATTCTGTTACTGTTTGTTATAACAGAGAATTGGCAGAGAGAGAAGTCAGTAAGAAAAATCATGAAATAAACTTCTCCTTCTTCCTTCAGTTCTTCTCTCCTTCTCCTTCGTTTCTTCCCTGTGAAACTCTTGGCTTAATTTCCAACAATTAGATCAATTTCCGTAGTGACTCGTAGCGATTCACTACAATTGGTATCTCAGAGCCAAATTCGATTCTGGAAAACGCAATGCCTCGATCATTAAAGACATCTCATGTGGAAACTGATCTGTTAGGTTCCAGTGATTGCTGGGAACGCAAGTTGGAAACCTATGACCTCCGGTTTGGGTCTTTGGATGCGACGTTGGGTGATCTATAGAATAATTACTCTGACTTGAAGCTAGAACTCAAGACAACGGTGGCCCAGATCAACGCCATATTGGAAGCGATCTTGCTCTCTAAACAGTCGGTGGACGGACCAGGACCAAGTCGTGGACCACAGCTGGTCCATCCTCAGTTTTGCAGCCATTCCCCACTGTTCCAACCGCAGACTCCGGCCACAGGTAATTCAACGCCGAAACCTCCTAAACTGAGCTTTCCAAGGTTTAATGGGGAAAACCCGAGAGGCTGGGTTCGCAAGTGCGAACAATATTTTGCCTTCTGTCCAATCCACGAAGATTTCAAGGTGGCCTATGCCTCAGTTAATTTCGATGAACAAGTGCAGTATTGGTATTTCACTTACATTAAACCACAGGGGAAGGTTCACTGGAATCAATTTGTGGAAGACCTATATGCTAGGTGCTTTAATCTCTTGAGGGACAGTGTGATTGGTGAATTCAACCAACTTAAGCAAGTCACCACAGAAGGGGAATATTCAACTATTTTGAAGAACAGAGGGAACAAGTGGTGGATGAGTTTGGTATCCTAGATGAAGGATATTTTGTTAAGAGCTTTGTAGGTGGACTGAAACCTGAAATTCGAAGCAGGGTTGAGCAGTTTGAAGTCACTTCTCTATCCAAAGCTATCCACATAGCCAGAAAGGAGGAAATTGCTATTGCAAATCTGTTTAAACCAACCAAGACTTCCACTCCTTCTAACTACCAACCTTCATCTAGCTTGCCTACAAGTACCCCAACCTTTCAGCCCAAAACCACCAGTTAATCCAATCAGTACTAAGTTACCTCAATTGAAACAACCCACTGTTACCACCACTCCTTCCCAGACCAATCAAATTCAGAAAGAATTTCTACCTACACCCAACACCCCACATTAAAAACCCAATCAGCCTATTAAACATATGACCTTCAATGAACAACAGCTTAAGAGGGGACAAGGCCTATGTTTTTGGTATGATGCCAAATTTACACCATGACACCAGAAGGTATGCCCTAAGAAGACCATTGCAATGTTGATCTCAGACCAAAAACCTGAGTATGTTGACTGGGATGGTGAAACAGATGAACCAGCAATGACAGAAGAGGTTTATGAGGATGCAACTGAGATAAGTGTTCAAGCACTAGCTGGAAATACCACACATACCACACTTAGGCTTGTTGGATGGGTGAACAAGAGTCCCTTCACCATTTTGGGGGACACTGGATCCACTGACAATTTTATGGATCCTAAATCAGCTGCCAGACTAGGCTGCCAGTTGGCTCCAATAACTCCACTTCCAGTGGCAGTAGCTAATGGAGCTAAAGTACAGAGTAAGGCACTTTACCACTGACATGAACATCCTGCCCTTAGGTGGATGTGACTGTGTCCTTGGGAGGCAGTGGCTCAAGGCCTTGGGTAACGTAAACTTCAATTTTGACAAGCACGCCATAGCTTTCAATTACCAAGGTAAAGAAGTGGTGTTGACTGGAAATAAAGTGATTGGTACAACAGTGAAAATGATATCCTGCCAAGCTATGAACAAGCTATTAAAAAACAATGTTGGATGCCAGTATGGCCAAGTATTTGTTGTAACACCTGAGCAGACAGCTACCAACACTAAAATAGAAATCCAAGCTTTACTTACTGAGTACAGTTATGTGTTTGATGAACCAACACTGCTACCCCCCCCCCCCCCCCATAGACTATATGACCAAAAGATACCATTGCAGGTGGGGGCTAAACCTATAAACATCAGACCATATAGCGTATCCTACATCCAGAAGGCAGAGATAGACAAAATTATGAGTGAACTCCTAGCTACTGGTGCGATACAACCCAGTGCATCCTCCTTTGCACCTCCAGTGCTGTTGGTGAAAAAGAAGGATGGTACCTGGCGGCTTTGTGTGGACTACAGAGAATTGAATAAAGCCACAATCAAAGACAGGTACCCAATCCCTGTAATTGATGAATTGCTGGATGAGCTGCGTGGCTCTAGCATATACTCCAATAGATCTACTCCAAGTTAGATCTACTCCAAGTTAGATTTACGTAGTGGCTATCATCGGATTTGTGTCGTGGATGAGGATATTCACAAAACTGCTTTCAGAACACATTCGGGCCACTATGAATTCACTGTGATGCCTTTCGGGCTCACTAGTGCCCCAGCAACATTCCAAAATCTTGTGAATGATGTGTTCATGCCCTACCTTAGAAAATTTGTGCTGGTGTTTTTCGATGATATCCTCATCTATAGCCAAGACCTAACTAGCCATTTGGACCATTTGAGGCTTTTGCTGCAGTTGCTAAGGGACCATCACTTGTATGCCAAAATGAGCAAATGTCCTTTTTCTCAAAGCCAGGTGGAATATCTAGGACACATAGTGTCTGCACAAGGGGTAGCTGCTCATCAGACCAAAATATCAGCCATGTTGCGTTGGCCAATTCCTAGGAATGTGAAGGAGTTGAGGAGTTTCCTTGGTCTTACTAGCTACTACAGGGAGTTTGTTGCTAATTATGGCATAATTAGCAAACCACTCACAAATTTACTCAAGATGGATGCTTATTGCTGACCCCTGAAGCTGAAAAAGCCTTTTCCCACCTCAAACAAACTATGACAACTACCCCAGTCTTAGCATTACCCAATTTTTCACAACCATTTGAGGTGGAAACTGATGCATGCAACAGTGGTCTGGGGCCAGTTTTGATGCAAAGAGGTAGACCCATTGCCTATTACAGCAAGGCACTTGGCCCGAGAAATGCAGGATTGTCTACCTATGAGAAGGAGCTTCTAGTTGGGGTGCAAGCCATCCGAAAGTGGAGCCCCTATCTGAGCTATCAGGCTTTCATCTTATCTATTGGGACAAAGAGTGACATCCCTATTACAGCAAAAGCTCCTATCTGAGCTCATGGGATATGAGTTCCAGATCCAGTACAAGAAGGGAGCAGATAATGGATGCTCAGCCATAGCCATTGTTGTGCCAACTTGGATTAAGGAGTTTCAGGCCAGCATTGAAGGAGATGAGGTAACTCAACAACACATCAAGGAGCTGGTTTGCATCCTATGGCCACTAGCTGCTATACTTACCAGGATGGAATACTAAGGTATAAAAGGAAGGTATACAATGGGAGTAGCAGCAAGTTAAGGGATCAAATTATTAATGAGTTGCATGGTGGCAAAACAGGAGGTCACTCTGGAGTCAATGCAACCCACCAGAGGGTTTCCTTGTTGTTTTACTGGCCAGGCATGTTGAGTCACATTCATCAATGGGTAAGTCAGTGTGACACCTGTCAGAGAAACAAAACTGAGCACACTCATATGACAGGTTATTACAGCCACTACCAATTCCAGATCAGCAATGGTCTCATATCACTATGGACTTTATCGAAGGACTTCCACCTTCTGGTGAGAAGAGTGTCATATTGGTTGTGGTGGACGGACTCAGCAAATATGCTCACTTCATTACCTTGTCACACCCTTATACTGCTGAGTCTGTAGCTCAAGTCTTCATAGACCAAGCTGTCAAGCTGCATCGTGTACCTGACTCCATTGTGAGTGACAGAGACAAGGTATTCCTTTCTCATTTCTGGCAATAACTCTTTGGGTTGGTAGGCACTACTCTCTCCATGAGCACAGCTTATCATCCAGAAACAGATGGTCAAACAGAGAAAGTAAATAGGTGTCTTGAGAATTACCTGAGGTGTATGACAGGAACAAGACACCCCCTTTGAAGCTCTATATGGGTATAAACCAAAACCATTGAGTTGATAAACCAAAACAATTGAGTTGTCCTACAGTGGACCAGTCTTCATTTCCTACTCTGGACCAGTTTCTCAAGGAAAGGCAGGTGGTGCTTAAACATCTCAAGTCTAATCTCCGGGAGGCTCAAACCGTATGAAACAGTATGCAGATTCCCACTGATCTCAGAGACAATTCAGAGTGGGTGACCAGGTATATCTCCGATTACAACTTTACAGACAAACCTACCATTGCAATACGGAATAATTTAAAATTGGCTCCCAGGTTTTATGGCCCCCATGAGGTTTTGTAGCGTATTGGGCCAGATGAAGCTACTCCCAACAGCAGCAGTACACCGTGTTTCAAGTTTCCTTACTAAAGAAGAGGGTGGGCAACTCCATCAATCCTTCCAGTGAGCTACCAACTGTCACTCCTGAAGGTCAAATTCTAATGGATCCAGTTGCTGTGGTGGATAATCGAATAATCCAGCGGAATTATCTGCTTGTATCTCAAGTTCTAGTTAAATGGTCCAACCTGGAAGACGGAGAAGAGACATGGGAGGTAATCAAGCAACGATTCCCTAATTTCGACCCTTGGGGACAAGGGTACTCAAGGGGAAGGGAATGTCATGCCTGATCATGCAAAGGCACCATTGAAGATAAGGATCAAGCTTCCGCAGAAGGTTGCCACGCAGATGGCGGGGAAAGGAGCTGACTCGACGCAACTAACGGCCTAACAAACATGATTTGAAAATTGATTTAAACGTCATCGTTAGGCTAAATGAATTAAATAAGCCACGTGGCTTGCCACATCGCAATTAGGCTGAGCTGTAGTCTAGGTGTAGTCCTTTTATTGGTTAGTGTGATGCTGTAGATTTCCCATTAATTCCCTCCCTGGGATTGCGGGAATTGGTTTTGAAATTCTGTTACTGTTTGTTATAACAGAGAATTGGCAGAGAGAGAAGTCAGTAAGAAAAATCATGAAATAAACTTCTCCTTCTTCCTTCAGTTCTCTCCTTCTCCTTCGTTTCTTCCCTGTGAAACTCTTGGCTTAATTTCCAACAGTTAGTTCAATTTCCGTAGTGACTCGTAGCGGTTCACGACAGAAACCTTTACAGGAACCGCATAGGGGAAAAATGCATAACGAGACGCAATCATGAACAAACCAAAGAGTTCATTTATTGAACGCTAAGATCACACGGACTTCCGAAATCAGAATCATAAAAAAAGAATTTTTTGCAATTTAATGTTCAAGAACAGAACAAACTAAGTTACATGATGATCAATGTTACACATCATTAAACAGCACATTCACATTATGACCAATGTTCCACTTCAGTAAATAGCCTATGCAAAAACTGGGAAAATCAGATTCACTAAAAAAAAATTTTACTTTTACCATTTGAATGCATTAAAAAGAATCAGTTTTATAATCTCCTTGTTTAGCGTACGCCCAGCTACCCATACACGCACATCTACATCTTGACCAAAAATTGACACGAACCCAGAAACCAGATCCAAGAAAAACCCAATAAAAATAAAACAAAACAACTCAGGCCCGATCCGAATTTGACTCACCTTGGGCTTAGGATCCGACCCGTAACCGAACTTCCAGTCCCTGAAGTAGGGGAAAGAAGCAGACCGGCTCTGGCCCAAAAGATCCACGCAATCCGACGACGAGGAGAAGGAGCGGGCGGGTCCGGAGCTGCCCATACCCGGGAACTCCATGCGATCGGGGGACCACCGGGTCGTCGGGTCGTTCAGCCCTCCCCGCCATTGCAGAACAAACGCGAAGGCAGCCAAGGTTAACGGGAGTGCTGTTAGCAATAAGAGGATTTTGGAGGATGATGAGGAGGTGGGTCTGGCGGACGAATAGAGACCCGCCATTGATGAATCAAACAGCGTGTGTAAATTGGTTCATGTATGCGTATGTGCGTGATTTGAAGTGTAACTTGGTGTATACAGGGGCGAGGGGTGGGGGAAAGGGGAGGAATTGAAACTGAAGAATTGGTGTATATATAGTTGCTTAGAAGAGCCGTTTTGTCGTTGGTGTTGTGATTGCCATCTGTGAAGTTTGTACTCTTTGATGGACGACAATAAACACACACAGCTTCGCATTTTGTTTGCTGAATTGTTACTTCGATTGTGCTTTTGTGGAGCAAATATTGCATTTTTGCCCCCCCCCCCCCCCCCATGTTTGGGATTCATTTTAGTGATTTTAATATGTGAAATGATGTGAAATAGTTTCGCAAAAAGTTCAAAATGTCTGTTAAGAATACAATAAGTGCTTAAAGCCCCATAGTTAAATTTTTACACTTTCGTGAATTATGATGTTGAATACTTACTTGAAAACGTAGAGTTGACTCGTAAAAATATTAGATATCTCCGATATTTTTTACGAAATGATATTAGGTTTCCTTTCTTATACTATACTATTGTGCATGAACAAAAAATGAAGATTTTTTTGTCTGCCCATTGACTACATGGTGAAAAATATTTAATTAGTTTCACCAAGAGCATAGTGAAATAAGAAGTACATCGATTGTTAAAATTGCTAAAGGGAGCTATGTATACAAACTCCTTTTTTGCTCTTTTCGGCGTACTTTCAAAAGTAATTATTGCTTGTTAAAGTTGTGTTATAATAAATTTACAAGTTTTTTCTGGATATATGAGAGTAGAAGAGGGTGAGAAAATTACCATGATATACGGTTTGCTTATTTTAAAATTCTTGTAAACTGAATATTGTGAGAATCTCTGTTCATTGATGCCCTTCTAGGCCCGAACTCTACCAACGCTTTTTACCTAAACACTTTTCACATTTTTCAGTAAATATTTTCATATAATTTTTGTCTGTACTGATTTTGGTGAAAGTAAATAAAAACCGTTTTGTTATTTAATCTAAAATTCTTTTGTAGAACTAATTCCCTCACAACAAGGTCTTGTAATTGTTAAAGAGATGGCCGATATGATAGAAGGGGAAGGGGCTACGGAAACATAAAATTATCTTACTATATATATCTGATGCTCTTAGATTGTCAGAATTTTTTTCTAGATTGATACAATATTTACTGAATTTTTGCATCTTAGAGGGGAGTTGTTATTAACACACGGTAAATGGCTATGTAGGTGTAGCTATAGACAAATGTACGTGGTGCACAAATTGAGACTATATGTGTGTTTGATAATGTAATTGAGCATTTAAAACTTAAAAGTTCTCAATGGTTTTCAATAATGTGTTTGATAACGCTTTACATGATATGACTTAAAAATTAATTAAAAATAGATTAAAATTGTAAGTCTGGTTGGCTTATACTTAATACTAAATCACTTAATTCTGAGTGAGATGGTTAAAAGTTATTGAACATAATTTTTCATAAACAGATTAATTATCACCATGATACCGCCTCAAATAATTTGTTAACAACACCATCTCAACCACACTGCAATCAACATCACAACTATTATTCCTTTTTGCTACCAACACCACAATGACCACGACGTAGCCGCCACCATCACCACCACCACAAGGACATGACCACCTCCACCATACCATCGCCGCCATCACTGTGTCCATGTCAACCAAAATCATCTAAAATCTACCACACTACAATCACTGTCATCATCGCCATGTCGCTATGGATACAATTACCAACAATACGTCTTCATACACCACTACTGTCACCATTGACGCTTTTCTGCTGCCGCTGCACCACCATTATTACTTCATCACTCCGCCGCCACCACCACTAATAAGATTTTGGCACCCAAAAAAAAATGTTCCTAACCTATCTTAACTGCACGCATGGACCCACTGTGGGTCCTGTTTTGCGCGACACGTCAATATTATCAACAGTCAATTTTCAATACTTCCAACCAGTCAAAACTTGCACGTCCAAGCCACGTGCATTTTTCTCCTTTATTACGATTTGTCTTCGCTAAGTTATTTTCCTGCGACTTCTTTTTTGGCAAGCGAGACGACCTCGGTGCGTCCCACCCTTCGCAACCCATTTTTTGTTCAGCTGGTCACACATCTTCCCCCCGAGATGACCTGGCGTGTCTCAACCTTCACAGCCATATTCTTGCTCAGTCGGTTGCACATCTTCCCCCTCAGGGTCCACGTGCCTCCTTGAGGGTCGTCGCGTTTTCCCCGTTTGGGGGTTGGCTGGCCTTTCACCATTGCATGCTCACTTCTTAATCTTTGCCTTTCGCCAGCGTGCCGTCTCCGTGAATTTGTCGCCCACACCCTCACCCCAACTCCTAGCCCGTGCTCGAGCTTCATCTCCATGTCACGTGCCTCCGGCACGATGGCCATCTCTGTGACGCCCGTTGCCACCCGTGCGTCGTTTCCATGTCACGTGCCCCAGTACCACACACATCCGTCGTGCCCATGTACCGCATCGTTGATACAGTCGCACCTCCTGGCTCTCTGTCACACTACCATATTGTCGGCATCGCACACAGTCCAACGCCCCCATGTGCCGCACCGCTGATACAATCGCGGCCCCTAGCTCTCTGTCACATTATCATGGCGTTGGCACTGCACACACTCTGTCGTGCCCCATGCGTTATGCCCTTATACAATCACGCCCCAGGCTCTTTGTCACACTACCATGGCACTGCACACACTCCGCTCACCCACACACCGCGCTGCTTATACAATCGCGTCCCTTGACTCTCTGTTACACTACCACGCCCCGGAGTTGGTCCATCCTTTGATCACACCATGTGCACCTTGCCTTGGTCGTGGACAGACGCTGCCAGAGTGTGCAGCATCCCGCGGTGGTAAGCAACTCACTCCGGACACTATCTCCGCTAGGGGAGCTCATTCGGGATGCTATCTCGGTCCATCGAGTAGGCGATTCCTCTGAAACACCACCTCAGCACGCTCCGAGTGCTCCTGCACAAGGACTCACCCGTAGGAATAAGCGACTCCTCAGAGACATTATCTCCACCAAGGAGCTCTAAGTGCTCGGGTATGAAGACTCCCCTTCTGCCAGGTAGATGGCTCCTCTAGGATGCTACCTCGCCCCATCAGGTAGTCAACTCCTCGGGAACACTACCTTGGCACGCTACGAGTGCTCCGGCACAAGGACTCGCTCGCTTGATAGGCGACTCCTCCCAGACACTATCTCCGTCAGGGTGTCTGCTTAACTAGCCTACATGCTCCAGCACTGGGGACTTTCATCGGCGCTCCAAGGGACTATGACCCCCGGGTCACTCCGAGACAAGAGCGGGTCACCAGAAGGCATCTCGCCTAGTCCACTTGACAGTTGGGCATCGGGTCTTCCGCATTGCTGCTAGGTTCTCAGCGTCTCTCGACGCCGTGTGGGACTCTGCAACAGCTATGGACTAGTGGCTAGATCAAGGGGGCTTTCTAACCACATCGGGCGCTGTATGGGGCAGTCTTTCCAAATAGATAGAGCTATGCTATGCTGGACAAGTTGGGTGAAATACGGTCCGACAGTCTATGGGGCACCGACACCTATGGACCCCTCGGTGACGTGTCACTCCTAGAGAACGCCATGTGTCGATTGATGACATCATCATCTCAACATCTATAAATAGAGGTCTTGAGAATTCATTTGAAGACTCTTGTACATTTTTAGAACTCACTTTCACTTTCTCATTCTATAATTCTAGAGAGAAAAAATATACAGGACCTCAACTCTGGAGCTAAGGGACAGATTGTGGCTGTCTTCGTGTATTCACCCCACACCATCGCTCTCGTAGTTCTGCCATCCTCAGGCTCTGTCTGGAAAGCCCTTGATCTCTGCCCTTATTACATCCTTGTTGTGTCTCACATTAGCATACTTAACATCTGAATCGGACTGCATTCCTTTGTGTCACCTCCACGTCGACGGCAAATCCACTTTTCTTGACAAAAAAAATTTATAAATACATAAACAAATGCATAATTTTGATAAAAATGAATAAATTTATAAATTAAACAATTTTTAGACATTTGCTTTTGGCTTACGAAACAAGCTAACTTATTTTTCAATAACGATTCAATTTTCAGACATTTGCTTTTAGTTTACGAAGCAGGCTAACTTATTTTTCAATAACGATTTTCAGTTTTATAAATTCAGTGCTTAACTTTCAGTATTTAAATTTCAGTTTTATCAAACAGCCCCTACAGGATGCCAGTTAGGCTACAACGTACGAAGATCCTCTAATTTGTTTTTCGCATCTTAAGGAGCGGGTGCACTTACCTCCTTTTGCATACTCACCAACAACCCTCCATGCCAAACGCAGAGTGCCCCGCGTGTGTGAAATGAAAAAAAATAGTTATACCAACCATCCACCCAGGGCAGATGTTACAAGGATACCAGGAAACTTGCACCCTAGTGGTAAACTTAAAAAAAAAATTGGTAGACAAGAAAAATATTTCGTTAACATGGTCCCAATTACTACAAAATACAAAATAGGAAATACAACAACGGACAATTTGCAAAGCCAAATTGACAGTATCTATATGAGGAGTGGACATTTGATCTTGTAAATTTATTCGCATTTTTATTGAACCATTAGTGTCCTCCATGCTAGTCCCAAGTCCACATTTACAACCATTTAACTAAATTTACTAAATGGTTTGGATCATCATTTTCTCGGAGAAGATTGGGTTGGGTAAAGAGCATCTTGGAGCATTCTGCTTCTCAACTAACTTATTATGAGCTGACACCACTTCGAAAGAGCTGCACGTCTTAGATTCTACTTATGATAAATTCCTTCAAGAATGTAAGGTGAAAATATGGAAAGACCCTTAGCATAATTTGGTTCTAATGAATAGAAATTCATAATATCAGCGACGATAAAAAAATTCCAAATCGCAACATTTCCACTAAAAATCAATGTGCTGAATGCCCCAAGCTTGAGGATAGACTTGAAAGACCAAAATCTAATTAAATTGGTATATACTAGAAATCTGGATGAATCTTGTCATGATAATGCAACACCAACTTACACAGGAAGAAAATTAGATGACCTCCAGCGATCTCCACTCAGAAAGAAAACCATTTGTCAGCTTCAAGTAGCGTGACCGGGCTCATCTGCTAAGAAAATGAGAGCAAGAATATATTGGACTCGGCTGAGCCAGCAGTCGCATCACCTCCTTAGTAGCTTCAATACATCTCCAACCAGATGCAATGACCCAGTGACGAGAACCTGCACGTATGAACTTTTAGTGCATTCTTTCTCGAAAAATCGCTCACCACTACAAACAGTATTGGCCGAAAAAATTGCAGAACGCACACACAAAGCAGAAAAAGAAGAGAAACTATAACAGGGATATACGAGGAACCCTTAACCAGAAGAAAACTCTGAACCTTACTATGAATGGCTTTGATTAACATTATCGAGATCTGGATATAACAAACCTGAACCAGATTTTTATTATTCATTCACTCACAACTCACATTTACAACATTCAAATTTCGATTTGCTTCTCAAGTTGCAGAGATTTCATAACACCTGGCAGCATGTGTGCACCAAGATAAGGGGACGTGGAACGCAATGCCAAGTTCAGGAAGATATCAAGTTTTTTTTCACTAACAAAATCGCATCAACTTAAAGTAGGGGTTGCAGGAAACATTTCCTAGTATCCTTACCTGAATCCTAAGAGAAGGGTTTCCTCGAGCACAATCTCTTAACCAATTTATTGTTCGTGGCAATGAAGGAATCACTGTGCTGCAACCAAAATATCCATTGGCAGGATGGCAATGAGAAATATCCTCATAAAGAAATTCACGGGATGATGAGAGTTTAATGGCCTCTGACTTGGAACTCTTGTCAAGAACAGCATCTGCATGAGAACAAAAAAACATCAGAGCATTGCTGATGGAGTCAAGGTGGAGAAACTTCAATACTGTTAACAACATTCTCAATTGTTTGTGCTAAATCATGCCCTTTGATCACCTTCCTTCTGTTAAACTATTTTGCTTTTATGGGGCTGGAAAACATTTCTATTGAGATTGAAAAAAGAGAAACCTCGTCCTCATCCCCTCCATTCTCAATTGTTTGTGGTGACCTACTTAGCTAATCATGCCCTTAGATCACCTTCCTTCTCTTAAAGTACTTTGTTTCCGGTGGGGCTGGGGAATATATCTAACTTGAGGTTGAAAAAAGAGAAACCTTGTCCCTAAAACGATTTTCTTTGCCACAGCCTTGTCATCTTTAAAGCTTGTCAAACACAACCAACTCTCTCATTCAAAAAAACAAAAACTATTTCTGAAGTTTATATTGTTTCCTAACAAAATTCACTAAAAAGGGCCCACACCAAGCACATGCCTGGCCATCAACTTTCCAAAAGGTCGATCTAGTTGTAGCCTTATGTACCCCTTTCTCTTTCGGTTTCATTGGTTCTGTGCACTCCTATTTGTTTATATAAATACATATGCACACTTACAATAATCCCTTTGTCACTCGCTCTCTCCAACTATCAGTACTCCTCTCAATCCAGTGATGAGCTTGATTCTGGAACCAGACGCAGTTACCAGGGCAGAGCTTTGTTTTGGCTTCAGGATGGTTCAGCGGATCACCACCCTGATAACGCTTATGACAGCTGTGACGAACTTGAATACAGTTGTAAATGATAAGAGTAACGGCCATTCGTCTACAGTTAATTTGTATTCAGGCATAATCCGTCCAAGGGTAGCAACAAAAAAAGACTGGCTCTTCTGTGGTGTGATAAGATTCTGCAACTTATGGCACCATTGATGTTGACAAAGGCAGAGATTGTGATGGCAAGGGTTTTACTGATGTTCTTTGTGAAAGTGGTCACTTTCGGTGATGATTTGGCTGAGGGCTTCCGGCTGTCACAACCTCTAGGAGAAAGTCCTGTTTAGAAATGAAGGATGCCGTAGAAATTCATGATGACGTTGAACAGTATGCAACATTTGGCGGTTGCTGAGCGTAGTTGGCAAATTTGGTACTTCTGCCCTAGAAGGCAGAGAGGTACTGGAGACTGTAAGAAGCAAAGGAAGACGAAGCCATGGAGATTGTTGTGCACTGAAGTATAGCGTGGGAGGGATAGTCTAAACTGTGTGCAGTAAATGGAGAACTCGGCAAAAGGTGAATTGTCTCATCAAAATTTAGTGCCGCTCTGAAACAACTAAGCTACTTCTAAAGAGGGAATGTACCTAGTTTTGGGTTGTAGATGAGGGGTACTAGTGCATTTGATGACTGACAGACATAAATAGTTGGTGCCTACGGCTAAAACATGAAGGATCACAATCACAAAATATGAATACTACAACAAGCTAGCTTTTCAGTTAGTATTTAAATGAAGGGAGTTACCATTCCCATGAATTATCTTCTCCCATATTCTCTGGAGGTTGAATTGCCATGACAAGTCTTTGGTCGTAATATCTGACGGCATGAATGAGGCACCAGAAGTAACCTTGTTATATGTTGACATACTTGGGACAAAAATGGCTTTCGAGAAATGAGAACCTGTAAAAAAAATATAACAATTTAACATATCAGTGCTCCACAAAACCTCACAAGCACGGGAATACTATCATGGGAAAGAACAGCAAAAATAGAAGAAACGAAAGACAGAAAACAAAAAGAGGGTAAATGTGATGTGGAGAAGGAAATCCAATAGGGGCACACCAGGTCAACTCCTCACATGTGCAAACCACTAAACAATTGGTTCTATAGCAAGCAGGCAGCTCCCGGAGAAATGAAACTCTGTAGCTCACATGAAAGACTTCTTAAACAAAGAAACTTCTCTAAGCCTGACCAGCATATTTGCAGGTGGCCAGTTGCAAGCACAATTCTCTGTCTTCATTTAGGCCGACTAACATAAGAATCTTCACTTAATCCTAGTGAAACAAGAAACCCATGAGCCTGGCCAGCCTATGTGCAGTTGGCTCATTTTTTGGGTGTTTGCGAACACAACAGACAGATTACATGCCAGAGCTAATGCGGAAGACAAAAACCAGGTAACTATCAGTTGTTCCTTTCTTCTGTTGTGAAAACAGGAAGTGTTTTATGTACTTAGCAACAGACTACATATAGGCAGAGAAAAATTTCATGGATGAAAAATAGCAAGACGGCAATATGTTCTCGTTAGAAGAAGTAATACCTGAGGAACCACATGTATTCACAAGCTTTGAAAGAAGAATTTGAGGGTCTCTTACCTCCATGCAATTGAATAAGAGAATCTACAAAGAAATGCTAATACACCAATTCAAACTCTACATGAAATAAATTAACATCTATCTGCTGCTAGAGAGACTATAAAATAAAGGATCAGAATAACTTGAACATAGAACCAAAATAATCAAGTGATAGATGAACTTTTATGTCATGTTTTTGAATGGTTTTACCTGCTTTGACGTTATTTGGGACTCCTTTTCCCTTCCATGTTGGACATAGCCATTCCCCCACAGTTTTTCCTGATTTCCTCCCTGAGAAGATGAAGAAACTGGCGATTGAATCCTGTTTTCTTTCACAGCACTCAAGAACCATCTCGCACAAGCCTCCATGCTCTCGGGGCTGTGAGCCCCGTCCAAGTAGAAGATCAAACCACCAGAAGAGTTGTTGGACACTTCTGATGAATTATCAGTCCTCGAAGAGACGTCATGGACAATCTGAGCTCTACCAGAAAGACGTGCAGTTGAAAGACCCCTCAAAAATGGCTCGGGCAAATTGTCTTCCCTGCAATCCTGTTTTGGCAAAAATTGAGGCAGTTAACTAAATGCACCACAAGAAGGAAAAAGAACAACATCTTCTTACGCTGTATACATTCATTGATTATTTTATTTAAGAAAAATGAAGACATATTACCATACATAATATTGTGTATCCATAAGAGCCTAAAAGGAATAGAATACACGAAGGGAGGAAAAAAAGGTTTCCACCAAAAATAGCCAATAGTTTTATAGATGCTGAAAGCCTAAAGTTCATCATTTGGAATAATGTCTCAACTGTGCATGTGTGAAACTCCAAAAATGGTCTTCCAAAGCCTTGCTCCTCACTTAGCCTATTACTTAGAGCACTTCCAATTTTGCAGTTCTAGAGGGACAAGATAAGGAGAAAATCCCATCTTCCCCATAAATCAATACTTATTTTGTAGAACTGAAAGCTATGAAGAGCCTTCCATTTGCTTGTTGCCCACATGATCCCTCCATTTGCAATTTCCATGTGTCCTTTCTAGTTGGAAAAATTGCACCGTACTTATTTCTCACTCTTTGCGAAGCAGTTTCTCGGAAGCTGTCTGAAACAAACTGAAGAGGTGCAGCACTGCAGAGGATCCTCATCCCACGCACAAACACGATAGTTTTTCCCGAAACTATTCGGAAGTTATATGGTGATCTAGGAAGTCTTTGCCTGTTCAGAAGCCTGTCCATATAATACAGTACAAGGTTTCCAAGTAAAGCGAAAATTAACAGAAACGGTCCACCGATATTCACTAACATTTTGAAGCAGCTTCTCCCATTTTCCTGTGCTTCGGAGCCAACTTTTACTTAGGGAAACAGCAAGGCCAGCATTGATGAGCTGGTGATCACCAGACAGGCTTAGCTTTAGTCCCTTCAACTTTTTATCATCAAGGGGGGCGGACACTTCCAAGGGAACCTGCAATTAGTACTAATCAATTGAAAAGCTTTTGATGGTTTGATATATCTATCTATACAAATGATAAAGGGAAAACCTCTTTTGGTGTAACACCTCTTTGCCTTTGGTGTTATCAACTACCTATCTAGAATGATGACAAGTGGCATTCCAAGAATTTTTTAGAAAATGACACAAAATACAAATCTTAAGTGGTAATAACTACCTATTAATACATGTTTGGTTTTCATAATTTAAACTTCATTAAGAAAAATAATTTTAATAAATTAAAAAGCCCAAACTTGATATTACAAAAATATCATATTACTAACTTTGTCTATGCACATGTTTTGATTTTAAGAATTTCAAATTCATTAAAAAAACTGTAGTTAAAATTAAATCTAGTTTCATATGATGATAGTATTTTGCAAATTTATTTTGCCACACGCATGGCTAACTTATTTTTTTGCCATTTCAAATTTATTTTACCGAATGTGACAGACAATAAACACTTGCGTATACACACACACACACAAATATGTAGATATATACATAAATCGCTTATAATCACTTAGAATTGTTTATTTTGGCTATATACCAGAGTCTAGAAACATAAGCTTGATGAACAACTTAACCTATGACGATGAGTCTTGCAAACTGTGTCACATAATCTTTGAAACTGTTTCTTCATGCAATTACATGCAATCAGGGGCTTGCACAATTTTTTTTTTTTGGGTTTGGAGGGGGGAGGGTATACTGTTTACCAACACTCTTCCTAACGTGCAAGCCTCCTCCCATCTTGCACTTGAAGAGAAAAAAACTAGGGTGCACCACCACTTACAAATTCCACAAACATATAAGGCGACCAAGTGCAAGTTGGATCAACACCCCAAGACCTTGCCAAATGCAAGCGGTGGTGCACAATCGACCAACATTTTATATCAAGCTTAACAATGTACAAAACCAATTACATGTACGTACTTTTAACTTTTAAAGGATCCATTATCGGGTTGGGCTCAGCCGTTATCAGTACAAATAACTAAAGAGATATCTAAAAAACAATTAATGCTGATATTGTGACAAGTTTTTTATTTTGAGCTCTCTGATGAAGTTTCACCCTGGTATTGACATTTTATTGGATTCATGCTATATATAATGAGTACGACACCTAGCAAACAATAACTTCCTATAGATTCTTACATTGAATTTGGACACCTTTTTTTGTACCATATTGAATTTGGACTCTTACCAAACACTAAATTGCCAAATAAAATAAGGGTAAGTTACACACGGCACCCCTGAAGTTTGCCTAAACTATACATGGCTCCTATCATCTTTTTTTATTACAATCCGCTCCCTGAGGTTTATGATATGTTTACACAAAACTCCATATCGTTAAGTTTCCGTGAATAAAAGTTAGGTCATCACATAATATTTTATGAACAACCAAAATTGCCCTTTAACATTTCTTCTTCAGCCACCGTTGCCGGCTCCAGGGTACTGCCACCGGCACCGCCGCCGTCCCTCCCAAACACCACTGCTCGCTGCCTCTTTCTCTCTCTCTTTCACACACACACACACACACTTCCCACTAGATACCACCACCAACACCAAATCTAGCACCACCACAACACCAGATTTAGCACCACTACAATGTTACCCACCTCCAAACACAGCACACACACCTACAAATACACACTTGTGCTGTACCACATCACCACCACGCAACCTTTGGCATCACCACAGTCATCTATCGCACTTCGCCACACCGCCAGTGACCAAATCAAGCCACCATTTTCCGCCATCAGCAAGCATCACCACTGACGACCATGGTTTTGAGGACCCCTAGACATAGATCTATGAACAAGATAGATCCCGGCGTTGGTTTTGAGGACCCGGTCAGGTCCCCTAGACATAGATCTATGAACAAGATAGATCCCGGCGTTGGTTTTGAGGGCCCGGTCAGGTTTTGAAAAAAAAACCCTGCCGACCCTGGTTTTGAGGGCTCAGATCTCCACAATATGACCCACCCAATGTTATCAAAGGCACGCCTAGGCGCGGGCGCCTCGCCTAGGGCTAGGCACAGTCCATTCAAAAAGGCACGCGCCTTACGCGCCTAGGCACCCAGGCGTAAGGCGGCGGTGGAGGCGCAAAGAAAAGCCCTAAAATTCTAATTTTTAATTTTTTTCATCATAACATCGTCTCAACCGTTCATTATTTTTAATTCTTTATTTCATAACATAATAAATCAATATCTAAACCACAAAAAAAAAACTAAAACCCCAAATCCCTAATCAATCGATGATTGTCGTATTGTTGTTTATTGTGCCAGTGTCTCATCTCCAATTGTTACTCTTTTTAAGTAAATATACTCATTCACTTTATCTTGTAGACAAAGAAGATGAAATTGAGGAGGAATCTTTACTAGACTGAGAGCCTATGATTTCCCTTTGAGGAAAAACATTCTTGCTTTAGCCTTCACTAATGATAAGGATGATTGTCATATTTAGTTAGTATCAACTACTTCTCATTACATCTGAAACTTTTTCTAGTGTTCAAAGTTTGTTAAATTACCATGTTCTTAAACTTTTTTATGTGATTTTATTGGTTTAATGTACTAATTGCTATTTATTTTTATTTTGCACCTCACTTCGAAAAGGCGCGCGCCTGCGCCTTGTGCCTTAGCTCTAGGGACCCTTTGTGCCTTAGGTGCGCCTGCGCCTTTAATAACTATGGACCCACTGACGTCGGAGACACGTACGGATTGGACTGGATGTGACGGAGGCTAGAGGATCTGGAAGCGACGGTTGGCTGCTCTGAGGGAGGCGGTGGGATGTGATCCAAGGCTGGAGGGTGTCGCCATGTGGTGAGGTTGCCGGCGGTTTCGCCGGAGTGTGTTGCCGGGTGGTGGGTCGTGGTGGCTACGGTGGTGGTCTTTCAATAAGGTGAAGGGATGGTGTTGTTGGTGGGTGGTCATGATTGGTCACCAGAGCGAGTTGCCGGTCGCTAGTGTGTGTCACAGGTGTGTTGATGGTTGTGTGTGTGTGTGATAGAGAGAGAGAGAGAGAAGGGTATATTTATTTGTTTATGAGGGGTATCAGAGTCTTTTCATTTATTTTATTAACTGAAAATAAAAATGTATACCTTAGTGTAATAAAAAAAGATAGGAAGAGCCATGTGTAGTTTAGGGTAAACCTCAGGGTGTCTTGTGTAATTTACCCATAAAATAATAATGAAATATAGACTGTAAAATTCAAAAAATCAAACATTATTTCTAGTAACTAACAAAATTTTGTTATCTAACTTTACCTTCTTTATAAGGTGATATAACTTAAATTAAACCCCTAATCAATGGATGACACATGGCATTCCCCAGTCAAACTGGCCAACTACGATTGGTAGTTAGTTAGTTAGTTACCATATTGGATAAACTATGGTTTTGTAAGACTCTAATATGATCAGAAGCCCAACCATCACTCCGAATTCTACTAGGGTTCTACACCTATGCCTATATAAAGGGCCTCCCCATGTATGTGGACAACTAATTACACACAGACACCATGTGTTTCAAGCTTCTTCAGATAACCAATGTAGCCTTACTGCTTTGCACACCAAATTTTTAGCCTTACTGCTTTGATCGTTCTCTCTCCTGTTCATGAAACCCACCACTATCCCTTCCATAAAATTGCCATTATGACAATCTTTGTCAGCCTCTTATGATTGCGGTCATTTGTTGAACTATTCCCATTCTCATTTTACTTCTTCTTGATTAGAATCCTCTTAAATATGAATATCAGTTCTGCCTTAATTTCCAAGTACAATGTTGGACACCACCGAATTGAAACAATTACCATTGACGGTGGAGATGAAAACCTAAAACTAAAGCTTGTTCCGTCGAAAAGAAAATCGATTGAACTTTGCGCGGAAGCAAGATGAACACCGGGTTTGAATGGTTGACATAGGAAGGAGTGTAAACAGGGAAAGAAGGGGCAAGGATGGAGATGGGTTTCAGAGATTGGAGAAGAAAGATCACTAGAGCAGAGAGGTAGTTTATTGGGGAATTTGATGCGCTTATTATGGAATGGAACCATGTCAAGTGGTTCTGCTGCGTATTGACTTTGAGAGACCGGCGACAGATTGTGTCGACAAGTTTTTTGATGGATGTATATTGATCCAAGGCAGGAACCGAACTGGTATAAACGAATAATTGATGCACGGTGTCTGTTGGTGGTTGTGTAGTAGAGATTAGTGGCGGTAGTTGGATGGAAGGATTGTAGGAAGAAGATGGAGAACCATTGATTTATAACCAAAACTGTATTGTATAGGGCAGTGAGCTGAAGCCTTGCTTTTCCCTTTAGTCTTAAACATTGAATTTCAAGCTCTAAAATAACCTAAACTACACTTTATTTAACTTTCCCTATTTCGTTATGCAAAATACTTTGCAACCAATTGCATTTGGACCTGTATTCAGTGAATTGTTTGCTTTGCTAGATTATTTTATCACTGCCTTTCCAAACATCCATGGCGAAGTTAGATCTTTGAGCGCTGCTACCTTATTATCCCAAGGAAATGCAAGATGATGGCTGATACCAGGACTTGGAGCCAGTGTTTCCATGTCCAGGACAGAAAATGTTATTTCCCCATGAACCATCTGCATTGAGCAGGTACTAGATCCAACAGGAAACAAGTTGACAATGTGGCCTATCATATGTAATATGTCAACAAAAGGCAGCATTACCATCAGTTCTTGGGCTCTCTCCTGAAGAACATCCATTGCTTCAGAAAGTTGGGGTACCGTGAACGCGGGAACTTGAGGCTTCAAGGGCAGAGAATACATGAACAGTTCAGAAACTAAATGAACTGATAATTGCCAGTCCGGCTATGCAACAAAAAAAAATTCACATAATACTTCACTACCAAGGAAAAGCATATTTATACCAGTGCAAATATATGTAAGAGCATTTTACCTTGAAAATTCCCGCTTTGTGTGAAGCAATTTGTCCCAGAGTATCTCCTGGATATTATAATGGCCAGAAACCTGGTCAAAACTTGCAAAAGAAAGCCTGTGTGTTTACTTTTTTAAATCACAAAAGAATTTACCCCCTCCCGGCCTCCCCTCTCTCCCCCATCCCCCGTCCGAAATAAAAAAAAGAAAAAAATAGAGACTGACTGAGAGATGCAATGAACAATCCAGAAAGCATGTAAGAAGAGTCCAGAGCAAGCGAATCGGAATATAATTTATTCTTTGGGCACAATATTCTAGAAATGCATGAAGTCAAAAAGTAAAGAAGGATGGAGATTTAGGGAAAGACAACGCACCCAGTATTTCAACATGATCCATACCAAGAGATGCAATGCCACAGACAACTGGTTCCTTGATCTGTACAATTGCATCAAAAATTTCCAAGAAATTGATACGAACTAAGTAAGAGATGAAGGGGGGACTCCTACATTCTCAGACGCACAATATTACAATTAAGCATTTGTATGGTCAGTCACGTTAACCAAAACCGTGATAACTGTGAACGTAAATTAATTTAAAGATGCATTACCACATTTGTTGAGTCATTTTTCCCTCCAAGACCCACTTCAACAATTGCGACATCTACCTGTGAACAGAAAAGTCTCCAATGACTTGGCAGGTTACTAAAAAATAATCAGAGTACAAGAATCATATTTTACAATGTCTGTTGTCCACTTCTGAGAATTGATTCTAAGAAAACTTAAAGATTGTCCCAGATGACAAAAAGTAATACAAATACTTTATAGCTTGCTTGAGGACTAAAGAATGCACAAAGAGCACATAAAACCAAGACAATCATTGCTAACATAATTCTGTCAATGGCATCCATATAGGTCAGAACTGTATTTATTTTATTTTTGCAGTTGGTTTAATTCGAAGTAATGAGAGACGTCAAATCTGCCATCGGTGTAAGCATTAATTTGTCATTTCACCACCAAATGCCGTTCGTTGACATTGAGGCAAGGTTGTCCAGTCCAGTATTTCGTGGCATTAAGTATAAGTACAAGTTACATTAAGCAATCAAATCACATCTTAGTTTTAGTTTATATGTGGAGGCTGTTGTCGATACAACTTGAATTCAGCACTCATATTTTTGTCCTGAAGTAATTACGTCGTTTTTCTTTCTAAACCTTTTTGCTAAGAGTGATATAGCACAAAGTGACCCTTGGTTCCCCAAGCAATAAAACAAAAGGGCGGCAATGAGGCTCCCGGGGATGGTTAGCTGTTTGCAGCCATTCCCACTTTTTCATGTGGCTATTTATGCTCTTCAAACCCGTGACCAAGCAGAAAACGTAACATTACGAGGGCATGTGCCCTTAAAAGCATTTCTATAAATGCAATAGAACGAGCAACATTGTTAAGTTTCCATCTCGCGATTTATCCACCAGCTCAAATCCCTCCTCACCACGAAGAAAATGCCATCCCACTCCAACTCTCAATCCTGCAACTCCTCCTCGTCAAATTTCAAATTAAGTTGACCCCAGACTACCACATAACCTGTCAACTGTGGGGAACATTTGAAAAGTCACCACAAAGTATCCACCCAGGATGTCATTCGCCTTCCATTTCCCAGAACCAAAGAACAGTTAGGGAGAACTCCTTCAAGCGTCGGTCAAGTTTTCTTCAAAAGACTACCACCAGAGAGACTGCATCCCTAGTTGGAAGCAAAGCAAATTGACGTGCGTTAAAATTTGGTTATTTTACTGAATGAAGTCATGCCCTCATAACCTCACATCAACAACCAAGCATGAGTGCATTTTTATATTCAAGAGATGGATGATTGATTGTGATCAATCATTGAGTTTCACTAAAGCAGTGAAGCTTCTAACCTCCTTCAATGATCTCATCTTAATCTTAATCTATAAAAAGAGCTACCACTTAAATGTATTTACTAGCATTCTCAAATATAAGTTCTAAACATTTAAGAATCATGATGTATGTCCTATTCAACTGCATGTGCATTCATTCCAGATCAAAAGGTTAAGCAACCAAAGAGTGGTTTTTATGTGCCAAACCAGTTAAGCCAATTTGTAGACCATCCTAAGCTTCAATAACAGCTTGAGAAAACAGCCTACCTTTTCGCATACAAATATTTTTAGAGCCAATAGAGTAAGGAACTGGAACAGCGGAGGCATTGGCAAGTCCTCTGAAACCTTTTCCTGCAAAAGTTGCAAACTCCAAAAGTCAAGGAAACCCATTAGACAATTGTTTCTTGATGCTCCCCCAAAATTCCAGCAAAGATGTATTACTTGCATTTTTTAAACTCTCCCAGTTTAAATTGTTTCTTTAAAGCCCTGTTGCTGTTTCCCAGGGGTAAATGCCAAACTTAAAAGTCACTCATACTGAAGTGGTAAGTAGGCTATCAGTGTACTTTCACAAAGCCAAAGACCACCAATGAGTATGCTTATTGGTCTAATTACATGCAGCGAAACAAGCAATTGGCTGCAGGTGGGTTTAAAGTTTGATATAGTCTACGAGGTAAGAGGTACAGTGGTCATGTAGGAGATACTCGGACAAAGCAAAGTCAAGCAAGACAGGATATACTATCCAGGTCAATGAGCGAAGGGCTTCTCTTTCGAGGGAGTCAGAGTGGCAGCATTCAGTAGGTGATCTTTTCTAGTTGGGAAATGAGGAAGCTATAGAAGGACATCCTTTTTAAGAGATGAACAGTGATAATGTCCGTGACTTACATGTCCCTGCCCTAGACATGAGAATATGTGATGCCCTCATCAGACCATAAGCACTACTAACATCTTGAAGGGAATGAAAACCTAATGAATATAATATGCAAAGAAACCATTAATACCATTGGTGAAGCACCAATCTAGCCATATAGCCAAGATTATTATGCAGGAACATTGTCCAAAGTGGTTCAAAAAATGCTTTGGCCTAATCTTGAATCAGGTATTATATGGTCAAAGATAAGATATTTACACATGTAGAAATAAGAACATTGTATGTATCTTGACAATTATAGACAAGCATTAAAGAATACCTTCAACTGGTTCCAACAATCCCAAAAATACAGTAAAAAACTTTCTTCAGATATTTCCAACCTACAAAGCCAATCAAAGATTCAATTCTACCAAGAATACATGCACTATGGTAGAAGTTTTGACCATTTCAATATCTCAAGTTTCATAATTATATGTCAAGGGCAGGTAATTATACTTTATCTCATCACCCTTTTGATAAAACCTAGTGTGAATTTTCAGCAGACGTCATCCACAACTACATGTAAGGTTTTATTTTTCTTTTTCTCTTTCCATTAGCGTGCAGTCCAAGAAATATCTTTTTTGATATAGCCAAACAAAATAAATCATTTTCTTGATGCTAAAGATTGAGTGTTGGGCATAGCCAGCAGTTTCTTCGAGTGGGGTGATTCAACAAAAATCAACTTGGGGGGGCATGACTTATGACATCAATTTTCTATAAAACTAAAAAAAATTAAAAATCTATAGTGGAAGTAGAAAGGTGGATTGTTAGACTGACAATACCAAAAAAATTAAGATAAAGGCAGTAAAGAATATTATATCCTGTGGACACTTGGGGATATTTGATTCCAGAGGTTTGCCTCAGCGGCACATTTTCACAAGTTTGAATATGTTAAATGGATGAATTTACAAAAGCTAGCTAAATATTCTTGAGTAATGTGTCAAAACCAGACAACAGCGAAAATTTTGTGGTTAAGTGTGCCACAGTGTCAGATTATTAGACTTTGTCACTCTAAGAAGCTTCTGCAAGTCTTTTCAGGATTTACCTTAAAAGCATATAGATTTTAAGTATTGACCTCAGTGGTGCTTATAAGCTCTAGCATTGTCTCAAGCATGTAAGTAATCTCAAAATTAACTTAAATGCTCTTGGTGACTCCAGGTACGTTGATGAATAAACCTCAAGTAAAACAATAGTTCAAATGTGAAAATAAAGTCTGCTTAGTCTTCTGTCTATTTCCTGTGGGGAAGGGGAGGGGCGGGGATTAAGAATCCAATATAATTCCTATATATGCAATAGTGAATAAAACGTAATACATTTGCACACTCACCCATCTAGACGGAATCTTTCTCTCACATCGATTAAATGAGGAGAAGTAAAGAGTCCAGTTTTCAAACCACACTCCCGTAATATTGCCTCACAAAATGTGCACGTTGAACCCTGAAACAACAATTGGCTGGAAGATTGAGTAGAGCTCTGGAAAATACAATCAGGCATTAAAAATATCAAATCCTTGCATGAATGCAGATTTACTGATTGGAGTAAGCTCCTAAGAAACTATTAAGCATGATAACGTTGTTGGGCCCATTCTCTAACAGCTTTAGCTTTTAGAGCAACTTGTGACTTAACATGGTATCAGAGCTCTGGTTTAACAAGGTTCTTGGGTTCGGTTCCTCTCGCTTGCATATGTGGGCCCCCTTTATTATTATATAGTTTGCACTTAATTTATTTGTGCACTTTTTGATGCTGCAGCTTGATTTGTTTCTCCACGTGCAATCAGGGGCTTGCACCGAGAGGGGTGTGTTAAGCATGATAAGATCGTTGGACCCTTTCTCTAACAGCTAAGACTTAAACTTTTAGAGCAACAAGTAACTTAATTAAAACCAATGATTAAAGACTGACATCATTCAGTTTCAAGGAACTATCCTCTGTTGTTCGCCAATAATTATTAAACATGAACTTCTTAGATTTTTTCTGGTTGCCAAGAAACAATTGTATAGAATAGAGTAAATTTTCAAGGAAACAGAGATAGATTCTGTTATATAGTACGCTTACAACATCGTGTCTAAAATACTAGTAGCAGCACTGGAGAATGCTACTATTGCCTGACTGATTTTTCGATTAGGAAGCTCACTGTTGATTAGGAAGCTCAACAATGAGCTTTGTCGATTACAACAAACACAAAATCTTTGTCGATTAGGAAGCTCACTGTTGATGAGGGCGTTAGAAATGGTTAAGTTGGAAGTTCAGGGATCTATGAAGATCACAACGAAGTGGAATGAAGGCTTTAGCTTGTTTGCATTGCAAGACTCTGGTACAATGAAATAAAGGGCACATTACCCATATTGACAAGTGCATACGTCTTATGTTTGTAATATGTTAAGATTCTGTTTCCTAAATTCAAATTAGGTACTCTACGTCACGTCTAGACATTGAATGGTACTCTAGCTACGGAGAATAAATGATGCAAACACATAATAATTAGAACTTTAACCAATTCTGAAGATATATGGAACTTAAAATTAAGATCGGAGTACCTTCCCTTTAGTTCCAGCAACATGGATAATTTTGAGGCCAGCAATATGTTCCTCCAAGCCTAATATCTGAAAAGAAAAACTGCTTCAACTACTTTCAAGGCAATCTTCTTTTTCACTAGATTTTTTTTGAGTGAGGAATTGAGAAATCTTAGCAAAATGTAGGCATTTTTCCACTACTGTATCCAGGAATATACCACTGGAAAGTGTGCAAGAAATTATATATTCAACAAAAAGATATAATAACTAAAGCCTAAAAGGCTGACTGACCTCCCAGGCTTAAATACAAGACGTTGGGCAGGCCAGGATCCAGATAAGGAGTCCATTTACCAAACCCGTCTCAGGAAAAAGATACTTGGTACAAAACCAACTTAAGGTGGGGTCAAAATTAGCCAGGTTTGACATCGAACTTATGAGGATATAATGACGTCAGCAAAACATGAACAAAAAGAAAATTGCCTAAATATAAACTAAAACAGTGCATTGTTACCTTAGTGTACATCGACATCCTATCCAGTTTCTTGTATTTACCACCTATATCTGATTTTTGACCACGTTTTTGGAGAGTAATGAGAGAAGAAAGTGCTTCCATGGCAGATTCATAAGCAGGTGAAAGAGGCAAGGCTTGTGAGTCTTCTTCGATGATGAGTAAACTACTGCCAACTTTTTCCTTGGGCTTGGATGACATCTTTATAGAGTCAATATCTGATACATTAACTTGGAATAAGAGAATTTAAGGTCAACGATATGGATATAGCATCAAGTCAGTCCAATTAGAAATCTAATTGCAAAAATCAACAGATATCAATAGGAAAAGATGCAGAAGTAGATAACAAAATCTAATCATTCATTATCCACAAGAAGAGAATGAAAGGCATAAATAAAGTGCACACTAGGGTCAGTTGTACCTTTATGCCTGATTTTTGATTCGGAGTGAAGCCTTTTAAGGTTGATGAGATCAGGGGGATTTTTGCAAGAGCGCAAGCATGAAAACGTCCATGTTAGTCTACGGGGAAATTGGCGTCTCTGATGGAAATCAGAAACAACGGGTATTCCCCGCCTCAGATAAGTGTTGGAAACGAGCATTAGATGTAACTACTCTTGCAAGCAAGAGTAACCACCATATGCATGAAATTAACGTGCCCTGGAAATAAAGTTGTGAGAGACACCTTGAGCATGGCTGAGAAATTGATACATAAATAATAATGTCAAAACTGTGGGACAAACCAGGTACAAGGTAAGAGGTGTCTGCTGGAAACTTTCATCTAAAACGATCCTTATGTGAAGAAACATCTTTTTTACAATATATTTAATGACTAAATTATTTATAAGAAGGGCGCCAAAGGGGTGCAGATGTGAAATATATAGGGAACAGCATAAAGCAAAAGACAAACAAAACATAGCCCGAGAATAAAAACCCGAAAACCAAAAAATCCTCGTGATTTTCTTACTATGTATTGCACGTCATATATAATCCCCAGAATGCTTCAGAGAGGTCCATTCCCCAAACCAGAATGCATGAAGTAATTTAGACAGGAGTTTATTTTTCTTTGTGAACATGGACGTCAGAACACTTCACAACTTTTTTCAGTTACAAATTATTTTCAAAATGCTCAGGAAACTGCAAAAGTAATGCAGTTAGCGACAGTGCTTTTCAACGGTTTTCATTGCAGGCATCCGTATGATCTACTCGCTAATATCATGCTTACCAGATTTCAACAACTTATCGGTGGGGCATTTCTTGACATTCAATTGACTTGAATTTAGCAAACGTAATTCAGGTCGTTGAGTATGTAATCTAACCGGCCGGTTCTTTAAAATTAGATTCGCACAGTAAGTTTACTCATACCCACTTTTTCCCAATAATGAAATCCAATTTCTTACACATTAGCTTCACATTAAGAGGTTTTCTTCAATAAGCAGTAAAGACCCTCCTTTTGCTACTCTTAACCAACGTGTTTTACAGTAATATAAAGAAGAAAAAAGATCCCGCAGCAGGTACAAAATTCCGTTATTTTCTCTACAACAATAACACATTCTTTTTACTTCCAACAATTAGAAGTTCACCTAGTCACTTACAGACCCTTGTACCACAAATTCAGCAAAAACTTCAAAAGAACATATATGGGTAAAGAAGATCACAAACTCCATAACATGAACAGAATTTAGAAGCAAATGCACTGTTTTAATGGAAGGGATAGACGAGGTGGAGGGGGTCGTTTGAAGAGAACTTACTCTAGAGTGTAGTGGGTGTTGGACTTGGGGAAGGCGACATCGTTTTGAGGTAGACCGTCCCTCCGTACAAACTGCTCACTGTCTGTCCAAATCTATGTCCGAATGAAGATAAGCCACTTTTGCTTGTGGCTACGAAGGTGATAACGGCTCTTTGCTTTTCCTTTTCTCGGTGGGTGGGTACTCCAGTTACAATGATATACCCGGTTCCCACCCTACCTATGCCCTTATCTTTGTTCATGTCTAAGAGTAAGACTATCATCACACAGGTTGATGTTTAATGCTTTAGCAAGAAGTGTGATCAACAATATGACATAGTTAATTTTGACTTTTATAATTTTGTGCTTTGTGAAGAATCTAAGTCTATAATATTTCACACGTATACGAATAAATACAACTAGCTAACATCGCGTGTCATATACGGAAGTGTGTTAGCTACTTATGAAGTAGAGGAAAGAAGGTCATGGGTTTGGTGGTTAGAATTTGTGGAGCTTGAAGTTATTTTGTAGTCAACCAAATTTAATACTTATAAAGCTCTATGTTAAATTATAAGAATTCAAGAAATGAAGATTAGAGTTTTGGAAGGCATAGAACCAAATCCACACATACACGTACACATGTATGTATGTGTATACATGTATGTATATTTGTACTCTAATAATAAGCCAAGACTATAGGTTTTGTTATTATGAAAGTATGATGCAATTCAAGATTGTTAAATATGGAATATATCATTATTTTTAGATTGTGTACATTGATTGAACTTGAAACTATTGTCAAATTTGAAAATTTATTATGGAGGACTAGTGGTAGTGTGGTGGGTGCAGAGGTGGCAGTGGTAGGATAGCGTAATAGGATGCGGGAGGGAGGTAGTGGTGGTTGTTGAGGGTGGAGGATTGGTTGGCGTAGGTTATGGATTGGGAACGGGATAAGGAATCATGTATGTTTTGTTTGGCCTTCACAATGTATTACTTTTTGTTTAAAACCACGAGAGAGATTTTAGAAATGCAAAAAACTTGTGTCTGAAATAACAGTATTACATACCATAGACTTCAAGAAATATGAAAATACTTTTACTTTGTTTAATACCATTTTCTAACACATTAATAATGTTTAGATGAGTAGAATGTTTTCTAAAAGGGTTAAAGAAAGGTGAATTCAATATTTTAAATAATGAAATTTAAAACTGGTAGGATCAGGTATTAATACAGGAACAGATTAGGGACTTTTGGTTGCTCAAAAAATGAGAATTGCACTTATTGTGGGGCTTATTTGACCCTCAAAATATCAACCGAGATGGACGGTCTAACTTCTAGAACTACCTTAGGAGTTTTCAACTACCACATTTTTCCGGTGTTAGAAGGGTAGATGAATCACCTTCGGGATAGCCATATCCATACGCTATAATAGCATGCCATTTCATATTTCAAAAGCGATACCTAATTGGCTTACATTTCACGCAAAATATAGATGTGTTGGGCTAAAACCTAGCATCCAAAGAACGTGCGATTCGTGTCACTAGGATTGTTATGCTTCATGAATCTTTTTGGTTGCTATGAGACCTCAACTTGGGCCAGGCAAGTGCAATATCCTATGAGCCCCCAACAAGAGTATACTCATACTGAATCGAAACCATGAGACCTCAGTTTGGTACGACTAGAATTGATCGCTCGTAAGAAAAAAATGCTATGTGACCTCTAGGGAACTTGGGACTTGGCGTTGCACTAGGAAGATCAAGTCTCGTAGCAAATTAACATTAGGACTCCGAGTCACATTTACAAAGAGACTGTCAAAGCAACATTCCTAACCCTGGCTCTACGTTAATAAGACGAAATGATACCACTCTCTCTCTCTCTCTCTCTCTCGAGTGCGCGCGCGCACACACTCACACTTGTTTTCTCATCTCATTCTCTAACCCATTTTCACTTATGCACGAGACTATTCCATCAAATGCTCCACAAATTTAATCCCATTTTTTTCATAGGCAACATACACATTAATTACTTGTTCATATGGAGGAAAGTGGAAAAACGAGTTATTTATCAAAACATGAAGGCATTATGCAAGGTTACAATGTATAATCTGCGACAGCCCTTTCAAAAACCGCTTGAACTGTGAGTTACATGAATATGTCATTTACAAGCATCATACTTAGAGAGCATTTGAGGTTAATTTTAGAACAGTCAAATTTGATTAAATCAGATAATAAAATCTTTGACAAAAAAGTATAATCACATATGTTTCAAAATGCTCACAGACGATTAAATTTAAAATCTTTTTTTAAATTATGATTTAATCAAAACATGCATGACCAAAAGGGCTACCAAAGCATCTTTGCATCTGCACATAGACAATAAATCTTTGTGCGCAATTTGGTCATTTGTCACACTAGACTTACTTTCAATATTTTACCCAAATACCTTTTCACAACTTCCATATGATCCTACTCAAAATATATTAACGTTGAGTTAGATTTTGTAAAAGAATCTCGATTTGAGAACCAATCCTACACGGCTTACCAGTGCATCTGAAAATTAGTCACACACATGCGCACGTGCTGTAATTGCTATTGGATGTGTGATAGTCATATTGTGTAATGCCTTTTAACGACACTTATAGTCCACAATACAGTGGAATGCAAGCGCTGACTATTGTTATGGATCCCCTTTCCTTTTTTTGATAACTTATCCATCCTCTTTGAAATAGATGACCATGTTCTTTCATATATAGTCGAACAACTATTAGTGACGGGCGAAACTGACATTGTTGGTCAATCTGTCCGATCTGGTAGCAAGCAGGTACAATTCTACTCACACTTCTCACATAACACACACTGTAACGTTGATGCACATGTCTTAATTGTAGGTAGTAGGGTGTTGCACAAGAAGATCTGGCTCCAGTGTTCTTGTTTCTAGCTTGAATTTGAATGGCTTTTACTTGCTAGATTTTTGTATGTCATCAATGTCCTTAACATGCACTTATCTCAACTGGGTTTTGCTTAAATTCTGCTAGCAAAGCTCTGATTTGAACTTGGTTCCACCTCCTTTGTTCTAAAGGCCAAATCTCTACTTCATTCAGGTTTGTTTAAGCTTATCCTCACTTCTACTTGCTTCGTTTCTTGAAGTTTCTGCGGCAATTTATGTTGATATTCCGATTGTAATGGTCTAAAGGAGTTTTGGTTTTATGATGTACATCTTTTTTTTTATGTTGAATGTAGGTCAATTTTTCTTAGATGAATGTAGGTTCAGAATATTTTTTCTTGTTAAAAATATTGAGATGTGCATATTTAGTTGTTTCCTGATAGATAAGATTATGGGAATGCGGGCAACAGTTTTCCCAAAACAATATTTCTTAGCTCGAAAGCACCACCACCTTATATGGGGCGAGGTATGGTGTTCAATACCTACCGACACCTCCAGACATGTGTCGGACACCTCTCACCAGTATCCGAATATTTTTTAATTTTGAAATACCACCTATCACGGCACTAAAGACTTTCCTAAGTCGACCGTGCGACACTTAGCTAAATCAAGCTCCCACTTGCACACTAAGGGGCCGTTTGACGGAGTTTTCTTTTGCTCTTTTTTTCAGTTTTAAAAATTGGGAAAAAATTGGGTGTTTGGTAACTCTTTTTTTTCAATTTAAAAACCCACTTTTTAAATTGTAGTGTAAAAAGAGGAAAAAGCTCTTTTTTTTTCACTTAAATTTTTTTTTTTGAGACCTCCACCATAACGCACCCACCGCCGGCAGCCACCACCCACCGCTGCCCGGCAGCCACCGACAACCACCTCCGACCGTCGGCAGCCACCACCGCTGGCCAAAGGCCACCTTCGGCCACCACCGCCGCCAGACAGCAACCACCTACAGCCACCTCCGGCCGGCGACAACCACCACCGGGCGGCCACCTCCGGCAGCCACCACCACGGCCACCTTCGACCGCCGGCAGCCACCACCGAGCAGCGGTGGGCGGTGGCCACCACCGCTGGCTGAAGGCCACTCCGGCCACCACCGCCGGTAGCCACCTCCAGCAGCCACCGCCCACCGCCGCCAGACAGCAACCACCGACACCCACCTCTAGTCGCCGGCAACCACCACCGGGTGGCCACCTCCGGCAGCCACCTTCTGCCACCACCACCGCCGGTAAACCACCTCCGGCCACCACCGCCGGCAGCGACTGCCGCGACAACCGTCGGCCACCACCACCGTCGACTACCGCTACGCCACACCATTGCCACCGCAAACCACCACAAAAAAAAGTTAAAATAAAAAAGGTTACCAAACACCCAAAAAAAAAACTCAAAAAAAAAAAAAGAGTTATCAAACACTCACTTATTTTTGTAAAAAAAAAAAAATTAAGCTCTTTAAAAATTGACCACTGAAAAAAAAACTGTGTCAAACAGACCCTAAGTCAGCCTATCCCTCAGGTTGGGTAATGTTAAGAGCACATGAACGAAGGAAAGTGAGAGTTTGGGAGAATGATATTCACTATATTGCTTAGAGAATGGTACAATGCTTGGTCACTTTATGCCTTGGCCAACTCTATGCCTTGGCCAAGTAATTAATTATTTATAATACTTCACTTCCTCAATGGACGCCGGGGATACATTTGATCTCCTGGTCTACATTCCATCTCTAGAATAATATACAACAGTATCTAGATATTTACAAGTTTTTCTACCTTTCTAGAGTTCTCATATAAGTCTCTAAAATTATCTCTTATGTACAAGAAAGCATGTGTAAAAAGTTGGTGAACATTTTGGAGACCTTATCTTAGGGCTGGTAATTGTGACCCAAGCCTATTTATTCGGCCACTTAAAATTCATCCAAACCCACTCATTTAATAATTGAGTTTTAAATGGGTCACTTATTTTAAACCCAATAACCCATGATTTTAAGTGGATTCTAAATGGGTGCCCATTTAACCATATAAATCTCTAATATATTATACAAAGGTGTAATAAACTCTGTATTCCCCTGTCGTCCCCCTCCCTCGCTAAACTTCAGCTTTTAAAGTTTAGATGGACGATTAAATTTCATTCACCTACCATTCATAGAGGTTGATTCACACACCATTAAACCATTCAAAGCTTAATTCTCCACCCATATCCCACTTACTATGCTGAGATGACTCACTGGACAATGACTTTAGAATATACTCCAAATAGTAACTGCATCATGGAACCAAAAGGCTTCAACCCCAATTTGATTTCTAGCTCTAATTACTCTTGTACGATGGGTGGAAGGAGTGCAAGACCATGCGACGGATGGTCGCCGTCATTGTAGCTGGTGGTTCTTAATGGTTTGATGACGGTTGGTTATAAAGGTGCGGTGGTGGCTGTAGCGACAGATGGGGTATTGTGGCGGGCAGCCCGCCGATGTCATTATAGCTGGCAGTCCGTCGTCCTCAGTGTTACTATCGGTTCGTCTCCATTGCCGCCCTTTACTGCCATCGACTGTTGTGGCGACAATTTGGTATGGTGGGCCTCCAAAAATAGTGGATGAAGATGAAGAAAAGCAGAGAAGTTGAAAATTTGTACTTCATGTTCTTCTGTAAAAAGAATTAATGGGACACTATTGGATTAATGGGTGAAACCAATCCAATTTAATGAGATGATCCAATTAACCCATTAATAAATGGGTCAATGACCCGTATATACTCAACACATTTAACTTATATCCAAACTTAACGCACCCGTCCATCTTGACACCTCTATTATCCATTTATCGTCTAGTAAGTATCCTTGTAAGCGCTCGTTTTTGATACTTCATGACTCCTTACAAAGATGTGTGGAAACGTATGGGAGTAAACAGTAAAGTATAAATGTTGAGATTTGTGTGTAATAATCGACAATTTTAGAGCTCTTTTAGAAATAAAGTTTAAGGAAGCCTAATTAGATCTACCCATACCGTTGTCTTCCAAGTCTTCTTCTTGCGGTGTCAAGAGAAGAGAACGAAGCAGACGACCTGCCCAAACTGGTCGCCGGAGGATCTCGCCGCCGTCGCCAGATTTCAGCAACAGGTACCTTTGTCTTCTTTCTCTCTCATCTCTCTCCCTCGTTTCGGTACATTCGAAGATGACACTGTAGATTGAGCCCTTGGTCGAAGGAAAGAGATAATAATTGTGTGACTTTGTACGAGTTAAGTAGTGAAGTAATTTCTTATGACTTTGCAAGAGTTCCCTGTTTCTGTTTGGGCGGTGAAGAAGAGGGTGCTTTCCCTGTTTCTGTTACCTGTTTGCATGATTTAGTAAGAGCTGAGTAGTGAAGTACTTTGTTATGTTATGTGCCATGTTTTTTTGTACTATATTTCATTTAAATTTTAAGTATGACTTTTTTTTTAGTTGCTTGTTTTAGATGTAGAATGTATTTGATATTTAATGAATATATATACATAATAAAAATACATTAAAAATTTCAGCGGGGTGTAGCGGTGTCCGTGTCCATGCTACTTAGTTTCTTAGAGTTAGAGCATGGTACAAGTGTCGATGCGACAAGTACAACACTTAGCTGCAGTACCTTGCTCTTACACCAAGCAAAGTGCTCCAGCGCTGTGGCTACCCGAGATACGTTTTTTGTGTACGCGCTTAGGTCAGGGTTACGGTGTGAAGAATACGAGTAATATATTTCGTGACATTTTATGTAAATAGTCTTGTGATATGCAAACTGTAAAATAGAATACTTTTTGTGCATTTCATGACCATTTTCATTTCTATACAATGTATATATGGACGACTGACCCTATCAAGTGATGGATGAGTGGAGAGAATCTTGGGTTTGTTTTACAATGTATATCTTGGGTTTGTTTTTTTTGTACCAAAAAAAAATGTCTGAACAGTTGAATTTAAACCACAAGAGATAGGCTATTCTTTCGGAGATAAGCCAGCCCACGCATGGGTATGTGCGGCAGCTTTTATGGCTTGCATGGTGAGGTAGGTTTAACACGCCCCAAGCTTGAGGCTCCATTGGTGACTCCAATCCTGGACCGAAGATGAAGAAATTGTGGTCGATTCAATGCCTTTGTGAGAATGTCAGCTAGTTGATCCTTTGTATTGATGTGATGGATACGGAGAGAGCCATTGGTGACACATTCCTGAACGGAGTGGTAGTCTAGGGCGATGTATTTCATGCGGGAATGGAAGACTGGATTGTCACAAAGATAGGTTGCGCCAGTGTTGTCACAGAATAGGGCGGGGGGTTTGGGAAGGGTAATGCCAAGTTCATGAAGAAGATTTGTAACCTAGAGAATTTCGACAGCAGAGTTGGCGATGGCTTTGTATTTGGCCTCTGAGGAGGAGCGAGAGACAGACTTTTGGCTTGTTGATTTCTAGGAGATGGCATTGGTGCCAAGATAAAGGATGTAGCCGGTGTGGAGCGACCGTTGTCTCGATCCCCACCCCAGTCAGAGTCACTGAATGACTGAAGAGTTAGAGGAACTCCGCACGGCAAATAAAGGCCATGATGAATGGTGGCTTTCAGATAACGGAGGACAGTTTAAGGGCTGTCCAGTGAACTGCAGTAGGTGAGTCAATAAATCAAGAGAGTCGATTAACGACAAAGCAGACATTAGGCAGAGTGAGGGAGAGGTATTGAAGAGCCCCCACCAATTTTCTATACGGTGTCGGGTCAACATGCGAGGATCGATCCTGGAGAGTGAGAAAGGAGGAAGTACACATAGGGGTGTTGACTTCATTCACTCCAGCCATGGAAAATGAGTGTAATAGGTCATTTATGAGGCGGTGTTGAGACAGAAAGAGGCCATAGGCGGTGGTGATGACTGCAACACCCAAGAACTGATGTAGGGGGCCAAGGTCTTTGAGGGAGAATTGGAGGTCGAGGTTCTTAACAAAAGAATTGAGGAAGTCAGTGTTGTTGCCAGTCAAAATAATGTCATCAACATATGCAAGGAAGTAGGCAGTGACAGCATCCTTGGTATAAATGAACAGGGATGCATCGGCGACAGACAGACTTAACAAAACCGACTTGAAGCAGATAGCCGTTGAGTTCTTGGTACCAAGCACGCGGTGCTTGCTTGAGACCATAGAGGGCTTTCCGAAACTTGCAGACATGATGGGGCATGGTGGAGTGAAGAAAGCCCGGAGGTTGGTTCATGTAGACATCATCGTGAAGAGTGCGGTGTAAGGAGGCATTGTTAATGTTAAGTTGCCAAAGAGGCCAGTTTTTGGAAAGCGCCAGACAGAGAACAATATGAATAGTGGCGGGCTTGGTGACAGGGCTGAAAGTGTCAGCATAGTCAAGGCCAGGACGTTGGTGAAATCCTTTCGCCACGAGGCGAGCTTTGTACTTGGCAATCGAGCCATGGGGATGGCGCTGATACCATGTAAAATAGAATACTGTGTTTGCATTTCATGACCATTTTCATTTCTGTACAATGTATATATGGAGGACTGACCCTATCAGGTGATGGATGAGTGGAGAGAATCTTGGGTTTGTTTTACATTTGAATGTTTGAACAGCTGAATTTAAATCACAAGAGATAGGCTATTCTGTTGGAGATAAGCCAGCACATGCATGGGTATGTGCGGCAGCTTTTATGGCAAGGTAGGTTCAACACTAACGTAGGTTATGTGTGCATGTTGTGAAGTTCGTGTTTCTGAAGTATTTAGATGTGCATACTTAGTTGTTTGTTCATGGGTGAGATAATGGGAATGGGCAATCACTAGTAATGCTATGTTACTTTCAGCTAAAAATGTTGGGCAAAAATAATGCCAGAACAATATTTTGTGGTGTCGAAGCAGGGACAATTCTGGATGCAACAAGTACACAAAACTGGGCACCAATCACTTTGCTCTGACACTAAGGAAAGTAATTAAGCATTGTGCTACCCGAGGGGTTTTATTAACTAAACAAAACGTGCAGTGTTACTAAATTCAAAAATCAATGACATGACAGTGTTTTAGGTAAATCCCAACAATCCATCATATTATGTTTATAAAGTCGTGGTAGGGAGTTATATTTTGCTTGCAGGAAATTGAATATTGCTTTGGTAGTGGGGCTAAGAAGGTGGTGCTTGCATATTTTACTACAAGTTTTAGGAAATTCACTCTTGCAAATTCCATTCTATATTTCGCTCTTTCTGAAATTGCTTGACACAGGAAATAGAGCCCTAACTTTCAGGTTTTTGACAATAGGTGTGACAATGGAGGGCGGTCACCCTTATGTTCCCAGAGATCTGATTCTGTTAGATTATGTGCCTGTTTCCCTCACACAGTCTACCATTCTGGGAGTTTATGGCATTTCATCCCTGCTCGTTGTCTCCCTAGTCTGGATCCTCTCCGGTAAGTTCTTTTGAAAATCTTAATTAATAGGTGATTTAGTTTTGTAATTCTTATGCTGCCACTGTAACTATTTACTTGCTAGAAGTGTTCCTTCACCTTCTAATGTTTGCCTTCTTATGGGAGGATACATGAAGGGCACTGGTGAATCTGATTTGAGTTATATGGATATATCGTAGGATACCAGAATTACAGAGCGTGTGGAAACTTTTGAACTGTTAAGCAAGCCATAGATCAAATATATGTGGTGTGTGTTTGTGTATCACAGATTTTTAATCTATTACATATATTTAATGTGTGTTTAATGTTTATTAGTGGGGTGTATTCAACATCAAGCAAAGGTTAATCTGGTGTCTCTGATGGCGACTTTAGTTTTCTTGAATCTTCAAAGGGACAACTTAGATATATCAGAATTTTCAAAGGGACAACTTAGATATATCTAAGGTTTCTTTTTGTACTCTGGTAGACGGCTTGCAGTGAGCACAAGGAATTCTTGGTTCTTTGGTGAATAAGGTCACTTTAGTTTTTGCTCCATCTGACGTTCTTGTCCTGAAAGGTTGATCTTTTGTCCTTGTAATACAAAAAGGCCTACATAGTTGCATGACAGCATGAGCTGAAGAGTTTGGTGACTAAAGGAGACCAAGAGATGGGTTTGATAATTTCTGCTTTGAGAAAGTCTAGCTTGTAGTTCTAAAAGTTGTTTGGTGCTATCTTCATGGGATATATGATTCCTAAGTACATGTTGTAGGAGAAATAAACAGCAACAGTGTGTTATTTTTGAATTTTTCACTGTCTACTGATGTTTTACTTATACAGGGCGGTCTTCTAAAATAATGAAGATTGATAGAGTGCTTATGTGCTGGTGGGTTTTCACGGGCCTTACTCACATGATTCTTGAGGGCTATTTTGTTTTCTCCCCGCAATTTTACAAGGACAAGACAATGTGTTACTTTGCAGAAGTTTGTAAGTTTGTCTTCATCTATATGTTTTACGCCTAGATAAGAACTATTCATGTGGTTCAGACTTCAGAGTTGCATTTCCTCTTTACTATTTCTCAAGAAATTGGCAGGGAAAGAGTACAGCAAAGGTGATTCAAGATATGCAGCAAGGGACGCGGGAGTTGTAGCTGTTGAAGGAATCACTGCTGTTTTGGAGGGTCCAGCTTCCCTACTAGCAGCGTATGTATCAATTTAGGCTTCATGCTCAGCAATGAGACTAAAGCACATTTCTTATTGTTTTGTATTTCATGTTGCTCCTGATTCCTCTTCTTTCCAATCTTACTGACATCACTGTTGACACCTCCCAGGTATGCCATAGCAACAAGAAAGTCGTACAGCTGCATACTTCAAGTAGCCATTTCTCTCGGACAGCTATATGGAACAGCTGTATACTTCTTAACTTCATACTTGGAAGGAGATAACTTCGCCGCAAGCTCAGAATACTACTATGCATACTACGTCTTTGCAAATTCATTTTGGGTTGTGATACCCACGATTATAATAATCCGGTGCTGGAAGAAGATCTGTGTAGCAGTTAAGGTCCAAGAACAAAAGAAGGCCAAGGTTCGTTAGTCTGTCTTATGATTTTCATTGATGTTCCTCCTACTGCCTTTAGCATGGGCAGAACACCTCATCTGAGGTCATCAACCAAAATTTTTTGTCACCAGGTTTTGATTAACTGTAATGAATTATCTCTTTTCGAGAAAACATTTTCCTCCTCAATTCCTGTTTACATTAAACAGTTCCAACATGCAGGCACATTTCATCAGGATGCACAAACTAGGTTTAAAATAGGCCAGTACGTCTGATGTAGTAGTTATCTTGCAAGTGTCAATAGCTATAACACATGCCAGTTATAAGCATGGGCATTAGTGGCTTGCACTCATGGCCGTGCTGGTGATTAGTGTCGTTTGGTTTAGACCAAAAGCATCATAGCAGAGGATGAGCCATAACATTTCCATTTGTTAAGCCCATGGTATCCCTGTGGCCGTTTTCTAAGCATCCATTCAAAGTGAAGTGATAGTTAACAAATATATTCCAAAAACGGGTAACTACTGGGAGCAGCCAAACGGCTTATTGGCGAATCGTTAACATGGCTAAGATAACAAAATAGACACAATCATGTGCAGAGATCATTCATAATGTGTAGCGAAACGAAACTGACTCAAGGTTTTCCTCTCTTTTATCTCTGGAGGGTGTTGGGTTTGAGCCATCGTGCAAAAGAATACCGGGCCTAATTGAGCATTTAGGATGAAGTACGAGGGGATGCACGCAAAAGGAAGAGCTTTCTACTCCGCCAGAATAGCGAGCAGTCGGTTGAATAATTGGCAAAAACAAACTCCGGATCTTCAAAATCTTACACTATAAAACAATGTATCCTGCAGGGGGGTAGAACACCCGCACAGCAATTTCAGACAATATCACACGGTTGTCTAGTATATATATGAGCACCAACAAGAGGTTCTATGTTACCATCTAGAACAGAATTTAAATCGGGCAGTTGGATGCCTGTTTTTACATCTTGTACAAGCTTATACGGGTGAAACACGTATCTTCGAGTCTCGTAATGCCACATATTTAGAATGGAGTCTCTAGCGATGCTTGTTACACTGGTTACTCCTTGGTCTCTCAAAATTACAAGAAGCTTGGCCTTCAAGCGGTTAAGGGCCTTGATCTTATTTGCAAAGTAGCTCCTTTCACCTGCAGATTATAAACTTGCTTTTAATGGAGGAAATGTGCAAACGGCGACAGTAGGAGAACGCAATTAAAGATGCATCAATTGGATATGCCGTAAAGTTTGAGAAAGCGGCGTTTTACGTAACGACCAGAAACTTCGTACTCCAAGGAGGCAACTAACAATATCTGACCCACTGAAAGTCAGTAGCCGTAGTGTAGCTGTCCACTCCAAAAAAAGGGGAAGGAAGAGTTTCCCCCTTCCCCTCTCGCCTCTGATTTCCTTTGTACAATAAATCATACACCCTATGATTAGCAGCTCAAATTCACTTTCTGACAGTTGAGTAGCAACTGAAAGCAGGATCCTACGGTATCCCATGGTTGGAATTCATCAAGGTTCCCAAAACCATAGTTGGTATTGTAATAAAACCAATGCAACAGTAAAAGGTGAACCTAGAATGAGCCGGCAAAATTTGGCCACTTTCACGGTGCAGTTATAGATTATTCCTTAGGACACTAGTCTTGTGGAAAGCGTATTGGAACTTCCAAAAATTAACTCATGGCACTCCTGGTACAGCCATTAATGCACAAAACGACCATGTATACTGGTGCAGATTGCACTGAAAATGGTACATGGGGGTGCTGCACACAAACAGACAACCCCATGTACATGGCTTGTAGTACACTTGATTATGTAGTAGAGAAGAGAGAACTAACTAGAATATTACTTCGTTATATCAAAGTTTTTGAGATGAGTAACACTAATCATCCAAAAACATATTTGTGTTTGGAGAAATGACATACAGCTGTAATCAATGACTGAATCTCATCTAACTTTATAGTATATGTTATGACCTAACTACCACGGTCTAGTCATGATTGTAATCGTGCACAACACCGCTGTCTGAAGACAATAGTACACCGCAGGAAACTTGAACAGTGTATAAATACCAATTCTGAGAAGCAAAAATTTCTTATTACCTGATGACTGGACTCTTAAGCCAGTAGGAATATGCTCAATGTGAACTGCAGGCTTAGTTCGCTCCTCTTCACAAGATGAAAGTGTCGAGATCTTCAGATCCTTGTCATCAATGAGTAGGTCAGGAGCTGCTTCAAGGAACAGAGGAATCACATCTACAGCAGCCAAGCTAGCCTGCAAAATTCTTAATTAGTAAAGGCAACTACCTAAACAAGCTTATAGCGGAAATGAATGCATGAAGAGTATGCAACTATAGTTGAGTATAAAAAACTGTTTTATCTTTCCCAGTTTAGGAAGTGATTAATACGTGAACTGTTAGAATAATCTTACACGTAAAAAGGAATTTCTGCCAAGATTATAATTTGCTGACCTTGAAATTTAGTCTCAGCAGATATAGAACTCGGTGATCTAGTATCAGTGTTAGACGTGTCGGCATTAACTCTAAAGAGGGCATGGTATCTAAAGAGAATCGTAACGTCACCGGTCAAAACCTACTGTTAACTTTAATAACTAATAAAGATATTATTGCCTAAAGCACTTTGCGTTATGGGCTTGTTAAATCATGACACCCTGTATTTACATTCCATCCGGTTAAAAAGATATGAGATTACTTCCCCAGACTGCAAATATCATATAATCAGCAGGAACATTTTTAGGTAAATGCTACTTCCTACTTGTTAAGGCACGCATTAAACACAAGCACGGCACATTGTAAATGTTTACTGTGCATCATGTCTTGGACATGATGTGCCCTAAAGATAAGCTTTTTGCAAGAAAATCCCAAAAAAGGGCAGGTATGGTTTCGTGATCAATTCACAAGCACAGTTGATCCTTGTAATGCAAGCAAACTTCTTAGTACAGCAGGAACTGGCACTAATACCTCAGGTAGAGCAGATCCATTGTGCGAACTTATCATGCGATGAATTCCTCTTTCTCCTGAAAGATAGCCATAAGCATACTTGGATTCAAACTCGATGGTTGCAGACTTGAGGCCACCATGCTTTGAAGGACATTTCTCAACTATCCTTCCCCCGAAACCTTGCTTCCCAGCCCATTTTGTGTACATTCTTTTGAGTTGTTCTGCCCATCTCTGTATTTGGAAAGTTTTGAAAACAATTTGAAGTTTGAAATGAACAAAGAAGAAAACGAGTACTAAAAACTCAGCAAGTCCAACCAACAAAGTGTTATACCAACTGTAGAACGCTATCAGGCTAAATATTTCCCTATAAAATTATGGCTTAATCTTAAGTACGAAAGAAGATATTAATTAAGATTAAAATGGTTCTAAAAGCTAAATTCTAACTCCCAATTCACAAAGTACAGCAAACACATTAAAGAGCAGAACATAGTTCTCCATAAAAGAGAACAAGACAAGAATCAGAACATTGTTCTCAAACCTCAGGATATATGCCTCCAGCTCCAGCTTCAATAGTAAGACATGCTCCCTCAACTTCATATGGCCCCTTAAGAAGTTTGGACATCTCATACTTATCTAAAAACTTGCTTACATCTGTGGAGGCAGTATATGCCTGCTTAAAGAGCCCATAATTTATAACATCCATCTCTGCCAGCTCTGTGATTAATTTAACTTCTTCCGCCTGCAAAAAGTAGCATGCAATCAAACAAGATACTCTCTATTCTACTCTTTAATTTCAATGTATCAATTGGAGAGGCATCAATTGAAAAAAGGTTGACAGTACTTAAATAGAATATTGAACCAAGACAGAAAACCAACAATGTTATGCGAATATGAAATGCTTATGACTTGATATGTTAAGGAAATCACAGCTATATCCAGAGATCAGAGCTAAATAATGCTTCGCATACCATATTTTTGGTCCAGCCCAACAGGTTAAAAGCATTCCAATATACATGACTCACTTGAGCAAACTGGTGAAATACATTGTCCTCTAAGAAAACTCCTCATGATACTTAAATGCATGGAACATCACCTTATATTTTAAGTCTTTGAGAGCATGAACAGCCTTGGCACTATCAGCTAACTTAACAAGAACTTCATTTGACTTGGCTAGGTCATCCCACAGATCATATTCGCGTATCACTTTTTCCTGCTTGATGTGCCTTTCTTCTTCGAGCTCCAACGCTGTTGGTGCCAGCATCTCAGCACGGCTAACAGAATCTTCAATCTCAGAGAAAACATACCTAAACGAAACCACCATTATATTTTCAGGTAGTTATAGTGAAAATAAGCACAAGTTAAAAAATAAGTAAGCAATGGCCTGGCATTGCCCTGATGACATGATCTGTGGCATCAACTAACTAGCATTCTACATTCATTTCTATTTCACAGCTATGCACATTAATCATACAGATCTTTCTCCCCCATTTTTGGATTTGGCCAGGCTCATACAAAAAAAATTTCATGACTTTCCTGGGTCCAATAAGAAAAATAAGTTCAAGGCTCCAGCTGTTGAAGCTTACTATTGAGATACACAACAACATCATTTTGATTTTCAGGAGTCAAACAAACTTAAATATATGTGAAAATTTGCTTCCTTTCCTTGGCTTGCAAAAAAAAAAAAAAAAGAATAAACTTCTTCATGGTCACTTTGTTATTTGTATAGAAAAAAATGCTCTATATGGTATCTTTTATTGTTTTCCATTACATGGAGGCATAAAAGTCATACTTTATCTCCAATGTCTAAAGAGGCTTTGTGACTATAATATCAAAGTCTGTAGGCTGACCCTTGAAACGATAACGTGGTAATTCATCACACACATACATTACTATTTTTCTCAAATATTTATTTAAAATGAGCCTTTCAAGGTCAACTTCTTGGTCATTTCCATTACTTCTTAATGAGCAAAATATGTTACGTACATACACTCCAATACATGAATGCACTTCAAATACTCCTTTTCTAAAGTAATGATCCCAGAGAAAAAAAAATTTCACACTTCACCACTCAAACTAACCTATCTACAACTCGTATCAACTACCACTACTACTTCATCAAACGAAGAGGCATACCTCTTCAAGTCGTACCAAGTACCATTGTTACTTCATAGTATGCATACATTTCTAATGCACCTTATTACTGCCTAATATCAGTTCATTCATTAAAATTTCAGCTGAAAAATTATCTCCATCTTCAGACACCATGAAGCTGATAAACGAATGACCTCTTAATTTACAATAGAAAACCAGTTTCCCTATTTACTTTCCTTAAAGAATAAAAGAATAATAGCCTTCACTTTAGCCGGTAAAGAAGATATCCTTGACTCACGTACTCTTCACACACTACATCATCGCAATCCCAACCAAGCAAAACATAAATATTGCCCAATAAAACTTGGAGATGTCACATTAGAACGACTTCAGTTGACTGACACCAAAATCAAGAAACTAAAAGAAATTTACCCAGAAACACAAAATTAACATACTGGGTCTACCGAATCTCAGGTTTCGACACCAGAAAATGATGGTGAAAGAAGAGAAACAAAGCAGAAGTAGAGACAGACAAACCCAATTCTTTGTAGAACTTGCTCCTGTCAATGTCATCCATGGACTGAGAAGCATGAATCGTTGAGGCCATACGGGGTTTGTGCAACCAACACCTTCTCAAACCTTTCCATTCTGGGTAATGGGGAGCATTCAGACCAGCTGCTCGTGTGCACAGGGGTCTAGCCGCCATTTTAGCCCAAAAAATAGCAGCTGTTACGCACTTGTATTTTAAGTCGAACAAAATTTCGTTCCTACTAATATTTATTCAATCTCATGTACAGTAATAACAGTTAATAGTTATTAAATATTTTTAATGACTCTTTTGTTTAATATTTTTTTAATATTATTAAATAAAAAATATTAAAAATATTCGCTATAAATTAGCAGCAGAAATGTGACGTACACAGTTTCTATGGGGATTATGACCCTGTTGCCCACTTATTTCTAAGCAGTCCAGCCTGAGCAGTCAGATCTCCCTAGAGTTAGAGGCCCAACTAGCTTTTAAAACCAGTCCTGCCCATAATTCATTGGCCAATTGTACTCCATCCGTCCCAATTTAATTTCTTTATTTTGACTCGTATGTTAAGATATATATCATATATTATGTATTTGTCATGTAATCCCTCTAGAGGGAGGGGGGTGAGAGGGAACTGGGTCACAAGAAAAAAAATTAATTGGTAGATGGTTAAATGTAAAAAGAAATAGAACAAATAAGTGTAAAAATGATAAACATGGAAAAACACATACATAATATTTTCTAATTTACAAAAGTGAGCTTTTTTTTTTTTTAGATTTGTTAGGTGGCACCCTTATACTTGCAATGCAAAAGTGCGTTTACGTCATAGCATGAAATGGTTTTAGCAAAAATGAGTGTGTTGACAAAAGTAACCCTCTAATAGATTTTGAATAGCTAACTTTGTACAGGGTACAAGAACATGTCAATATGTCTTAGATGAGTTGTTCAAGGTGCGGCTTCAAAATGACCCGCTTAGATTCAATTGTTAAGGAGATCGCAAACGTGTTGTCATGCCTTAGAAAAAATTTAACACGTAAATTCGGTTAACCTAGTTTGGATTAAGTTACTAATGATTGTTTTATCATTTCGTTACGTCATATTAGCTTTTTTTGTTATTTTTACACTTAAGTTTAATCCAAACTACATCTTTGTGTAGTGTATGCCAAAGAAAACTTTCTGAGACACAATGGCATGTTTGTTTTTTAAATCATCTCGTAAATCATTAATAATGTTAGAGCGTGTCAGGACGAGGTATTTTAAGTGGAGTTTCCACTTTAGCGTGACATTTGAAAATTACTTGTATGAAATCCTTTATTTGGGATGCGATAAAAGGAATTGCAAAATTGTAGAAGAGATTTGTAAAGGAGAATTGGATGTTACAAATCCTTAGTTGAAATAATTAGTCCAGATTAGTTATTTTGTCAAATTCTCACTCTAGAGCCATCTTTATTTTATGAGTGGTGGGCTCTTGAAATTGTCTCTAGCAAATTTGTTGTATTTTCAAATTTTTAAGTTTGTTGAAAAAATTTTATTTTGAAATTTACATATAGTAACTCAATTTCATTGTTTGATTAGTAAATTCAAGCATAACATATAAATAAAGTTATGTTGGGTTAGCAAAATTAAATTTAACATTCAAATGGAATTGTGTTAAGACATCAAATCCAACTACGTACATATTTTTATGCAAAAATGCATATAAAAGAACATATATTTATAAAAATAAACAGATAGTCATCAAATATTAAAATACTAACTACATATCTTACATTGAAAAGAGAGGAATCTGCTTTTGCAGGCCTCTTTGTGTGAGAAGAGGAATCTGCTTTTAGACTTCTTTTGGACATTGCTTCACGATCGTATCGTAGTAGCATGTGAGTGTGCGAAAATAAAATTAATAATAAAAATATTATTAAAAAAAATTAAACATCACGTATACATGTTTATTATCATATTCAGTAAAATAAATATTAAATAACAGAAAAATAAGTTAGTCATACGTGTCCAAAAATAAGTTAACAAAATATTATTGTCGAATCAAATTTGGCCTTTAAAATTTTTTAATTATATTTTCTGATGAATTTTAACTTGTTTGAACTAAACATATTATCATGGGTAGTTACTTACCAGTTAAAATATTTATTTTGTGTCAATTTTTAAAGATTTTCTTGAAATGCCACTTGTTACCATTGTAAATAGATAATTAGTTATATAACACCAAAAAAATATTTTACGATTTTACCCTCATTTTGGATACGTGTCGTCACTAGAATCACTTTCACTATAACATTAAAAGGGTGTTACACTAAAATGAAAAAATGTGTTCTCATTATAAATAGTATAGATAAGAAAGAGAGAGATTAGGTTGATGGTAGGTGTGACTGTGTGAGAGGGGAATTGCGAGAGTAATAATGTTTAGTTTTGAAAGAGTAATAGAAGTTTAAATATAAAAAGCAAATTGTAAAAACCGTTTAAAATAAATTGGAATAACAAACAAAAAAATTATTTTCTCTAAAACATATTAGTTCTACACTAAGATGCATTGTGTAACTGAATGAAGAGTTCAGTCCTTTACTTTTGTTTCTCGAATTACACAAGAATGCAGCATTGTCACTGTTTGTTCTTTCTAACTGTAATGCCTTTTACTACGAGAATTTATGATTTTAGTTTTGTAAAAATGCTAGCTTATGCAAAACAAGTTAACACGATCTTTTTCTGTTTATATTTGTATTTTCCATGAGATGTAGTAGATTCGTGTTTCATGGTCCATCTCCAAAAAAATTGCTATTTCCGTCCGTTTGACATATTTTGAACTAGTTTTTTGTTGCTAAAAGTACATGTTAGTGACAATTATAAACTTTTGAATAGCAAAGATGAGCTAAAGTAAAATGAGGTAAAGTAACATATGTGAGGGGGATAGAAATGACATATCCCATATGACATGTAGATGATTAACGGTCAAAGGAAAACCAACCAAAAATGCCCACGGTAAAAAGTATTATCCAGACAATGAACTTTTAAATTCTAAAATTTCGAAAGGTTGGAATTTTAAAACGAAGGAATTTCAAGTTGAAAGGGTTTTCGAAACAGTATATCCAAACACGCTCTTACTGTTGTTTCTTTTCAAAATTAACCCAAGCTATGTGATCGTGAAATCACGCCTTACACAACTTATCCATAGGATAGTCATAACTTCGTTAGTCTCTTTTTATAGGTCCAAATTACATGCAAATTTAGTCAAACAGACGTACAAGTACGATATCAAGTAGTACAACTATTTCAAAATTCAACAACTATATTTACTTTCGCAACGGTCTAACCTCTTTATAATGGCTTTTCACATGTTTGAGAGTACTTTTTTTGGACTTAAACTGGATAGCACCAGAACTGATGTGTCAGTTGCCTTCTGCTTAGGTCTTTCATCAGTTGCCTTTATCCTCGAAGGTTTGAATCACCGAAAACATCTACAAATAGTTATTCTAGATGTTCAAAGACTTAAATGGCATTTTGTTGACCTAACATTGGTATTAAAAATTTGGACCCTGGTCATTTTCACTTTAACTGCTTCTTCATAACTTTGAATTATAAAAAAAAAAACTGTTAGTTTTGGTCAAAAGTTGCATCTCCTTAAAAAGAAACAACCTTTAGTTATGGTCAAAAATTGGGATTTCATTAATTTTCTAGTACCATAAGTCTGCAAGTCCTGACTAAGAGTAAAAAGGAGCGTTAATAACTTCAAGTCTTGGAAAATAACTCCCTTAAACTTGTGGGTATGCCCGTATGTCGCCTAAAGTTTTTATTTTTACGAATTCGATGTTTAACTTTTTCAGCACTTAAATTTCAGTTTTATCACAGTCCCCAACTCAATTTGTTGCTTGGTTAGCAAATTTAAGTTTAACACACGAATCATGGTTAATAAATTAAGTTTAACATTTAAAAAACCGAGTTGTGTTTGAATATCGAATCCAAATATGCACATATTTTTTTATGAAAAAATACACATATAATAACATATATTTATAAAATACACATATGGTCATCAAATAAAATAATTAACTACTGTTATTATATGTAAATGAGAGGAGGGTGAGTCTCTGAGGGAAGTAGTGGAGGAATCTGCCTTTGCGGACCTGTGTGTGAGACAAGGGAGTCTGCTTTTTCAGACTTTTTTTTTGTACACATTGCTTTCTGAGATAAAGAAGAGAGAGATGAGGTTGGTGGTTGGTGTAAGAGAGGAATTAATTGTGAAGGTAATTGTTTAGTTTTGAAAAAGTGGTAGAATTTTAGATATAAAAAGTGAATTGTAAAAATTGTTTGTTGTTTCATTTCAAAACCAAAGCTACATACGTCATTTTGAAATCACGCCTTATACAACTTATCCAAAGCATAGTCATAATTTCATTAATCTCTTTCTATAGCCAACGTCTTATTCCGAATTACACGCAACTTTAGTCAAATGAACGTACAGGTACAATATCAAGTGGTGTAATCACTTCAAAACGCGTAGGGCTAACCTCTTGATAATGGCTTTTCACATGTATCATGGTACTGTTTGGGACTTAAAATGGATTGCACAAGAACTTTCAGTTGCCTTCAGCTTAGGTCTTCCATTATCTTTTGCTGATTTGTTCTACACAGTTTCTAGAAGGTGTGAATCGCTCGTAGACTTTAATGTATAGTTGACGAATTTGATCAGTTACCCTTTGTGCTTTGTGAAAAGTATATGTTGACTTCAAGCATATACTTCGAACTTCATAACGTTACTCATTTGTATCTTAAATTTGACTATATGCTACTAATTTCTGATCTACAGCAACCTAGCAGTACCAGGAAATCTTCAATTGCTGGTCGAATGGCGGATATCTATTTTGCTACCAAAGATTTCCACCACCTACAGATCAGTCACGCCCATATGTCAGGATAAATCGTCTACAGAGGAGTACCTTTTGTTTTTTGGATCTTGCTCCTCCTTCTTTTATGGGTGTATGCCCCCTATTTATGTAAATATTATGCGTGTATTCGAAACTTTTCGTAGTTGCTTCTTGGTACGCTACACTTTTTTTTCCTTGGATAGTAGTCTAACTACTCCTGTAACCAAGGAAAATATCTTGCTTCTTTTATGAAAATTCTCATGTTTAAACCAAAAAAAAAAAGCATATACTTCTATTTTTCTCTTGTTTGACATAAAGTGTGCCTCCTACTAATGAAAGATTTGGACCAATGTCATTTCTTTTAACTGCTTGATAATTCTGACTAAAAACAAACATGTGTTAGTTATGGTCAAAAGTTGGATCTCCTTGATTGTAAATTACCATAAGTCTACAAGTCCAGACTAAGAGGAAAAGAGGTGCATTATAAACTTCAAGTCTCTGAAAATAACTCCCTTAAAACTTTTGGATACGCCCGTGTGTGTGCATGTGAAGTTACGTATTTACGCTTGTCAACTTAGCTTTTTAGACAAAAGTCGTCCTCCTGATCATTAAACTATTATTATTATAGTGTCTCTAGTTTAATGTTTGAACTAATCTTTTTGCCGTCGTAATTTTTCAATTTTAATGTTTTTAACTAAACAAATTCGGAGTGAGTTACCTACGTACCCGATTAGACTAAATTGAGATGAAAATCACCTAGTTCTGACTGACTCCATAAAGGGCAACCTAAATTCAGGTATGTATTTCTCATATATATACACGTCAACTCAACTTTTTCTAGTTGATTACTCATAGAATTTATTTTAATCAACTGTTCTTGCTGTTTTAGAAGTCTACTTGAAAGGAAAAGTCTACACCTAGCAGAGTTCTAGTTCTTCTAAATTCTATTATGAATAACTTCTTGTCCTCACCAACCTCTTTTAGCGGCAGAAATCTATTTTCAAACTTTTTTTTATCTTATTACACCGGAACCTGGTCACAGGAAATAGAAAACAAATCTAGGATCATAAAATAACTCTAAGAAAATTCAAAAGACAAGCACGAAATGAAGGACATGGTCTGCTTAGATAGCCCGATTGAAGACTCAAATTTCTCCACAACGCCTTTCTCTCACAACAACCGTATGTCCCCTTTTGAAGCAACCAACGAGCCTTTTTTTTTTATTTTTTTATAGAGGTTTGGAGGTAGTAAAAATGAAAGAGGAGGCCGTTTCATAGTGCCTAGAGAAATGTGAAATAGACTAAAAGGTCTAAGTTACCCTAACCAGTCGGTTTATTTACAGAAACTGACCCATCGGCCAGTTCTCTCGAAAGCGAGGCGGCTCTCATCCCTCCACTAATGCAATTGTAAACTAATTTTAGAAGGAGAAGAACACCTATCACGATTAAACACATACAAAACACATGTGATAAGATCACGACTTGGGATTGACCAATAAATCTCATCCAAACCAAATACTAGACCTCATATCCCACCAAAACATGTCCCAGGGGTATATTATAAACCTACCTGAACTGAACCAGCTAAACTTGGCTAACTGCAATGAACTGCTAATTGGACTGGACCTGGCTAATTAAATTAAGTCTGCTACTATTATTAAAGCCTAAACCAACAACAAGAATAGAAAGCCTAACAAAATAAAGCCCAACAACAAGGTAATAAATGTGAAAATGTATTAATAAAATAAAACATACGAAAATGAGGTGTTTAGAGTGGTGGTGTTATAGCGGCGAATGTGATGGAAATGGTGGCTGTGGATCTCGTTGGAAGTGAGTGGCTCGGCGATAGTGGTTTTGGGTTTGGTCCGATGTTGGCGCTTGTAATGGTGGATTCAATGGTGGTTTAGCGGCCGTTCAACGGCGGGCCACTCAATTCCTGCGTTGTTCTTTCACCTTCTCCGCCCTTTAATTTGTTGTGCTTCCACCGATGACTCTTGCGTCCATACTTGGAGTCACAAATGTTAAAATTTAAACGAAAGCAGACAAATGGAGTTAATGTTAGTGAGTTAAAGAACCATGGCAGCAAAACAAGTAAGTTGAGTGGCTAATGAACGTAAAGTGACCAGACCGTGGCAACTTTTGATTAAAGCAGCAACTTTAATAAAAGAAAACGGACAAAAGTACCTTTTATTGCCAAATGCATTAAGGAATTAGCTTTTTGCAAGCTTATGCGTTTCCCTTTTTGGGCCTCAGAAGGAATTTCGAGGAGTCGGTCCATTACTTGCTTTTTTAGTGCTTCTCTCTGGGTTCTTTTTATTGAAAATAAAAAATATATACCATGGGTAGAAAAATAAAGTTACATCAATGCTTACACAATGTAAGTGAATCGATAAACAGATAACATTCTCATCCGATAGAGATTACAATGAAAGTAGTACTTGACAACATAACTATAAAATAAATAAAATAAAATATAAAAAAGTAACAAGAGTATTCCTAACTAAGCATGCAATAACAAACACTAAAATAAAATCAAACATATATATATATATATATATATATATATATATATATATATAATAGGATAAGCATAACCAAACTAAAAATTTGCCATCTGTCACACAAAGGCTGTTCAGGGCCAACCCTAGGTGACACCTGCCCGCTATCCTCTGTTAGCACGTGAACATGTGTCCAACACCGTGACACGTGTCCCTAGGCACTACACCACACGTGCCACCGCACGGAGCAGCGTCGCCGGTGGTAATTTGGCAACCCTCGTCGTCGCCTTTGTCGCTGCTGCCTGGCCACCTCTCGAAACCATTCCCTGTCGGTACATCTCATCACCACACTTGTCACCACTGTGTAGTCAATTATTCCGTCTCATAAATTTAACTTATCTATTTGATCTTGAGGATTCAAGTGAGTACGACTACAAGTTTCAAAGGTGAGACATTTCTAATGGTTGCACGGTGTCAAATATTCTGAAAAGTGCAAGTGACATTTTCTTTAATTTTTATATAAAAAGTGAAATACTAAATAATTATTTTTCAAAGTTTATATTTATCGCGGGACAAATTGTGGAAGTTACAAAGAGAACAATGATCTTCGGTCTCAAAGTACCACACAATGCGCTTCCATAATACATACTATCAAAGTTTTATCCTAAAACATAAAGTATTTTAAAGTCGTAAACATGGTGACGCCTCGGTTGCTTACTTTTAGGATGACTCAAAATCTGGCCTGTGCTTGAGTTTTAGATAATTGATAGCGACAATTGTTACATAAAATTTATCCTAAACAACAAAATTACTTTTACAAAGGGTCACAGATAAACTGTATGCTCTTGTCTAAGACGCAAGATGAGAACAAATAATTTACGTAAACTAAACTTTTACAAGACGATCAAGATGGACTAAGAATAAATCTTCATATGTCGATGTCCATCTTTATTTTTTCTCTTTTTGATTAAAAAACTCATAAATAAAAAGCGCAAGAATAATTTTGCCACCGAAAGCGTGAAGGAATAAGAACTTGTCTTTTACAAGCTTTTTGCTTATTTTCCTCGGAGTCAATTACTTCCTTTTCAAACTCTTATTTCGTGGAGTCAATTGGTTCCTTTCACACATTTCATGTGGAAATTTGGGGTAGTTTACTTTTTTTTTTGTTAGAAGGAGTTTTGTCTTAAAATTTAAAAGAGTACAACAATACATGATTAACCATTTCAGTTATACATAATAAGTCATGATTATGTTTGTCATGATACAACCATATACTAGATTTTTAATGCTTGGAATAATACAAAAGCAAAAGGATACAAAAACAAAATAGAGGAGTAATTAGATCATTTACAACAAAATATCATTAATCCAATCCTAATGGACGGCAGTGAGGGCATGACATGTATAAATTGTTAGTGATTATGCATCCTTTAATTGCAAGCGTTTGACTCGATCTATACTTACACAATATAAACCATTTACTATCTGACAAAATTTGGGTAGTTGAGCCATGTGATCATCAAGAGTGTTGAATGAAAATGAGCTCTATTGTGCCAAGACGTGGAATGAAATCTAAAATACTAAATATATATTGTAACGCCCCCGAAAAATCGAGGCTTCGCCGTCCTGAATTTTCGAGTCGTTAACCTACTGGATCACATCACACCTGTCAGACCTGTTCACTAACACATATTCCAAATCATCTAATTCAGTATCAACTCAGATTCGTCAAATACAAACTTATAAAACTGCTTGAACTTAAACTATTAAAACCTAGATTCTTTACAAACTCGAGTCCTTATAAACCAAGGTAACGGTACCGACCCACGCATGGGTCTCATTACACGGAAGTGGCGGCTCACCGGAAGCTCACACAGACTCTAACCAATTCCTGAATCTGCTTACAGCTTATCGTCACCTGCAGAAGGGAATCAAACGGAGGGTGAGCTTTTGAGAGCTCAGTAAGATCGTACAAGGACTACCAACAGGATTACAAACGATTCCAAGAATCCAACTGACAAAGATTTCCAGAATACTTCAAACAGTCAAAACTCAATGATTCTCAAAATGATCGAATTCACATAAACAGATACCAAAATAAACAATAATACCCATGATGGGTTCCAGAACGATTAATAAAAGATCACCTTCAAAATACAACAGAGTTTTTTCAAGATATTTCAAACATACACAGATCATCTGAGACAGCTCTTTTCAAAATACACTGAAGGTTTCCCCAAAGAATTTCAACAGAAGCACAAATCATTTCAGATAATACTTTTCAGAGATTTTCATAATAGTCACGGCAATATACAGAGCAAAGAAAATAAAAAATCAACGTTTATCCTGGGCATAGTTATTAAAGGTGCAGGCGCACCTAAGGCGCAAAAGGTCCCTGGAGCCTAGGCGCAGGCGCGCGCCTTTTCGAAGCAAGGCGCAATATTAAAATATATATAAATAAATAAATAAAAGTGCATTAAATAAAAAATTAAGTAAAAAAAATTTAGAACATGACAATTAACAAACTTCTAAACATTAAAGAAAGTTTCAAATACCAACATTCTAATTTAACAAGCTTCCAACAATAAAAATAAATTATACTTTTAAAACTTAGATCGATCTCAATGGGAATGGGCATAATATAGGGACTAAAAATTCAAATCTTTTCTCAAGATTGAGCTTTGGTCTTATGAACAATATAAAGTGAAGCTAACAAATCAGTTAGATCTCCTAATTTAGCCATATGTACTCTGTCTTCAACAGCTTTCACAGAAAGGTTAACGTAGTTGGTGAACAATTAGCGATAAAAAGTATTTTATTGCTAACAAATTAGTTAGGTTTTATATTTTAGTCTTAAAAAAAATGTTTTAACTTGGTAAAGACAAAAAAGGTAAAATACTAAAAGAGAAATCAACGGTTCACGTGAAGACAAGAAGCCAAATTGAACGGTTACACATCGTGCGCCTAGCTTTGTCCCTCCCGCCCCGCTATGCGCCTAGCGCCTGGGCGTACAAGGCGCGCGCCTTATTGAAGGCGCTGCACCTAGGCCTAGGCAAGGCGCGCTTTGTGCGCCGAGCTGCGCCTTGCGCCTAGGCACGCCTTTAATAACACTGATCCTGGGTGATTGCAATGCCATTCCGTAAAGCACAGAAGTGTACACATGCATGATGTACCAGAATAATTACTAGTCCACTTGGGTACTAGCCTACATTCCATGCAGGATTCAGACCAGCTTTATAACACCCGCCTCAAAACAGAACAGGTAACCCAGGTCAACACAGAAAAATCAACAATATCAATGAGCATTAATCATACTGACACAGGTCAACACAAGATAAGCCCAATCACTAAAATCAATTCAGATTCTCATAACAATAATTATACTGACACAAGTCAGCATTCGGAATTTTCAGAAGAAATAAAAAATTTTCAGAAGAATAATCACAGATAAACACAAAAACGATTACGAATAATTATCGAGTTTTAAGCACAGCAATCCGGAAGAACGGATACAGACTATTGTCAAATTTGCTCAGCACATAATAACAGGCGAGCATCAAAAGATTTCCAAATAATCGATTCAGGTTCAATATTAGGATTTTCCGGGCAATAATAGAATGACAGCAATACAGAGTTCAGAGTTTGGCATTAACCATAATTAGATCAAATGAGTACTTACGAGTATGAGTTATCAAAATAAGGGTTCGGACGAAAGTCCTTACCCAGGGTTCAGATAGAATCCCTTACCTGGATCCGCAGCTAAATTATCCTAACTGGAAGTCTTTAGCTTTAACCTAAACGGAATAATTGAATCATTAGAATACAGCTTATAGAACAAGATTATAATTGAATACGAACTCACACATACTCCCAAAATGAACCCCTCGCACCGCGTATGTAAAATTACCAAAGCGCCCCTGAGGTGTAAAATTACCAGAATGTCCCTTTCGGACTTAAATCATCCAAACGGTCTTCCCGTAAGTAGAATCACTGAAATAAGCTTCCCATATATAAATTTATGCAAAAAATACCTTTCTTAAGTCAAATTAACAAAATACCTCTTCGGGGTGACAAATTATCAAATCACTCACGTTACACTTTAATCATCAAAATGACTTTTCCAAAAGCAAAGTCACTAAAATAATCTTACTGTATGTAAATTTACTTCAAAATACCTTTTATAGGTAAAATTACCAAAATACCCCTTCGGGGTGGTAAATTATCTAAACACCCATGGGGGTTTCCTGCACCGGAAAAATCTCAAAAATATCTTAAACCGCTATTTTAAGCATCCCGATATCATTTTTGCACTAAAAACTCTTTTAGAAAATTTTTGCCAGAAAATCCTGAACCGGTGTTCAGACCGAGCGCCAAAAGGCCAGTTCTGTGAAAAATATCTATCGACCTCAGAATGGCACGAAATTTTAGAATATGAATCATATCAATAAAATAATATTTTCCTAAAATTTTCAAATCAAAACAGCTTGGTTTGCTATGCTAAATAATCCGATAAAGTTCTTTAATCAATGCTCCAATTTAGCGCTCTTTGTAGACTCCAAAAAATCCCAAAATTTTCCAGAGCGTATATCTCAGAAAAATATTGGGGGTTACAGTTTTTTGTTTTGTCTAATTTTGGCTCTAGCTATTTATGAAAATTCGTTGAAAAACTGCCTAATGAATTTTGGTCTTTAGCGACAATAACGATTACTATTCAAATTAATACACACACTACTTCAACCAAACTGCACACAGTGTCTTCTTCTTCTCTTCAGTCACTGCCGAAGCTCATGTCTCCTCCAACCCACGCATACACCCATTTTAAATGAATCTTCAATCTTCATGGCCACATCAATCTTCAACCCACTTGCGTATAATTTCAGTTATATATTTGTCCTTTCCCCCTGTCGAGCTCCAACCATGAGCACTAACTCCTCAAACCGACTGAAAATACACACTAACCATCCCCACTCCCTCTTAAACCCACAACATCCATTATATATGCATAATTATGCTAGAACACATCCACCCGAATTCTTACACACAGAAATACACACACGGTACACACATAAACACATAGTACTAAATCGCGCAATAAACTCCAGAATCCCATGTTGAAAATACCTAATTGCGGGTTAAAAGCTTTACTGTTCGAGATTTCTTTCTTTTTCCCACTGCCGAATCTCTTCTTCCCCTGTCTCTTTTTTTTCTTCTTGCTCGTTTCCTTGCTCTGTTTCTTGTTCTTCGGCTACTGTTCATTATTTCTTTCTTCTTTTAAATTTTCCAAATCTCTTTTCTCTTTTCTTTTGTTTTAATTAGCTAAAATAAATCCAATCAATTAGTCACCAACCATTGTGGAGGAGGTGGCAACTCTACACAAGTTGGTTTCTCATATTTTGACACCTAATGCCATATTTTTTAAAATTGCAAATTAACCCCCCACAAGTTTCTAAAATTACAAAAATACCTCCAAATTTTCAAAAATTATATTTTTGCTCCAAAATTCTTTTAAGCTTCCACAAGTTTCTAATATCCAAGTATTGCTCAAAATTAGCACCCGTTTATTTTTCGGGTTACGGATGACTATTTTAAATAACTCCCAAAATTTAGGATATTACATATATCAATAGCCCAACGCATTTTTTTTTTCTTTTCAATCAATCAATCAATCTCTATATTATAAATTATTCATTTTATTTTTAAATTAAATTAACAGATGTGACCCAATTGTGGACCTCATGGCAACACATAGTGCAAAAACGAATCAAAGCTTTTTTTTTATTAAAAGCATATATCTATCTCCAAGTGGGGTTGGCTTGAAATCAAAGATTGCACGGCTTTCTTCTTTTGCTTTTTTAACAAAATCAATGGCGGGTAGATATGTCCTTCCCTAAGTCTTCAAAGATGGTATGTCTTTCTTTATATTTTCTGAGCAAATCAATGACGGAAATCTCTCTCAGTGCTTAAGTTGTCCAAGTTTTAGAGTACATCAAACAGTTCTCTCGACGCAACACATATCAGGTGGTTATAAGCCACTCATCCTCTTGGCATTGTCACGAGTTTTAAATGACTCATAACTATAAGGATTGTCTGCGAATTTTTGGTCTCAAATACTTAAATATTTCTTTGATATGAAAACAAGCAAGATATACAAGTTTTTGATTAATAAGACGTAACGTAATAACAAATTGCTTGAGCTGCACAATAAAAAAAAAATAGCACTCTACGGTCCTTCGTCTCTCTCAATCGCTAGTGCAGACACGTCCATGCTAAGTCCCTTCGAACGGCGCCAAGAGATTTTATGGATCCTTTCATTTGCGTGTCATGTCAAAACAAGCTAGCCACGACGCCACAAATCCACCGCCAGTATCTCGATTTATAGCAAATCACGCAACATGTGACGTTGGTCTATTCTAGAACTGACGAATTTTTCAGACACCACCACTGCACAAAAGCACCACATTCCATGTCAACGTTGTTAGTTGCAGGACTTTTGCAAATCTGCGTCACACATTTTCCTCAGCTTTTGGCCTTAGCTTCTCCTTCAGGAATCTCCTCCCCATAAATTCAACAAGCTTATCATCACCCCTGTGGCTAGAAATAATCATGGCTCCAGAACCCTCATTGGCCTCTTTACTTCTCCCTTTCATCTTGTCACTCATATCGGCTATTTCAGTTCAATCTTCTCCTGAAGGTTTCGTTCATTGCTTCAGCCTTCACTCCAAGAACGACACCCCACTGTCCCACATCGTTTACGGCCCAGAAAATCCTTCTTTAGCGTCTGTTTTCAATTTCTTGATACAGGAACTTAGATTCGCCACCCCCACCACCCCTAGGCCCCAAGTTATTGTCACCCCGCTGGATGAACCACACATCCAGTCGGCCATATATTGCGCCAAAAAGCATGGCCTTGAAATCAGAATCAGAAGTGGTGGGCATGATTTTGAGGGCGCTTCTTACATATCCAAAGACCCCTTTGTCATTCTTGACCTGTTCAAGCTCAATTCCATCACTGTCGATGTCGAAGACGCCACTGCTTGGGTTCAGTCCGGTGCAACTCTGGGCGAGCTGTATTATGCAATCTCCAAGAAAAGCAGAACCCTTGCTTTTCCTGCGGGCTACTGGTCCACGGTGGGTGTTGGCGGGCACCTGAGCGGCGGGGGTTACGGCGCATTGTTGCGTAAATATGGCCTTGCTGGTGACAATGTCATCGATGCCAAATTCATAAACGTAGATGGAAAGATTCTAGACAGAAAATCCATGGGGGAAGATTTGTTTTGGGCGCTTAAAGGAGCCGGAGGGGGGAACTTTGGTGTCATTGTGGCGTTCAAGATAAAGCTGGTTGCTGTCCCAGAAAAGGTGACAGTTTTCAAAGTAAGCAGGACCTTAGAACAAAACGCAACCAAGCTTGTACACAAGTGGCAATACGTTGCCCCCTCTATTCATGAGGACCTTACCATGGCTCTCCGGATAAACAATGTCAAATCGAGTCAAGCAGGGAAGCAGACCATATCAGTTGGGTTTGAATCCTTGTTCCTCGGTGGAGCTGATAGGCTGCTCTCATTGATGCAGGAGAAATTTCCCGAGTTAGGACTGGTAAGAAAAGACTGTTCGGAGATGAGTTGGATCCAATCTGTGGTCGTGTTGGCTGATATTTTCCCGGCCGGAGCACCACCTGAAGTTCTGCTAAACAGGACCGCTGCGCCAAAGCAATACACCAAACAGAAAGCAGACTATGTGGAAAAGCCTATCTCTGTGAAGGGGATTGAAGGGTTATGGAAAGTCTTCTTCCAAATCGACCCCGAGTCGGGTGGGATGAACTGGACCCCTTATGGTGGAAGAATGGCCGAGACTTCCGAGTCTGAGACTCCATATCCACATAGAGCAAGAAACATATTCATGATCTATGAAGCTGTTAATTGGAATGAAAAGGATGGTGCAGTATCCCGAAGGCATATAGATTGGGTAAGAAAGCTGTACAAGTACATGACTCCATTTGTTGCCAAAAATCCAAGATCTTCTTATTTCAACTATAGGGATTATGACTTGGGAATAAACAGTAGGGGCAAGACAAGCTACGAGGAAGCAAGTGTTTGGGGTGTTAAGTATTTCAGGGACAACTTTAAGAGGCTGGCTGAAGTGAAGGCTATGATTGATCCTCATGAATTCTTCAGGAGTGAACAGACCATTCCTCCACATTTTGGAGAATGTAGCAAGTTATTAGGAAAATAGTTCAGGCTCCTAGTGTGCCTTACATAAGTTATGCAATGTAGTTTACGATCATCTGTAGATCAATAAGGAAATTGTTTTCTTTTCTTCCACGTATTCCATATTTCTTATGAGGCTTTATAAATTATAATTTGTAAGTGCTGGCTCTCGTCTTTCTTATTCTCTTGCCCACGAACATGATCTTTCATAAGCTCCATCAAAACTGAACTGCTAAACAATTGAGTCATGTCCACCTTAAAATGCAACCCTTATGTGATTTTGAAATGCTGCATACACGAGACCAGTTGTTACCAGTCGCACAGAAACATTATTAGATTAAGACAATGAGCATAATTAATCCGTATAGACAGTCGTGAGACCAAGAGGTCAGGGAGCATTCACATGCTAAATAACACGGTAAGCACCAGTTTTTAGCGCAACCTCAGCTTCCATCCAAGGTTTCAGGAACTTCTAACAAAATGATACGGACGTCTTAGTCCTGCGTGATTTTCTATTGAAATCCAATTAGAGGGACTCTGCGAATTGTGGAGCCTCCGGGTCCAGTTCCTGTCTCATGATACAGTGCATAAACCAGAAAGTCCAAATCCCCTTCTTTACAGCTGACAGTGCTTCCTCCATGTTCTCTTCACTGGCCACAAAGATGGTTTTTGATGCTTCATTTACTTTGTCCAGTCCACAAATAACCTGGATTTCCCAGATACATAAATGACGCTTAGACTAGAAGTTGGAAGCAACACACGAGCCTTCGCAAGGGAAATCTCTTTAAGAACTTTCTTGTTAAATTCTTTGGTTATGAGTACGAAACCATAAGCACACCAAAGAGAGAAAGATAATGACTTCCAAAGAGAAAATGGAAAAGAGATATCATTGCAGGTACGATTAGTTGCCGAAGTATGAACGTTGCGTGGACTTTTTCATGGATTTATTTCATTGTTGCAGCATTAATGGACATCTTGTGGACTTCATTTGTCCGCATTTTTCTATGGTTTTTTGGTTCAACTGCCACTTTGTAACGTTGGACATTTAGCTATGAATAGATGTATCCGTATAGATAATTGAGGATGACAAGGAGCAAGAGTGATCTTTGGGGGGTGGGGTGACGGGGAGACTATAGTTCCTTTGTGGCTTTCCTTATTTCCAACCAACTAAATATAGCATTTGTCCTCTTCTGTTACGTTCAGTTACTAAATTTCTTCTCTTCGAGTGTGTTTAAACATTTCATACTACAGACGAGGAGGTTATATATCTCTTTACCAAGTCTAAGCAATAGTAATCAGAACAAGAGGTTCAACTTACATTTCCGCCAGCAGATCTGACTATAGCTGATAGGGTACTGACTGAGGGGTGAACATGAGCTGCCAGGCACACGTCATAACCTTTAAGCAAAGCCTGTGGACTTACCTTGGCTCTAAGCATTGCATCTTTTAGATCAATTCTGTACTTCAACTTGTAATCTTCATCTTCCAAAATAAAAGGCATCTCGTCTGTAAAATAAAAGAAACATAAGCTTACTTTACACATCTCAAAGTGCTGAAGTTAACCTCAGAAAATAGAAGCTATAAAGGCCATCTAACTCACCCACAAACCTGCCTTTCCTGAAACTTTCTTTGAGCCAGTTTGACGAGATTATCCAAGCTCTGTGTGACAGGCAACTCCATGTTAAAACAACTAAAAGACATGCATGTGCAAAATCAGGCTATATCAGAGCATTGGCTTGAAAGAAAGGATAGGCACAAGATCAACATACATAACAATTTAAACGAGCGATAGTAGGAATGACAGCAAACTTAATCTTTTGTATCTTGTTTAATCGTTCTCTGGCATTTCTACTCAACCATCTCAGCATCCGTGCTTCATCCATACTCGTTTGTGATTAGTGGTTATTTAGTTAGCGCAGCCTACGACTGTCTTTTATGTTCAATGTCTTAAAGATTCTGCAGCACTCTAATGCACATCTCCAACACACCCCACTACTCTTTGCACCACATCAACACACACTACTTTGATGATTCTGATCGAGCCTTCAGAAAATCATGTCTGGAATTAAAAGTAACTGCTACTTCTAAGTTGGTCTTTAGAGCACATGATCTTGCCCTAAACCGTACTCCATCTCAAAGGCCGCCGTAATCTAAACGCCAGTTTTCTTTTTAAAGCTGGAATATTGTAAATGAGAGTCATTGCAAACAATCTAGATGGTTGAAACAGATTAACTTTTCTTCTTAAAGACACGGCATATTCAGAACCAAAGCAAATTTAGTCAGAAGCCTGAGATGTACATGTGAACATCTTAGTTACCATACTAACAGTTCCATGTGAGGAAAAGTTCGGAAGTGGCATAATTGTCTATTAATCAAAGTAAAACTGACCCTGAACAGAGAGCAGTGCAGAAGTTCCAGGTTTTTCTCACTTTCCCCGTGATGACGTGTGTGCTAACACTTCCATCAGAGGCAACAGTCCCACCGAGATCTTCAATTATCTACATAATAACATTGAGGCTCAATAACACGGGTAACAAAAGATGTACATGATACGCTCAAAATTCACCATTGATGATTGTATAGTAGTAACGACCAACACACCAGCTAAGTAGATAGCCAAACTAAGGTTCATGACCTGATGGTTATTCTGACCATAAAAACAAAAAAAAATATAGAAACTGATGAACATAAATCCTTAACACATGCTTCAGGCACTACGTTTTCTTTAAGATGACATCTCCCTGAGCATATTCCTCTGGATCAATTCGAAGTTCGACTCATAACTCCATATTGATACTCCCAGTTCGACCAAGCACGATGTTTTAAGAAAGTACATTAGATGCAATGCCAACACATCTAATCGAAAATTTTCTTCCAAGGTTGCCCCAAGAAGCATGTCTATAGGATCACGTTGAAAACAAGGTTTTCTACTCGAGGGAAATACAGGAAATTCACATACTACTGCACATTACCTGCATTGACCTGGCATAATTTTAGGCAGATAAGAACAGAAAGCATGACACACAAAATGTTACGGAGGTCGTAATACGTAACCAGAAATACTTCACGATAAAATGATCTGCTTCCTTATCCAGCCACCAAATTAGACATCATTTTTCTCCTAGACTTGATTGTTGAAATGTCAGAATCTAACTCTAGATTACTCCCTAGTAATGTTAAATAGAAGTGGTGAAATAGAAAAATATTCGACCGATCCGACCACTGAATATTTTGATACAAGTCAGATTCTTAAGAAACTTAAAACATGCTCTTCAGTGATGCAGATGGGTAATGAAGACCCATAATTTTCTTAGTAGGCAAGGAAATAAACTTGTGATCTCGTAAACGTGTAAACACCCAGGCATACCTTGGTAAGACTTGATTTTTTGGCATCATCAGAAATATTCACCATCATGACTCTAAGACAGTGTGTATCTTCCAACACATCATTTTCTAAATATTTATCAGCCATGGGATCCGTGGAAGTAATATCGAGCAAAGATACGCTTCTGGAAGTGTCTAGAGTGCTTCCATACACACAATAATCATGTGTTCAATCACTTCTTGATACATTTCCAGATCCAATCTGACAATCAATTTGATGGCCTCCCTTGACCATCTTGGACTTCAGCGATGTATGTGAGGCTTCCCAGATCCTCTTCTTCGCACCTAGTGCAGAACAGCTACAATGCTTCACGTCACCATCAGCTTCAATTTGGGATAGTCCAAAATCATTTGCCATTTTTCGATCCCCACCATCTAATGGAACAAGGTTGCAGCAACCTAAAATTCATGTGCTAACATCAGAAGAATCCATTGAAACAAACAAGGCTGTAAAATTAGCACCGCAACATTACATGAATATTTTCTGAGACATCTTCCATGTACATATGTTCAAAGTGCATATGGGAAGTACAGGTCCAGTAACCAAGTGAGATGGACATTTCACAAGCTTTCTTTTTTTAAGGAAACTCAACTAGTACCCACGCATTGATTTTCCTTTTGATGATGGAGACATGGTTTCAACTTCTGAGGAAAACAAAGCAATAATCTCGCATGAAGTGTTGGTCACATAACTGCTTCATATAGTTGTTAACTTCATGTAAGAGCAGAAAGATATAGCAGAAGTTGGAGCAAAAAAGAAGTTAGTGACAGAGTAGATGTTTTATTTTTCGAAATAACTAGTGTGTCTCACATTATCAGGTGTTTACCTTTCGTTAGCTCTTCGGGCTGAGAATTTTCCTTTCCAAAGGTCCTCAGATTTTCTCTTATGGAAGGATCAACCTCAGCTCCCTCGGGGGTACCCATGTTTTGTAAGGAGGGAGGACCTAGGTTGACCTAAGGTCCACCACACGCGCGCGCCGCCCGCCCCGTCCCGATTAGTGGCTTGGGCTTGGGTCCATCAGGCTTTAATCTTTTTTGGACAAATATTTTAAATAAATAAAGTTTATTTATTTATTTATTTTCTTTTCCAGAAAGTTGTGACCTTTCCAGCTTAACAGTTTTTCTGTGAAGAGTTGCATCCCCCAGTGAATACTCTGTATATAAAAACGAGTCAGTTTTTTAGAAGTTGAATAACTTAACAACTTTATCCCGAAATAATTCTTCTGCAATATTTTTGCTGTCTCGTTCCTGTGTCCGAAAGAGTTTTGTGCCATAGTTTTGGTTCGCCGGGTCTGCAAATTTGGAGTGCTCCTATTTCCAGACGTACTACCGTTGTATCCTGGGAGGCTTTTCGTCAGGAGACCGTTAGCACCGTTGTGGGACGAATAAAGTCTTAAAGACAGTGAATCAAATTCACGCCTCGGTTCTCCATGTTTATCTGATTTTGCTGTGAGTTACTGTTTGTTCTGTTTAGTAAACTACATTTCAGTATTCTCGTACTTCCTTATTTTCTGCACAAGTATACACGAAGTTATACTTTTTCTAACAATCTTAAGACTTTATTTCGCGCACTCTGTGTTGCATGTGTAAAAACAGTATTTTCAAAACAGTGTTTTCAAATTCGTTTTCATATTTGATTATGTCAATCTATACTAAAATTATTTTCAGATTCTGAATTTTATTTTAGTGATTCTAGACTATGTTTCATACTTTTGTGATAGACTGGACTGTTTATTAATTGTTGTTATATTCTGTTGATAGATATAACAATGGCTACTAGCGAAACCATTCCGAAAAGTGGACCGGTTCATCCCAGCGGTGGGATTGTGTATGCGACACCTTACGTTGCACCTGCTCATGGTTCCGTTAGACTTGGTGAAAGACCGAGAAAGTTCAACGGAAAAGATTTTAAAAGATGGCAACAGAAAATGTTGTTCTATCTTACCACCTTGAACTTTGCAAGGTTCTTGCAAGAGGATGCACCAGATCTTGGTGAAAATCCTGACCGGCAAACAGTGGCTGCCGTGGATGCTTGGAAGCATTCAGATTTTTTGTGCAAGAACTATATCCTCAATGGATTGGACAATGCGTTGTATAACGTATACAGTCCAATGGTCAATGCGAAAGCATTGTGGGAATCCTTGGAGAGAAAATACAAAACGGAAGATGCCGGCTCAAAGAAATTTGTAGTCGGCAAATTCCTTAATTTCAAGATGGTGGATTCCAAGACTGTGATTAGTCAAGTCCAAGAGTTTCAGCTAATTTTGAATGATATTCATGCGGAAGGAATGGTGCTTGGAGAATCTTTTCAAGTGGCTGCGTTAATTGAAAAATTGCCACCTACTTTGAAAGATTTCAAGAACTATTTGAAGCATAAGCGCAAGGAAATGAAGCTTGAAGACTTGATAGTCAGATTGAGGATTGAGGAGGATAATCGCCAGTCCGAGAAAAAGGCCGGTAATTATCATTAAGAAGCCAAGGCAAATGTGGTCGAGCAAGGTCCGTCAAAGAGGAGGAAAATTTCCGAATCAGATGGTCCAAGTGGAGCAAGCGGCTCAAATTCCAAGGGCGGTGATAAAAAGAGGAAGTTCAGTAGGAATTGCTATGTGTGCGACAAGCCAGGTCATCGAGCTAAGGATTGCTACAGTCGCAAGAACAAAGGAAAGAAAGGAAAGCATTCTCAAGCCAATGTGACGGAAGTTACCAAAATAATCGAGGACGTGACAGATTTGAATCTATCTGCGGTGGTATCCGAAGTCAACTTGGTTGGAAATCCCAAACAGTGGTGGGTAGACATGGGTGCTACTTGACATGTGTGCTCCGAACGAAGTATGTTTACTACATATGAGAGCGCCAACAATGAGAATCTGTTCATGAGAAACTCTTCCTCTTCAAAGGTGCAAGGGATGGGTAAGGTGGTCTTAAAGATGACGTCCGACAAGGAATTGAGTCTCAACAATGTGCTTAATGTGCCAAACATTCGGAAGAATCTAGTGGCAGGCTCATTGTTGAGTAAGAATGGTTTCAAGCTAGTGTTTGAGAGTGATAATTTTGTACTCACTAAAAGTGGGATGTTTGTAGGAAAAGGGTACTTATGTGATGGTTTGTTTAAGTTAAATGTAATGACCATCGTGCCTAAAGCTGTACCGAATTTCGATATGAATAAAAATATTTCTTCTGCTTACTTGTTGGAATCTCCTAATTTATGGCATCGTAGATTAGGTCATGTAAATTATGGTTCCATACAAAAGCTAGTGAAAAATGGATTTTTGCCTAAAATGAATTTTGACTCACATAATGCATGTGAAATTTGTGTTGAAGCTAAAATGGCAAGAACGTCTTTCAAGTCAATTGAAAGAAATACGGAACCTTTAAGTCTAATTCATAGTGACATATGTGACTTAAAGGTGGTACAATCTAGAGGAGGAAAAAAGTATTTTATTACTTTTATTGATGATTGTACTAGATTTTGTTATGTATATTTGCTTAGAAGCAAGGATGAAGCCTTGGAAGCATTTATGCAATATAAAATTGAGGTTGAAAATCAACTTAGCAAGAAAGTCAAAGTACTAAGAAGTGATAGAGGTGGAGAATATGTTTTCCCTCTTGCAAAATTTTGTGCCGATCACGGTATCATTCATGAGACCACGGCACCATATGCGCCTCAGTCAAATGGAATTGCTGAGCGAAAAAATCGTACTTTAAAGGAAATGATGAATGCTTTGTTGATAAATTCTAGACTGCCGGATAACTTGTGGGGGGAAGCGGTCTTAACTGCAAATCATATACTTAATAAAGTACCTCACAAGAAGCTGCAAAAGACACCTTATGAGCTATGGAAAGGTCGTTCTCCTTCCTTTAAATATCTTAAAGTGTGGGGGTGTTTAGCAAAGGTAGCAATCCCACCACCTAAAATGGTCAAAATAGGGCCTAAAACGGTTGATGGGATTTTCATTGGATATGCAAGCCATAGCTCGGCATATCGGTTCTTAGTGCATAAATCTGAAATTGACGACATACACGTCAACACCATAATGGAGACAAGGAATGCACATTTCTTCGAAGATGTGTTTCCGTATAAAGTTTCACAAGAACATAATTCTTTAGAAAGAACTAGTATGGACCAAGATCCCTCACAAGAGGAAGATGAGCCAAGATGTAGCAAGAGAGCTAGAATGTCTACATCGTTTGGTCCTGATTTTCTAACATATTTATTAGAAAATGAGCCTCGTACTTACAGTGAAGCAATGTCGAGTCCCAAAGCTCCTCATTGGAAAGAGGCTGTTAACAGTGAAATTGAATCTATCATGCAAAATCATACGTGGGAACTGGTGGATCTTCCTCCTGGAAATAAACCATTAGGGTGTAAATGGATTTTCAAGAGAAAGATGAAAGCTGATGGAACGATCGAAAAATACAAGGCCCGATTGGTTGTCAAGGGATATAGACAAAAGGAAGGGCTTGATTATTTCGATACATATTCACCAGTTACAAGAATAACATCCCTTCGAATATTGATAGCTATTGCAGTTATTAATAATCTTGAGATACACCAAATGGATGTGAAAACAGCCTTCCTAAATGGAGATCTAAATGAAGAGATCTATATAGAGCAACCCGAGGGGTTTGTAGCTCCTAATCATAAGAGAAAGGTGTGCAAGCTTGTCAAGTCACTTTATGGACTAAAACAGGCTCTGAAACAATGGCATGAAAATTTTGATAAAGTCATGATTGAAAATGGCTTTAGAATCAACGAATGTGATAAATGTGTCTATGTTAAAGGTACGAAAAATGGATATGTCATTGTTTGCCTTTATGTGGATGACATGCTCACTATCGAGAGCAATAATGAGTTCATTAATGCTACAAAGAAAATGTTGACCAGTAAGTTTGAGATGAAAGATATGGGTGTAGCTGATGTTATACTTGGTATGAAAATTACCAAAACATCAAATGGACTAGTCTTGTCACAATCTCACTATATTGAGAAAGTGCTTGACAAATTTAAAAATTACGATGATAGTCCGGTTAAGACACCCCTAGATGTAAATTTACATCTAACAAAGAATACTGGTGAAGGAATATCTCAATTAGAGTATTCGCGTGTAATTGATAGTTTAATGTATATCATGAATTGCATAAGACCCGATATAGCATATGCTGTCAGTAAGTTGAGCAGATATACTAGCAATCCGGGAAAGAATCACTGGATAGCTATTGTAAGAGTTTTAAGGTACTTAAAATATACCTTAAACTTTGGTCTGCATTATTCAAGATATCCAGCTGTATTAGAAGGATACAGTGATGCCAACTGGATATCAGATTCTAATGAAACAAAGTCCACAAGTGGATATGTGTTTACATTAGGAGGAGCAGCTATTTCTTGAAAATCCTCTAAACAGACATGTATTGCCAGATCCACTATGGAATCTGAATTCATTGCTTTAGATAAAGCAGGAGAAGAAGCGGAGTGGCTTCGTAATTTCTTGGAGGATATTCCAAATTGGCCTAAACCCGTGCCACCAATATGCATACATTGTGATAGTCAATCTGCAATTGGAAGAGCACAAAGCAGTATGTATAACGGTAAGTCTAGACACATACGTCGCAGACATAATACCGTTAAAGAATTACTTTCTAGTGGAATTATCTCTATTGACTACGTGAAGTCAAAGGATAATATTGCGGATCCGTTAACAAAAGCTTTAACTAGAGAGAAAGTAAATACGTCATCAAGGGGAATGGGTCTTAAGCCTATGAACTACAGAGTTACCATAATGGAAACCCTACCTAGCTGACTGGAGATCCCAAGATCTATGTTCAAAGGGAAAACCGAATTATGTAAATGTGACTCAGATGGAGCACTGTGGGGGGGGGGGGGGGGTTAAAAACCTCATATCGATTCCTATGATGAGAAGAGAGTGGAACCTACAAAAGGTTAGGTTAAGCTATGCTTTTAAGGACTCTTATATCTTGGAAATCCAAGTGGGAGTGCAGTAAGAACCTCTTAATAAGAAGTCACCTATGTGAGTAAGAAGTGGGCCGCTTCTATGAGAATAATAAGGCTAAATTCTCAGAGAGTACTCATGAAAACCAGGAGCTGTTCAGGGCCAAAATGAACACAACAATGAGAACCTCAAAACAATGTTTGAGCGGTACTGTGTGAAGTTCTATTGTCTTGGTTTACACTAAAGGTTGAACAGTTCAAGACATCACGTTCACTGGTTAACCAGTAAATCCGATAGTTCTCACTAGGGAAGGTTCAAGGCCATCGGCTACCTATCCCAATACAGTGTCGTTCTAAAGAACTCTTTCTTGTGTCCGTGTTTCTTTGCGTATAGTGTCCAGTCAATTTTCTATTCATGTGGGGGATTGTTGGCATTGGGGTTTTAAACCCATTGTGGAGAAGCAACTTTGACTCAATTTTTAAATTGGCTCCAAACCATATTTTGGGTTAAGAACAAATTGATTCATGTTCCTCTATTAGAATAGATGATCGTGGTATATTCACATGTTTAAAATGAATGAGAGATGAATGAGAAAATTGAAGTTAAAGTTGGTGGTTCACCTTGAAGGAAAAAGAGTATCCCACATTGAAGAGATAAAGCCAAATTATCTCCTTATAAGGCTTAGCCTTGAGCTAAAGGTTGGGCCCCTTGGGGGTACCCATGTTTTGTAAGGAGGGAGGACCTAGGTTGACCTAAGGTCCACCACACACGCGCGTGCTGCCCGCCCCATCCCGGTCCGTGGCTTGGGCTTGGGTCCATCAGGCTTTAATCTTTTTGGGACAAATATTTTAAATAAATAAAGTTTATTTATTTATTTATTTATTTTCTTTTCCGAAAAGTTGTGACCTTTCCAGCTTAACAGTTTTTCTGTGAAGAGTTGCACCCCCCAGTGAATACTCTATGTATAAAAACGAGTCAGTTTTTCAGAAGTTGAATAACTTAACAACTTTATCTCGAAATAATTCTTCTGCAATATTTCTGCTGTCTCGCTCCTGTGTCCGAAAGAGTTTTGTGCCATAGTTTTGGTTCGCCGGGTCTGCAAATTTGGAGTGCTCCTATTTCCAGACGTACTATCGTTGTATCCTAGGAGGCTTTTCGTCAGGAAACCGTTAGCACCGTTGCGGGACGAATAAAGTCTTAAGGACAGTGAATCAAATTCATGCCTCGGTTTTCCATTACTGTTTATCTGATTTTGCTGTGAGTTACTGTTTGTTCTGTTTAGTAAACTACATTTCAGTATTTTCGTACTTCCTTATTTTCTGCACAAGTATACACGAAGTTATACTTTTTCTAACAAAAGATAGCTAGCACAAAGATGTGAACCATTGGTGTCCCCTAGAGAACTAAAAAAAGATAAAGTGTATTCCTGCAAAATAACTTTATGGGCTAGTTATTCTGTTATTCCTTCTGAAAGTCTTCTTCGCAGATGACTGATGGGTTTGCAGTTCCAATCTTTTAGCCCTCAAACTCACTCTTCACCTAGTTTGGCAATTCTTTTAAGTTGATAATATCTTCAAATTAAATCATATGCACAACCATCGATGGGGGTTACGGCGCATTGTTCCGAAAATATGGCCTTGCGTCTGACAATTCCATCGATGCCAAATTCATCGACGTAGGTGGAAAGATTCTTGGCAGGAAGTCCATGGGGAAAGATCTGTTTTGGGCGCTTAAAGGAGCCGGAGGGGGAACTTGGTGTCATTGTGGCGTTCAAGATAAAGCAGGTCGCTGTCCCAGAAAAGGCGACAGTTTTCAAAGTAAGCAGGACCTTGGAACAAAGCACAACCAAGCTTGTACACAAGTGGCAGTACGTTGCCCCTTCTGTTCATGAGGACCTTACCATGGCTCTTAGGATAAAAAAATGTCAATTCGAGTCAAGCAGGGAAGCAGACCATATCAGTTGGGTTTGAATCCTTGTTCCTCGGTGGAGCTGATAGGCTGCTCTCGTTGATGCAGGAGAAATTTCCGGAGTTGGGATTGGTAAGAGAAGACTGTTCGGAGATGAGTTGGATCCAATCTGTGGTCGAGTTGGCTGACATTTACCTGGCCGGAGCACCACCTGGAGTTCTGCTAAACAAGACCACGGTACCTAAGCAATACACCAAACAGAAAGCAGACTGTGGAAAAGCCTCTCTGTGGAGGGGATTGAAGGGCTATGGAAAATCTTCTTTGAAATCGACCCCAAGGGTGAGATGCACTGGACCCCTTGCGGTGGAAGAATGGCCGAGACTCCCGAGTCTGAGACTCCATATCCACACAGAGCTGGAAACATATTCATGATCTATGAAGCTGTTTATTGGAATAAAAAGGATGGTGCAGTATCCCAAAGGCATATAGACTGCGTAAGGAAGCTGTACAAGTACATGACTCCATTTGTTGCCAAAAATCCAAGATCTTCATACTTAAACTATAGGGATTATGACTTGGGAATAAACAGTAAGGGCAAGACAAGCTATGAGGAAGCAAGTGTTTGGAGTGTTAAGTACTTCAAGGACAACTTTAAGAGGCTGGCTGAGGTGAAGGCTATGGTTGATCCTGATGATTTCTTCAGGAGTGAACAGACCATTCCTCCACTTTCTGGAGAATGTAGCACGTTATTAGGAATATAGTTCAGGCCCGTAGTGTGCCTTACATAAGTAAGTTATGCAATATAGTTTACGATCAATTAGGAAATTGTTTTCTTTTTTTCCTCCGATTCCATGTTTCATATGAGGCTTTATACTGCTAAATAATTGAGTCATGTCCACCTTAAAATGCAGCCCTTGTGTGATTTTGAAATGCTGCATACACGAGACTACTTGTTACCAGTCGGCACAGCAACATTATTAGATTAAGACGATGAGCATAATTAATCCATATATACAGTCGTGAGACCAAGAGGTCAGGGAGCATTTACATGCTGAATAACACGGCAAGCACCTGTTTTTAGAGCAACCTCGATCAGCTTCCATCCAAGGTTTCAGGAACTTCTAACAAAATGATACTGACATCTTAGTCCTGCGTGGTTTCACTATTAAATTGCAATTAGAGGGACTCTGCGAATTGTGGAGCCTCCAGGTCCAGTTCCTGTCTCATGATACAGTGCATAAACCAGTCATTACTGAAAGTCCAAATCCCCTTCTTTACAGCTGACAGTGCTTCCTCCATGTTTTCTTCACTGGCCAAAAAGATGGTTTTTGATGCTTCATTTACTTTGACCAGTCCAGATGTAACCTGGATTTGCCAGATACATAAATGACGCTTAGACTAGAAGTTGGAAGCAACACATGAGCCTTCAAAAAGGAAATCTCTTTAAGAACTTTCTTGTTAAATTCATTAGTTATGAGTACGAAACCATAAGCACACCAAAAGAGAGAAAGGTAATGACTTCCAAAGAGAATGGAAAGGAGATATCATTGCAGGTACGAATTGATTAGTTGCCGAAGTACGAACGTTGCGTAGTTATTTTTATGGATTTATTTCATTGTTGCAGCATTAATGGACATCTTGTGGACTTCATTCGTCCGCATTTTTCTATGGTTTTTTGGTTCAACTGCCACTCTGTAACGTTGGACATTTAGCTATGAATAGATGTATCAGTATAGATAATTGAGGATGACATGGAGCAAGGGAGATCTTTGGGGGTGGGGTGAGGGGGAGACTATAGTTCCTTCGTGGCTTTCCTTATTTCCAACCAACTAAATATAGCATTTGTCCTCTTCTGTTACTTTCAGTTACTAAATTTCTTCTCTTCGAGTGTGTTTAAACATTTCATACTACAGACGAGGAGGTTATATATCTCTTTACCAAGTCTAAGCAATAGTAATCAGAACAAGAGGTTCAACTTACATTTCCGCCAGCAGATCTGACTATAGCTGATAGGGTACTGACTGTGGGGTGAACATGAGCTGCCAGGCACACGTCATAACCTTTAAGCAAAGCCTGTGGACTTGCCTTGGCTCTAAGCATTGCGTCTTTTAGATCAATTCTGTACTTCAACTTGTAATCTTCATCTTCCAAAATAAAAGGCATCTCGTCTGTAAAATAAAAGAAACATAAGCGTACCTATGAAGCACGGGTGCGCCTAGAAGAGTGAAGCACCGGCACCGGGTGCGCGTCGGGTGCGGGTGCGGCATGGGTACGTGTCGGGTGCGGGTGCGGTATTTTCTATTTATTTTTTTAATTTCCTAAATAGTGGGTGCAGCTTGGGTGCGGGTAGGATACGGATCGGGTGCAGATCCGATACTTATGGGGCGAAAAATACAATTCTCGAAAGAAGTTTTAGAAGTCAAAACTCAAAAACTGAAGTTGTTGGTCAAATCCGAAATAATAAAAATCATACTTAACCTAATAAATGGTAGATCCCTTACGGCTGGGGTTTGAAGGGCAGAGAGTAAGAGAGAGAGAGAGTGACGGCCGGTGACAACGGCAACCACCGGCGACGACCCGCAACCACCGGCGTCGATTGGAGCCACCTGCAACCACGGGCGACGATCGGACCACCCGCGACCTCTGCGAGGCCACTCCGCACTGGAAGCAGAGCACCCGCGACCTTGCGCACTGGGAGCAGCTCCTGTTCTTGCTTTTAGTTACAATTTGCCTCTTCTTTTATCTTTAGTTAAGCTGGGTTGGGACACAGCAGATCCTTTTTGGGCCACATGGCACTCAATAATGACATGCAAGGCCACTAATTGTACACATGCCAGCCCACATGTGAGTGGGTCTGAGTGGGTCTATGCATTTTCAGACCCAATGACTTCAATAGCTCCCAGTAGTCACACATGCAAGTACATAGCAGCTATGACAAATTAAATTGCAATATATATTCACTTTCTTAAAATTTAAATAATTCTTATTTTGTTTAAAAAGTAAATATTATATGTATATATATATATATATATATATATATATATATATATATATATATATAAAATTTGCCGTATCCCCGCCGCACCCGTATCCTAAAATTTTCAAAAAAGGCGTATCCGCTTATCCGCACCCGTATCGTATCCGCACCCGCACCCGTATCCGTGCTTCATAAAAGCGTACTTTACACATCCCAAAGTGCTGAAGTTAACCTCAGAAAATAGAAGCTATAAAGGCCATCTAACTCACCCACAAACCTGCCTTTCCTGAAGCTTTCTTTGAGCCAGTTTGACGACATTATCCAAGCTCTGTGTGACGAGCAACTCCATGTTAAAACAACTAAAAGACATGCATGTGCAAAATCTAGGCTATATCAGAGCATTGGCTTGAAAGAAAGGATAGGCACAAGATCAACATACTTAACAATTTAAACGAGCGATAGTAGGAATGACAGCAAACTTAATCTTTTGTATCTTGTTTAATCGTTCTCTGGCATTTCTACTTATCCATCTCAGCATCCGTGCTTCATCCATACTTGTTTGTGACTAGTTGTTATTTAGTTAGTGCAGCACTAGCCTACGACTGTCTTTTATGTTCAATGTCTTAAAGATTCTGCAGCACTCCAATGCGCATCTCCAACTCACCCCACTACTCTTTGCACCACATCAACACACTACTTTGATGATTCTAATTGAGCCTTCAGAAAATCATGTCTGGAATTAAAAGTGACTCCTACTTCTAAGTTGGTCTTTAGAGCACGTGATCTTGCCCAAAACCGTACTCCATCTCAAACGTCGCCGTAATCTAAACGCCATTTTTCTTTTTAAAGCTGGAATATTGTAAATGATAGTCATTACAAACAATCTAGATGGTTGAAACAGATTAACTTTCCTTCTTAAAGACACGGCATATTCAGAACCAAAGCAAATTTAGTCAGAAGCCTGAGATGTACATGTGAACATCTTAGTTACCATACTAACAGGTCCATGTGAGGAAAAGTTCAGAAGTGCATAATTGTCTATTAATCAAAGTAAAACTGACCCTGAACAGAGAGCAGTGCAGAAGTTCAAGGTCTTTCTCACTTTCCCCGTGATGACGTGTGTGCTAACACTTCCATCAGAGGCAACAGTCCCACCGAGATCTTCAATTATCTACATAATAACATTGAGGCTCAATAACACGGGTAACAAAAGATGTACATGATATGCTAAAAATTCACCATTGATGATTGTATAGCAGTAACAACCAACACACCAGCTAAGTAGATAGCCAAACTAAGGTTCATGAACTGATAAATATTCTGACCATCAAAAAAAAATATAGAAACTGATGAACATAAATCCTTAACACATGCTTCAGGCACTACGTTTTCTTTAAGATGACTTCTCCCTGAGCATATTCCTCTGGATCAATTCGAAGTTCGACTCATAACTCCATATTGATACTCCCAGTTCGACCAAGCACGATGTTTTAAGAAAGTACATTAGATGCAATGCCAACACATCTAATCGAAAATTTTCTTCCAAGGTTGCCCCAAGAAGCATGTCTATAGGATCACGTTGAAAACAAGGTTTTCTACTCGAGGGAAATACAGGAAATTCACATACTACTGCACATTGCCTGCATTGACCTGGCATAATTTTAGGCAGATAAGAACAGAAAGCATGACACACAAAATGTTACGGAGGTCGTAATACGTAACCAGAAATACTTCACGATAAAATGATCTGCTTCCTTATCCAGCCACCAAATTAGACATCATTTTTCTCCTAGACTTGATTGTTGAAATGTCAGAATCTAACTCTAGATTACTTCCCAGTAATGTTAAATAGAAGTGGTGAAATAGAAAAACATTCGACCGATCCGACCACTGAATATTTTGATACAAGTCAGATTCTTAAGAAACTTAAAACATGCTCTTCAGTGATACGGATGGGTAATGAAGACCCATAATTTTCTTAGCAGGCAAGGAAATAAACTTGTGATCTCGTAAACGTGTAAACACCCAGGCATACCTTGGTAAGACTTGATTTTTTGGCATCATCAGATATATTCATCATCATGACTCTAAGACAGTTTCTATCTTCCAACACATCCTTTTCCAGATGATTATTGGCCATGGGATTTGTGGAAGTAATATCAAGCAAAGATATGTTTCTGGAAGTTTCTAGAGTGCTTCCATCCAAACAATAATCATGTGTTCGATCACTTCTTGATGCATTTCCAGATCCAAACTGACAATCAATTTGATGGCCTCCCTTGACCTTCTTGGACTTAAGTGATGTATGTGAGGCTTCCCAGATCCTCTTCTTCGCACGTAGTGCAGAACAGGTACAATGTTTCACGTCACCATCAGCTTCCATTTGGGATAGCCCTAAATCATTTGCCATTTCCCCATCCCCACCATCTAATGGAATCACCTTGCAGCAACCTAAAATTGAAATGCCACCATGAGAAGAATGAATTGAAACAAACAAGGCTGTAAAATTAGCACTGCAACATCACATGAATATTTTCTGAGACATCTTCCATGAAAATATGTTCAAATTGCATATGGGAAGTACAAGTCCAGTAACCAAGTGAGATGGACATTTCACAAGCTTTCTTTTTTTAAGGAAACTCAACTAGTAACCACGCATTGATTTTCCTTTTGAGGATGGAGACATGGTTTCTATTTCTGAGGAAAACAAAGCAATAATCTCGCATGAAGTGTTGGTCACATAACTGCTTCATATAGTTGTTAACTTCATGTAAGAGCAGAAAGATATAGGCAGAAGTTGGAGCAAAAAAGAAGTTAGTGACAGAGTAGATGTTTTATTTTTCGAAATAACTAGTGTGTCTCACATTATCAGGTGTTTACCTTTCGTTAGCTCTTCGGGCTGAGAATTTTCCTTTCCAAAGGTCCTCAGATTTTCTCGTATGGAAGGATCAATCTCAGCTCCCTTGCCTCTTCCTGGACCTTTATTAGGAATAGACAACTTTACGGGCTGCAATGGGTTAACTTCACTGCCCTTGTTTATATGGGAAACTAGAAGGGTTGAACCACCAGGAAAGCATAGTGCCTTACGAACATTGGCCTTAATGGGCAACCTTTGAGCTCTACCCTTGGTGTTTACCTCGCCAACTGGTACAAAACCCTACAATTAAATCCACTGAATTGAACTACCAAAAGTATAAAGACAAACTAATAACTTCCAGAGACTCAAGGTACAGCAAACAAGTCAGAACTGACACCACCAATGTAAGATGACTTTCCTAAAAGCAAAGTCTACTTCAGAAACTTTTTCTATGCTCCAAGTTTTGATCTTTAGACTGAAACACTTGAGCTAAAATTGAAAATTGTAAGTTCATGAGAATAAAGTAACGTATTCATGCTTAGATATCGAACCAAGTGTTTTCAGTCGAATCAAAAACCGTAATGGCTAGATTTTGGTCTAGATCACGACTTGGTATACCTGTTTAAGCCAAAATATGTTAGATTCAGCATCTCCCCAACAGAATACGGTGCGGATACCAACATTCTGTAGTCTCCTTCTCAATTCTGAGTACATGAGGCAACCAATCCCCTGGAAAATCAGATCAATAAATTTGAGGAGATCCATGGGAAAAAAAAGCCAAGTGTGACCAGTTGTGATAAATGGGAACAGAACGTAACCAATTGCATGTAACATACTTTGTCATACGACATAAGTAGAAATGAATTGTCTGGCAATTAAATGAAAATGAAGAAGATAGCTAGCACAAAGATGTGAACCATTGGTGTCCTCTAGAGAACTAAAAAAAGATAAAGTGTATTCCTGCAAAATAACGGCTAGTCATTCTGTTATTCCTTCTGAAAGTCTTCTCTGCAGATGACTGATGGGTTTGCAGTTCCAATCTTTTAGCCCTCAAACTCACTCTTCACCTAGTTTGGCAATTCTTTTAAGTTGATAATATCTTCAAATTAAATCATAAGCACATGTATATATATAGATACAGGAGAGGCAAAATCCAAAAATTTTCTACGCAAATATACGGCTAGTTTATTGCCAAAAAGTAAACGAGAAATAAAATTTCACCTGTTAGAGCAGATTGGGAGTGGCTTAAGAAACAGGTATGGTTTAGCATATTTCCCTTGCATATCCGATTATTTCTTTTGTCTTAATTAGCAACATAACACTAGGTGCAATCAGAAAAAGCTACTTTGTGTCATGATTCATTTAAACTGTATGATGTGTTATGGTTTTCCTGACTTGTGGGAAATTAAGAATGAAGAGGCAGAAAACCTTGTGTTGGTGAATTGAACTAACAGCAGCAAGGGGAATCTCGGCATATTGAGTATCCGCGGAAATTATTTGATAAGTGATTGCCGAAATAACCTAAAAGAAGAAAAGATAAATAAGAGTAGTAAACCAAACAATATGTGCACACTATCTGTAAGAATATATCAATCAGTTAGCACCATATATTGTAAGCAATAAATAAGATATAGAACTATCGAAGATTATGTAACTATAAAGGAAGAAATGCAGTCCTATATTGATGTTCATTATTCCTATTAACTTAGTTGCAGGATCCTCCCATTTCAGTGAAGCTCCCGCCCCAAATCTCGCACCCACTCCCACCCTAAAACCCACTATACTAGTGACGCTCCTGTCTCCAGAACCTTGCAGACGCTTCTGCTCCCACCCGCGCTATGTGCAGCTAAAGTATTACATGGGAAAGTGGAATACACAAGGTCTCATGTTGATAGAGGCCTTGTGTAACAATGCAGCTCTCCGCAGTTATTTCAGTATGCAAGAGTTGTGTTACCTGATATGCTTAGTCATAATCTCATAGAGAACATGATCAGGGTGTTCCATTTTGAGAGGCAGTAGCGGTCATTTCTAGAACCTTACGCTAGAGACAAACCGCAAAGGAAATAAGAAAAGCGCACTAAAACATAAGAGAAAAATGTGGAGATAAAAAATGAAAATAGTTGCCAGCACGTTGATTATGATGACCAAAGAGAGCAGATATTAATTCGTTCAGGCGATTCGTGTCTAACACATGATTAAGATATGTACACAATCTGATGGCAAAGTTTATGCATTTTTTGAGAAAAGGAAGCAAGAAATTCTTTACTCAAATTATTTCCAACCATTAGTTGTTCTTTCTTTATAAGAACAATATAAACCTACTTTTGCAATGATATCACCTGAATTTCTCAATCCAGAGCGGTCTAAGGGCGTAAAGATCATTGCAAAATTAAATTGTCTTGGAAAAAAGAAAAATGCAGAGCGGTGAAAACATGCAGAAAGAGAGCCAAAGTTGGCTATTGCACTAAGGATGTGGTACTAAGGTGTTATTAACGAAGAAAATACCAACAGAAACAGCAGTTATTGGCATCATATGGGTACAAATGGAGATGTATATGGAATGAAAAAGACTAATGCAAACGTAAAACAAAGTTTCTGTTTTCTAACATGGAATAACCACTGTCTTTAAACTGTCAAAGGAAAAAGCTTATATAATACTGGTCAGGAATCAGTCAATGATGATACTTGGCATTTGGCCAAAGCAGCCATACCTCCCCAGTACTTTCCTCAGACTCTGACACCAAAAGCAGCGTGCAGTACTTCCTGCAGACAGAAACAATGCAAAACTTTTCTCAATGATCAAAAGGTGTTACCAGTTCAGCACTATTATGTGCAGCACAGAGACCGACAAGTGACATAGAAGAACCAGCACAATAGGCAGTATTCTTAAGGAAGATCTGCCCTGTGTCTTTATAACATAGCATGTAAAGACTTGGAGAAGTGCTTGCAAAGGCAGAACCTGTGAGAGTAGCAAGGTTTCTTGGGACAGCAATGGAAATCCTGGATAGAGGAAATATATTTACCCATTTGAAATACATCTTTTGAGGAACAGTGACTCCTTTCCAGTATTTGCAGCATAATTCATTGCTGGTAGTTCTTTGATGTAAATGTTCAGTACTTCCTACAAAACCGCATGTAAAACATTTCAGGAACACTAATTGATAGAAGACAACTCAATTCAAGCAAGTGATGCAAAAATAAAAGGAATAGTGGAAGAAGAACTTAAGTGGAAAACTAACAAGCCAACTGTAAAGAAAAGAGCACTGGTGGTGTTCTGTGATGAACAAAATGCTGAAAGAAAGAAACCAAATATTTCAGATCGTCCAACTAAGAGAAGAAAAGAAGCCAGATATAACTCTAACAGAACTCTTGCATACTGATCCCATTTAAGTTGTTCACAACAAGATCTTATGTGTTACTCTTTCCCTAAAAAGTGTGCTAGGTATTTGAACAGATCAGAACCAACTTCCCGCGAGTAATCCATACTTGTTATAAGATCAGGACACAAAGCAAAAACTACCCTATGATCCCTATTATTATAAGTCCTATATTTATAGCCTAGCTCAGCGATTGCAGTGAAGAATAAATTTAAGTTGAATGTCAAGAGATGCTATGCTGATAAAGTAATTGTCAATTTCCCCATAACCTAACGGTCATTCGGAATCATCAGGGACCTATGTTTATCAAAAATACTTTCGCGCATCAAGTCCACACTTCTCCACTAAATTCAGTGAATCTCTACTCCTAAGCTCCAAAGCAATTATGTCTAATGCACACAATTTATGTATACACAAACATTGGACAAATATATGCACACACATTATTATGTACATAGCTACAGACAGAGATTCACCTGAAGTAGCAAATTAGCTCTCTCATCGGCATCTTTGGGGTTAACGAGCACGAAATAGCAATCACCTAATTGGAATGACTAGAATTCATCATGCAGATCTTGACTACAAATACCACTTACTAGTTCAAACTCTTAATATAAATAACGTAAATAATAATCACACAAAAGTTCCACAACAATCATACAAACTAAATGAAAACCCATACCACTTTTATTGGACCCCGGCCCTCCTTCAATATTATTGCTGCTCTTTCTGTTCATCTCCTCTACCACTGCCACAAACAGTAACTTGAGCAACACAAAGTTTCTAGCAGATATATCACCGCGACACGTGAATGTGAATGACAGGTGCAAACTCAGTAGAGGATCTTGTTACCTGAGATTTTGATTTTGGCACTTCTGGACAAGGAGATTTGAAGGGTGTTTTCATTTGATTGGGAGGTGAAGTTTTTTGCTTGGACGAGGACCTGGCAATTACCTGACAAACACACACACACACACACACACACACACAAATCAAGGATTAGAATTGGCCAAATGGGTACATAGTTGAAGGTTGACTCTCAGGGATTTTGGGGAATTAGGGTTTTTACCGATTGGAATGGGTGAGGATGAGGGAAGCGATGAGTCCTTTCTTGGCGCCATGGAAAATGTGAAAACTGGAAAATTTCCAGAGAGCAGAATGTAGTTTATAAATATATCGGGGCGCGAAAAGGGTGCATTGTAAATGCGATCCAGTGAAAATGGTTACAGAAAATTTTGAAGCCCCGCCCCCCCCCCCCCCCCACCCCACGAAAAGTTCCTTGTATTTTATTGAAACACAAACTATTTACAAAATCTTACACGACATACTGTACGGTTTGAATATACTAGTATCAAGAACAGTTTTTTTTTTTTCCTCTAAGAGTGTGTTTAGAATCATGAAATTGATGAGATTTCATTTCAAATCTTAAATATTTATTGTTTGGAACGTTAAAAAAAGGAATCGGAATTCATGAGATTTGACTAGATTTGTTTCTATAGTGCGAAATCCGATAAAAAAATTGTCGGATTTCCTGAGATTTAGATTTACTTGAATTAAAAGTAATTATTTACCGATTTTATCCTTTTTCTGGATCTTTCTAACAATGAACCCATCACCACCGTCTTCATTACCGCTACCACCACACCATTTTTACTACCACCACCGGTACCACTACTGTTGCCGCCACCACCATTGTTGCCACTACCACTACGACCACTTCCACCACCATTATCACTATTGTTGCCGCCACAACCACAGCTAAAACTACTGCCACCACTACCACTATAACCATCACCACCATCACTACATCCTTCACCACCATTACCGCCACTGCCAGTACTGCCACAATTATCATCGTCACTGCCACCACAACCACACTACCACCATTACTATCATCGCCATCACTACTGCCACCGCCATCGCCACTGCATCTCCCACTATTGTAGCCACTGCCACAACTATCACCGTCACCACCACTATTGTCACTACCACTGCCACCACCGCCAGTACTGCCATAACTACCACCGTCGCCACCATTACTGCCACCACACGCCGCCACCACTATTGCCACCGCTGTCGCCATCACCATTGTTGCCGCCACAACCACCGCCACCATAGCCACCAATAAAGCCACCATCGCCATTGTCGCCACCCCTACTGCCACCACCACTATCACCGCCACCAACATCACTATTGCCACCGCCCCGCCACCACTATTGCCACCACCCCCACCACTACTGCCACTGGCATCACTATTGGTGTCAGTTAACGACCATCAATTATACCTTGTTATACCTCAATCACTATTACCATAAATTACCAGCACTTGCCACCACACAACTTCCACCGTCGATGTTGCTATCCCTTGCAGTGCTGCCACCGCCACCACCCCCATGTGGTGGCACTAGCACACTTGAAACCACTTGCGGTAATTTATTTTTATCGTAATTCAAGGATATAATTGTCTAAAAATTTATTATCTTTCCATTTCCTCTTTTCTCCAAACACAAATTTGGAATTTCGTGATTTGAATACCGTTTGGTCCCAAACAAAAAAAATGTGAATTGAATTCCTAATCCAATTCCAAATTTGAAATTCAAATCCTAAAAGAATTGATTCCAAAGGGACCGTAAGTGTTCTTTGAGGATCAAGCCCCTATTTTTGCACCTTTATGCTAAAAAATTCTAGAATTTTTTTCTTCAATTTATACCAGATATTGCTATTGCTGCCACTAGCTTGCATAGTTCAACTTGGAAACTCTTTCCTCTAAACTTCCTGCTTGTGGTTTGGATGAACTGAGACCAAGATTCTAGGTGACTAGTAACCTGCATTCTCCTGAGCACCATGTTCCAAAGTTCTTAAGCATATTGACATTGCATGAATAAGTGATATGTGGTTTTAGCTTGAGTGGAGCACATCACACATAGATCATCTTGAGATGTTCCAATCTTTTAGTTTGATGTTAGCTCTTATGCCCCCTTACATAATAGCCAATATTTCATAGCACATTTGGGAATATTTCTGGAGAGCCAGATCAATTTCCACTGAGGGGCCTGAGATGCCTTAGTTCTAATTTCTTCATAAGTTGTACTAATAGTAAATTGTCCACTTGTGTGTAATTTCCAGTATATTATGTTTGTTTGCTCGTCATTGAGTCTAGGTATTGTCCCCAATAACTGATTTAGACCTCTCAATTTATTTGATATGAGGTTATATAGTCTCCATGAGTTCCTATGTGCAATGGTACTGACTTTGCTATTCATATCCAACCATGCATCATACACTACTCTATGGCCAAATTTATTAATTAGTGTATTCTCGTCAATCCATCTGTCAAGCCATAGCCAAATATCTTTTTTATCTCCCACTATAAAGCCAAAGCAAGGGCTAAATAGGTCTCTAATTTTGACAAGTTTCCTCCATGTCCATGACATATTCATAGGGGTATTGAGGTCCATAGATGTTGATGTTTTATAACATATATGTGACACCATTTCAACGAAAGGGAATCCAATTTTTATAGGTCAAATCCCATCAATGTTTACATATTGCTCCCTTATTCCACTTTGCCAGATTTTTAAACACAACCCCCTCCCCCCCCCCTTTTTGGTAGGCATAAATCCTTCCAAGCAACACAAAGGCCCCAATTTTCCCTTCAATTTGATTAATAATCTTCTTTGGCAATACAAAAATAGTGCACCAATAGACCTGCATACTTGCCAATATTGAAATAGCAAGTTAGAGTCTGTCTGCATATGAGAGATAATAAGTAGTTCAACTGGAGATGTTCTTTATTACCTTCTTCACTAGCACCTTGCAGTCGTTATACTGCAATTTAGTTGATATCAGTGGGACTCATAGATAAGTAACTGGAAATTTTTCAATGGGAATATCAATCATGTTTACCAGTTGAGCTGTAGTTGCTCCATCCACCCCTGCTATATAAATGGAGCTTTTATTAAGGTTGGGACTTAGTCCAGACATTAGCTCAAACTCTGTTAGCACTTGCTTGATTATCCTGAGAGAGCTGAGATTAGCTTTAGCCATTAAAAAGAGGTCATCAGCAAAGCTTAAGTGGTTGATATTGAGGTATTGGCATCTAGGATGGGAAGAGAAAGCTCCATGACCAACAAGAAAAGGTAAGGAGAGATAGGGTCTTTTTGCCTCAGTCTTTTTGAGCTAGCAAAGAATCCCCCCATGTTTCCATTGAGATCAATAGAAAACCTTGCAGTTGTAACACACTGCATGATCCACTCCACAAACTTTGAAGGAAATTGCATAACTTCCATTACAGTCTTTAGGAAGTCCCACCCAACTGAATCATAGGTCTTTTGCGAGTCAATTTTCATGACACATCTTAGTTGCCCATCATTTTTTGTGGTAATTTCTCACCAACTCTTGCATTAGTAGTATATTATATGTTATATTTGTTCTTGTTACAAAAGCAGACTGTCTCATATTCATCATATGTGGTAGCACCTTCTTAAGTCTTGCACATAATATATTTGACGCTCCTTTGTATACCACATTGCAACATGCAATTGGTCTAAATTCCTTCATGTTACTTGGCAAGGGATCTTAGGGATTAATGTCAAGCTGATACTATTGAACAATTTGATACCTCTGTTTTTTGTCAGCATCTCTTTCACTGCATTGGTCACCTGGTACCTCACTACTTCCCAATTCTTTTGAAAAAATTCAGAAGTATATCCATTAGGGCCATGGGCCTCATTAGGCTTAAGGGAGAAAAAAGCCTCCTCTGTTTTCTTTTTCATCAACAGGAATTCCCGGTAACTTTCACAAGAACCCATTTCGTATGCAGAGTGTTTAAAATTAGTACAACACATTTAAGTGGTTTCCAATTACTAATGTAAATAAAACAAATACTCCGTATGTTGCCATCGCATTCTTCACTGCTGAAAACTTCAATTGGAGAGCTAAAAGTTTGGTCCCTAATTTGCCAGCGCAATCAATTCTAGATTTGAATGAGAAAAACGGTGGCATTGCAAATCTTTAAGAAGTCAATTCAAGCTTGAAGCTTGATTTAATATTGAGCACATCGATACTCCTCGTAGAAGATGATGATATTTGTAGCATAGAATTAGTAGCTTGAATTTGAATATTTGAAAAAAATATGTGCCAGAGTTTTGAGTTTTGAATCTGGTAAAGTTCTATCTTGCTTATTTTTTTGTTTTTTGTTTTTTAAAGTAGAGCTACATTTCATATAAGATTAAATACAGGATAAATGATTCCCTTCTTTCCCAAGTGCTACAAAATTCTAACAAATAAAATGAGCATTGAAGCCAACAAAGGCTTTAAGTGCCATGATAAAGCTAAGTAACGCAAGGGGCAGTGAAAGTAAAACCTATGGTCCAACAGACGGTCCACTTGGGAAGATTTTGGAGCAACTAGTCAAGCAAGCATCGGTCTTGTGAGAATAAGGAGTAGTAAATTTTAAAGAAATTGCATATGATCTTGCCGCGGAAAAATATCAAATTTTATAGCCAAGCACTTGTCGTTACTCGTTGATGCATACTACACTAGAGTGTGCTAAATACAAAATAAATGACATGAAAGAACACTAAGAAAAACACCTTGATGTATCTCTTTTTTTTCCTCTTTTTCCCCTTCTCTGTTCTCTCTCTTTTAACCATTACAACAAATATGAACCATACTTTCTTTGCTAGTTAGTTACATCGACTTGATTCTCTAGTCCAACATGCTAAGTCCAGAGCTCTAGAATGTGCAATCGTCCAAAGCATTGAACACCAATCTCAAAGGCACAAATTGATCGTAGGAACACTTTATTGCCTATCTTTAAATCTCCAAGCATACCATAATCAATGCTTAGAGTCTTACACTAGTCCATTATGATGAAAATGTTTTGATCATTTGCGAGATCCTCGCTAAGGAGGCAGCTGCTATGCAGTCCCGATTAAGGTAATTAATAAAGAATGAGATTGTGTTGTATAATCAAAATCTATGGACTAGCTAGTTTCGCCAAATAATGCAAATAAATGAACTTTTAGACTTAGACATGTCATAGGAACCCACAAAAATGACCCCACTATTCAAGACCCAAGTATGAAAACCACTATAACCATATTATAATCAAAAGATGCTCCTATATTGCCAGAGTAAAGCGACCAACGATCCAAGCAATTACCTCTAACCCCAACCCCCCACCCCCACCCGCAAGTCATTATGCAAAATGTAAGGACTATCGGAATATGGGAGACATTAGAAACTGTAAACCTGCTTAGAGTCAGACATAACAGAAGAATGTCAAGTAACAAGTACAATATTCGTCAACAGAAAATTTTCAACTGGTAAGGAAATTGATGAGAAATACATCGAGAAAGCACACAAGCAAGGGGTTCATGTAGCCACTATGAAGTCATTTACCTAATAAAAATGTAATCAACCACAACGTGGAAAAATTGGTTCCCTCACACCGAATCTAATAGCATTATTCTCCCAAAAAGGATGTTAACTTGCAAATAAACATTAAAAGCAAAAAGAAATTGTATTGCTGCCAAAAAATGCATGGCTGAGAATTCAATCATTCTAAAAGGATGAAGCAGGTGTCACCCGTGACACCTCACACCGAATGTGGAATAGTATGAAATATAGTTTATAAAAGTCTAGGTTTTGCGGAATATTTTTTGTAAATGTTTGTTCTATTGTTGCAACATTATAAGTTCTTCGCAATCTCAGGAATTATGTCACAATGTTCAGTTAGAGGTTGTAGTAGAGTGGGTCGTAGGGGTAATATTGCCACCGGTAACGATGCTACTGATGGTAACCCAGGTGCAAACGCTCTTCCTGCTCCATTGAATGCATACATTGAAAAGGCATTTAACCGCCTGAGTTGTCACACATTTGATGGTGCAGACATGCCAGATGATGCAGAGGCCGAACTAAGCAAGTTAGAGAAAAGGTGAGCTAAATATTGCCCATCATTAAAAGATAAAGCTTGCGGCATACCATGGCCAATTAGAGAATGAGGCTGACCAATCATTGAAAATGGTTGACAGAATTTTGAGAATTGAGGAGGAGTGGGTTTTAACTATATCTCGTGACAAATATTTATCTAGAAATGTGAAAGATAATATGGTTGAACAAATTTGCTAGGTTGTTACGGTTTACAACACAGGTGATAAATATTGAGTTGAGATGTGCAACACGCTTCAAGAATGGACTAAGGTATCATTTGAAAGTTCTTGATAGTCATTACTTTAAACATGTATGGCCAAGTCCTGGACAAAGCTCATAGTGTTAAGAAAGATATCGAGGCCAGTCGAAAGTTCTATAAGGATCAAAAGCAAAAACGGGAAGAGAGATATCAAGGTCAGTCGGAAGTTCTATAAGGATCGGAGGTAGAAATGGGAAGAGAAAAGAGTGGTTTAAAGGGCATAGATGTGGCTCAACAACCTAAGAGTAAGAACAACAATTTGGCTCTTAAGGTACAAGTTCAGAAGCCTGTAGTAGCTTGGGAAACTTGCAGGATTAAGCATAACATTATTTGTTATTGGACAGCGGTGCGTGCTTAACTGCCAGCAGTGGGGACGTACAATTCGAGATTACGCTCAACCACTTAAGCCCTATGGGTAGGGGAAAGTAGAACCAGCTTCCAGGAACTAATCACACAACAACTACATAGGCTTGACCTTATGCCTTGATATAGAGGATGCCACTGAATCTAACGATGTAGTGAGAAGTACATTTTACATTTGTTCATCTAGAGCGTATATTTTAACTGATCCTGGTTCCATGTTTTCGTATATTTCTACATATTTTGTTCGTGAGCTTGGTAGTAAGTTACAGTCCTTAAATAATGGGATATATGTTAGTGCTCTGGTCGGAGTTTCTTTTGAGCCCCACCTTACCCTAAACCCAAAAACCAACCACTCCCACAAAACTCGCACATCCATAGCCCCAGAGCAAAACTTGCACATCCATAGCCCCACAACTTGCACCGCCAGAGCAACCTACAACTTGCACCTATCACTGATCTGCACCTGCCGTAACAACCTATAACTTGCACCAACCACTGACTTGCATCTAACACTGCACCACCACCTCCATCAAAACACTCCATTAAATTACTCTAGAAATAATCACTTATTGTAATAACTAATTTGAATAATCAAATGGGTTAGTGACAAAACTATCCCTTGAGATTTAATATATTTACATTTTGCTTTTCGTGTTTGCAACTTTGCAATAATGTTCCTTGAGGTTGATAAAAACGTTGCAAACGACTCCAAAACTAGATGATAGTCCAAACTCGAACGTTAAGCCGCATGTGCATAGCACATGCCGTTTTGGCATTGGCAAATTAGTCCATTCTTACCAAAACCCTTTGAAACCCTAAACCCCTATTGCTCTCATATCTCTCTTATCTTTTTTTTTCCTATCCTAAAACCCCATTCCCACTTTCACACAAAAATTTTCCCTTCAAATGGGTCACCTTCATCTGACCCGTAGCATATTTAACCAAACTCTGATTTAATAAGAACCATAGCCATTTGTTTAATTCAATTGCAAGTTACACACATGACAGACCATATAGGTACACATTAATCATATAATACTCTAAGAGTTATCAAGAAATATGGAGTAGTACTGCACCATGACAAGCAAGACCAAGATCAACTCTACCGCATCATAGGGCGAGCTCCCCTATTTTTCTGTAAGGTTTTTGGACAAGTTTCTCTCTTATTTTAATGCCTCGAACCAATATATACAGTAACATGTTTATCTGATGTTGTTCGTTGTATCAGAAGTTGGGGCGGCAATGACGATGGTGAGGGTATGTAGAGAAAGTGAGTACGTTAAGTTTGGTGGTGGGTTTAATTTTGGGGTTGGTGGCAGGGTAGTGGTGTGGATAGGTGGGTATGGAAGGCTATGGTGGCGATTTTTTATGTGGTAGTGGCTTGTGAAGGCTGTGGTGGCAACGACGATTGCTGATAAAGGTTGTAGTCACAGTGGCTGGTGGAGGTTGTAATCACGGTGGCTGGTGGAGGTTGTAATCATGGTGGCTGGTGGAAGTTATTCTGAAAGGACGACAAAGTATCGTCATCATACACGTGAAAATAGACGGGGCAGAAGGAACCGGGTGGGACTTGAAGAAGTAGGTGGTACAGAGGCGACAAAATATGTTGCGGAAACATATGTTGTGGATGATGAGTTATTTTTACGTCGAAGTTGCATTTGTGATGAATGAATTGATGGAAGGGGAACTAGGGTTCCACCTTGGACTTGATCAAAAGGGAAGTGCAAAGTGGTGAATTGGCTAATGGAGTTTACGATGGCTGGTGGAGCCTGTGCTCCTTGTCGCAGTGGCTGGTGAAGCCTGTCGCGGTGGCTGGTGGAGAGAATGAAGGTGAGAGTGTGCTACCATGCGGAGTCCGTCCAAAATGAAGATGATGGATTTCTTGGACTAAAGTTATAATTTTGTTCTTTACTGAATTTTACTTTAGGGCAAATTACACATATATCCCTAAGGTTAGGGCATAATTACAGTCAAGGACAACAAGTTTCAAAATGTAACATTCCGTGACCAAACATTTCTAAGATGTATCAGCCGTGTCCATCCGTCGAGGTTTTATAAAAAAAGTGTATTTGTGTCATCAATACGTATTTTTAAAATGACGATACTACCCCTTGTACTGTATATACTGGATATTCATAAAAATTTTAAATTAAGATTTCAATATTTAACTTCAAGATGAAGGTTTTATTGATTTTCTCTCCGTCTTGGCAGTCTAATTCATCAAAATTTCTCAATCTGCATTAAAATCCTGAGGGTCTCAATCTCCAAATTAGAGTTTTGTTAAAACCAAGCCTTAATTTGCAAATTAGGGTTTCACTGAAATCCCTAATCTGCAAATTAGGGTTTCACTGAAATCCCTAATTTTCTCACTAAAATTGTTGAAACCCTAATTTGCATATTAGGGTTTCACTGAAATCTCTAATCTACAAATTAGGGTTTCACTGAAATCAAGCTGGCAGCCTTCTTTCCTCTCCCCTCCTGCCTCCACCTCCTCCTCCCTCCACCACCACAACCCCACCACCCGCCTCTTCCCACACACCCCCAATGACCGGATTTGCCTCGACATCGAGTCCAAGCTCCTCCACCTCCTCTCTGGCCATCCCAACATCATCCAGCTCTTCCACGTCTACGAGGACGACGACATCCTCCTCCTCATCACCGACCCCAGCGACTCTCCCGATCTGTTTTTGTTGCATCTCCAAGGGCCCCCTGTCCGAGCCCGAGCCTGCGGGGATCTTGAGCTCGTTGATGGGCGCGATCAGTCACTGCAACTACAACTGGCTGGGCATGGCACACCGCGATCTCAGGCTCACCGATTTCGAATCTGCAGAGTGGTTCGGGAGGAACGACCGGCGGGCGATGAGATAAGCGGGTCTTCGAGAAGACCCCTTGGGTTTTGGGGGGATCGGAGAGGGATAAGGGAAGAGTAATAGCATCATTAATATTTCTTTTTTATTTTTTAAGACAAAATAATGTCATTAAAAAAAATTCCAACTAAGAGGTAATATAGTCTTTTTCATTAAAACCGTTAGGATTTTTAAGATTCCGTTTGGCCAACGGACATAAGTATAATTTGTTCAAACTATTATTCTTACCTGTAATTATACTCTAACGTCAGAGACATTGATATAATTTATCCTTTACTTTATTTAGCAGAAAACTGGCACATAACACGTGCATGACCACTCTAACGACTAACGACTATTTTGTACGGTCATCCAATTTTAAAGTCGTTTGCAAAGCTTTTATCAAAATAAGGAAACACTATTGTAAAAGTTACAAACGCATATAATAAAGTACAAATACGTATAAAACTTCAAGGGGAAGCCCAACCACTTAATTGATTCAAACTCCCTGAAAGTAGTGCAAATACGTATAAAACTAAAACTCCAAGCGAAAGCCAAACCACTTAATTTATCCAAACTCCCTAATAATTACCAACGACTTCGATGGGAGCATGGATCAGTGCAAGAGATCATTAAATGAATAAGGAATACCACAATATGAGACTTGATCTCAACATAAAATCTTGATCATACTAGGATAGAATGATTATTGCCTGGAGAAGCCTATGGCTCAGTACAGAATTCACATGCTAGTAAACACCAGGGTCTCCAAAAGGAGCACATAACCTAGACTTGTTAAGTTGACAGAGAAGAAAAAATGCTTAAAAGTGGCACCAAAGCAATCCTGGATTATAAGGGGTCTCGAAGATGAACACTTCACTTCTACAAGGCGAGGCTCAAATGTAATAATGGAACAAACAAGTGCACCATGAAGAATTTTGGTTCAGAAAGATAACAAAAAACTGACTCGAAAGGGAACAGAGAAGAAATTAAAGAGAATCATGAACTCGTGCGTACGTGTTACAGATCACATGGTACAAGAAAATGCTGCAAGTACCGAAGAACATCATCAACACACACATATCTCCAAGTTATTATGCTCAACACCCCCATACTCACCTTCTCCACCTTCATCCGCCCTCCAACATCACGCAACCCTAACCTCAAATCCGCCACGAGCCCACTTGTGCCGCTGCTAAAGCAACACCCGGACGACGGAAGCTCCTCCGAAAACCACCCGTCGCTGCCCGACACGAAGCTTCCTTTCCCCGTACAATCCATCATGGTAAAAACACCTCCAAACCCTTTCAGCACCACGTTCCACGCAAGTTTCAAGCCTTCCAGCGCCTCAAGCTCAAACAGATTCTCATCCAAAACGTCGATATCGAACCGAAACAGGCCATGGGGATCCACGCTAAGCTCACTGCCCGGTTTCACCGTCGTGACAACGTGAGAACCGCCGCTACAAAGTTCAACGGCAAAAATGACCTTGTCTAGGGAAAGGCGTGGTTTTTGGGGCCGCTGGGTGCGTCGCTTGGCGGATGCATGGCCGAGAGCGTACAGGCGCCGGTAGGGTACCGCAGGGTTGACGGCACGGAGGTTGGAGAGAGTGGGGAAGTGGGTGGAGCAAATTGGTCCCCAAAGTTGGTCGGAGGACATGGAAAAGGACCATGTTTTGCAGACGCAAGTGGCTGTGGCTAGGGTTTTTGGGTCAAGGTGGTGGGCAACAAGAACAAGAACTTCCCATGGAGGTTGCATTGCTGAATTGCCGTGTGTTTGACAGTTTTTGTTCGGTTATAATTTTCTGATGCTTATGGACATGTACGAGTGTGTGACACATGTTGTCTGTGCTTTGCATGTGCATGGCTATGTGATGCCACGTGTAATTAACGCTTTAGCTCAGGTGAACATTGTGCCACACGTGTAAGTAGCCCTGCAGTAGCTTTGAGAGGATAGCTGCTGTTCTTTGTAATTTTTTATAGTCGTTCACAGCTATCACTAGGGTCAGGACCACTGTTACCACCGTCAATGCCCTCGTCATTATTGTCTCTATCACAACTATAATCGTCATCATCCTTATTATTACCATTGTCATCGTCGCTATCGCTACTGCCACAATTACAACGGTTGCCATTACTATCATCACCGCCGTCACTACTATTGTCATCATCGCCGCTGTTATCGCGACTGTTGCAGCTGAAAACTGGATCGGGAACCACACCAGAAATAAGCCTACAAAAGAGAACACAGAGTGACTGCAGGGTGAGATTCCGACGGGGAACGCTCCGATACTTAAGTCAGAGATTGCTAGTGATATAGAACTCTGAAGAAGCAGTAAGACACAATGTGCAATTGTGTGTGTAATCGTCCTTACCTGAGGAGGCTAAATCCCTTTATATAGTGATAGAAGGAAGAATCCTAGTAGGACTGGGCTTTGACCAACTCCAATCAGAATCTAATTAAGATCTTAGAGGATCTTATATCAATATTAGCTGATAGAGTCAGAGCCTCTTTAGGTTTATGCTCGGAGATTGACATGGTAAGTGCCATATCAGTAATGAACCAGTATGGCTTACGTGTCATTACCGCCACGTGTCGCCCATAGAATGGAGGGATATTTTTAGCTATATCATATGCCCCCTGCTTTTACCAGCGTTAATGAAGCGGGTCGAAGCACACTTTTTTCACTGGTGGTAGCGAAAAAACAGAATTGAATCTGTTTGTCTGACATTTTAAATATCCAACGAGTGCTCTGCTCGGGCAAGGTTCTGTTCGGACATGGTTCTGCTCGAACAGAGTTCTGCTAGGACTGGATTCTGTTCGGACAGAATTCTGCTCGGCCGTTGTCACTTTGCTCGGGCAAAGTGTTCGGATTGGATTCTGTTCGGACAGAATTCTGCTCGACCGTTGTCACTTTGCTCGGGCATAGTGTTTGGAAGGGATTCTGTTCGGACAGAATTCTGCTCGGCCGTTGTCACTCTGCTCGGGCAGAGTGTTCGGACGGGATTTTGTTCAGATAGAATTCTGCTCAGGTGTTGTCACTCTACTTGGGCAAAGTGTTCGGAAGGGATTCTGTTCAGACATGGTTCTGCTCGAGTAGAGTTATGATTGGACGGGATTCTGTTCAGACAGAATTCTGCTCGGCCGTTATCACTCTGCTCGGACAGAGTGTTCGGACAGGATTTTATTCAGACAGAATTCTGCTCGGCTGTTGTCACTCTGCTCGAGCAGAGTGTTCGGGAATGATTCTGCTCAGGCAGAACCGTGCTCGGCCGGTTGGCACTCTGCTCGGGCAGAGTGTTTGGAAACGATTCTGCTCGGGTAGAACCTAACTCTGTCGCTTGGCATTCTGCTCTGGCAGAGTGTTTGGGAAGGATTCTGCTCAAGCAGAATCTTACTCTACCTTTTGGCACTCTACTCGGGCAGAGTGTTCGGGAAGGATTCTACTCGGGCAGAACCTTACTCGGCCGTTTGGCATTCTGCTCGGGCAGAGTGTTCGGGAAGGATTATGCTCGGACAGAATGCTCGGTTCATGTCCACGTGTCCCTCTTGCCATTAATGCCTTTGAGAGGGAAATTTTGAATTTTCAAACTTCCATTCTCTTAGCTTGTGACACGTAAGGGTCAGATGAACCGTCGGGCATCCCAAGAAATGGTTATTCAGAGTTTTCTTTATAAAAGGAGATCTCCACTTCATTTTCACCCCACTCGAATCATTTGGAAGCATCCTTCTCTTCAAGTAAGTCTCTCTTCCTCTCCTCTTTCTGTTCAGCACTTCAAGTTTTCGTAGTTTCCTTTGTTTAGAAAATATGTCCAAGTCTTCAGTATCTGTTTCTTCTCCTGAAGAGAATGTAGTTATTAGCAGTAGTTCATCCTCGAGATCAGATCGAGTTTTAACTTCAAGTAGTGAAGTTGGGACTTCAAATCCATAACTTCCATAACCTTCATCGTCAGAACAACTACCTCCTTCATCTTCTCAACCTTCAACCTCTCAACCCTCTCCATCTTTGCCTACCAAGAATGTCTTAGGTGATGTAAAGGATCAAGCCGAAGATGAGGCTAATCCTAAGCCTTGGTATACGGCAGATAAAAAGTCTAGTAAAATGTCTACTGAAGATTTAGTGGAGTTACTTCGGGAATATCCTCTTCCCGTAGACTGGTACGCTCGTCTTCCTGGTTTGCAAGAACCAGCCAACTATGGAACGAAATATGAAACTGGGATTTACGAAGAGCAAGTGAAATCTGGATACAGGCTTCCTCTTCACCCTTTTGCTCTTCATTTCTTCGAGCATTACCACATGGCCCCACGTCAGCTTGTTCTCAATGGCTGGAGGAAGCTTGTTGGGCTCATTTATCTGGTTCAGACTTCAGGCTACAAACTAGATGCAACAGATTTTATGAGAGTATTCTTTAAAATCTGTTTCGTCAAGGGAGTCGCCAACTGTCCAGGATGGTATTACATTCATAGTAGGCAACGACTTCTGAAAGGGGGGCCGAAGTCAAATAAAGGTTGGCACTCTTGATACTTCTTCGTTGGTCATTTTGATAAAGGGAAGCTTCTGTTTGACAGAGAATAGAATCCTTACTATAAGGATTTCGAGAACCCTGGCAAGCCTGCTCCCAACAACCTTACCAAACATATTCTTAGCCACATCAAACTTCAGGGTGGGCTTTCCATTGATGAACCCTTATCAGAGCAGTAACTAGAATGGGCAAGGATCATTCCTTGCATGCCTGTTCCAGCTGGAGCTGTAACTTTTCCTCCTGCACCTACTATCTCTAGCACATTTCCTGCTGAGAGCGCGTCTCTAGGTGTGCTTTAAATATGCCTTTTGTTTTACTCTTTGTTTCAATGTATGCTCTTGTATTGATTCCTAACTCCTTTGCAGAAATGGCTAGCGGGAGTGGAAAAGCTGCGCAAGGAGGCTTTTTGGTGTTTTGCAGAAAGCCAAGGGAAAAAGGAAAGAAAAGCAACCAAGTGTAGAGTTGCCCCTGCTCCCAAGAAGACAAGGGTTATTCCTCATGACCACTCTTCGTAGATTGTAGAGAAGGTGTCCGTCGAAGAGGATCCTATCTTTCATCCCAGATGGACTCTTCGTTCTGATGATGTTGGGATGCCTGATGGTCAGATTTTAGAGCAACACCTTGTTCACGGAGTTCTTCCTCGGGACAAGGAAATCTTTCAGAACCAAACTCACAAGACCTTTGCCTGTTCCTTTGCTCAGGCTATGTAAACAGTGAGTTTCTTTCTTTTAGTCTTCCCTTTGTATTTACTTTTGGACTCCGTTTCGCTGATTGTTCCAATCTTCATTCCAGATGTATGCGAGCGGGTCTGAAATGTTGTCTCTTTTTGAGATGACAAGGCAAGTGGCAGCTAAGGAGGCCCAGCAGAAAAGGGAGGCCGTCAAGGAGGCAGAGGAAGCCACTCATCGTGCTGAAGAGCTTAGTAAGCAAGAGACTGACTACCTTGCACAGATCGAGACTTTGGAGAGGAGGCTGGAATTGGCAAAGAGGAGAGCGACATAAGAGGTAAAGAAGGCTCGTGATCAAGGCATCATCGACTTCCTTGATGGGAATGCTGGGAATGAATGGCTCAAAAAGCGTGCAGATGACGGCCTTGAGATTTACGAGCTTGGCTTCGTGAAGGCTAAGGAGATGTTCGTCGAGCGCTTTCCTGATATCTCCTTAGATGACATCATTCTGCCTGCTGTGATATCTCCATCTGGAGAGACTGTTCTGCCATTAGAGGCAGGCGATGCTACAGCTTCTCATCCTCCAGGGGAAGGTCCTTCTGGCAATGCCCCTGAGCACTAGATATTTAGGCATTGTATCTAGGCTACATTGCTTTCAGTCTTGAGTTACTTTGAGACCCCCTTTTATGGGCTTTGTATAAACAATCTTTTTTCACTTTGAAGCAAATTTCGTTTTACTATGTGTTTGTCATGGTTTATGCTTTACCATTCACACAGTATTATTTATATTTACTTTGACTCAAACTCTTTGTTTAATTAAAGAGTCGACAAAGAAGTCGAGCATGCTCGCCCGGCCTTTGTTCAAAGAAGTTAAAGTTGTGATGGAGTAACTACGCCTCCACTAACTTTTGTTTCTTCACAGACTTAGATCTGTTTGGCCTATTCTTGCATATTTGTAGAAACACCAAGAATGTGACACTCTGCTCGGGCAGAATGTTCGGCCATCATTCTGTTCAGACATAATGTTGTGTCAGTCTGGCACTCTGCTCAGGTAGAGTGTTCGGTGGATACTCTGCTCGGGCAGAATATTTTGTTGAATGTTTAACACACGATAACAATTTTTGAAAGAAATAACTTTATTGCTCGAGCAAAAGATAAGGTTTACACTGGATTTCTTAACAACCCATTTATTCGAAATCATCTTTCTAAAGACAACTTCTAAAAGACAGGGGGTTTTGATAAGGGCTGGGCCCCTATCCCCCTGAAAAAGAAGTGTCTTGCCTCGAGGCTAGATGCTACTGGTAATATTTTTACAGATTTGCAGCATTCCAAGTGCGAGGGATTGGTTCTCCAGAAAGCATTCCCAGTGTATAGGCGCCCGGTTTGAGCACCTTTATAACACGATAGGGTCCTTCTCAGTTTGGAGATAACTTTCCCGTCGCTGCCTTTGGATCAGAGACTTCTAACTTGTGCAGGACCAAATTACCTTAGGTTCACCAGCTCGAGCTTGGTGTCTTCCTTAAGATTCGAACCTATCCGAACTGTCCTGTCTTCTTCTCCAGGATACACTTCAATGCTTACAAGATTTTCAACTGGTTCTCCCCTTTGCATCTTTGTATCTTCTCAGAGATCTTCGATAATGAGTGCTTCCTTGTTCTTTGATTGGCATGAAGTCACGTAGTACGACGGGCTGTAGTCTGGTCTCCTTTCACCTCTCCGATCCCGTTTTCCGTAGGAAATTTTATCTTGAGGTGGTAAGTTGACACCACAGCCTACAACTGATTGAGTACCGTTTGTCCCAATATGGCATTGTATGCAGAGGGGACCTTTACCACCACAAAATCAAGCATGAGGTTGGCTTGTGTTTGAGGTGTTCCAATTGCGACCGGGAGTGCAATGATTCCTTCGACAACAACTGAATGGTTGGAAAATCCAAACAACGGTGAATCTATCTTTCAAAGACGGTCCGTCAGAATATTCATCTTCCTGAATGCGTTATAAAACAAATAGCAGAACTTCCGTTATCGACCAACACTCTTTTCACCTCAAAGTTACCGGCCTTGATTGTGATGACTAATGGGTCATCATAAGGCGTCTTCACATCTTTTAAATCTTCATCAAAAAAAGAGATCGTAGGTACAGGCGCAGTCTTCTGTTTCTTGCTCGGGTTTTGGCTCGTTATGCACACTTCTCTGGCGTATGCTTTTCGAGACTTTCACGACGATCCTCCCGCTGTTAATCCTCCAGATATGGTATTGATTGTCCCTGCATGCTCCTCTCGATCTTCTCTTTCTTCTGCCTCCAGGGGTGTCTGTTGCCGCCCGTCTTTGTGCGTTATGAATTTTCTCAATTGGCCCCGTTTGATAAGGGCTTCGATTGCACGCTTAAGTGACCCACAATTGTCAGTTGTGTGGCCATGATCGTTATGATAGTGGCACCTAAGTCCTTGTTGCGCTTATTTGGCCTAGATCTCATTTTGTTTGGCCATCGGAGAGCCTTATTGTCTTTGATCTCGTGAAGTATCTGTGATGGTCTGGCATTGAGGGGTGTAAGATTTTCTGATGCAAACGGGTCTTTGGGACGCCGTTTGGAACGTTTCGATGGCTTTCCTCCTTGGGGAGTTAATTCCCGAGACTGCTTCCTCTGTTCTTCCTTCTCTTCTTCCCGCCATCCTCTGTGTGTCTCCAGGTATTCTTCTGCTTGAATGTATTTGTTAGTCTTCTCGAAAAGGGCTTTCATATTACCTGGAGGACTTTTGTTCACAGAGAATGCAAACTTGGATGTGGATTAAAAGCCGCGGAGGAATGCAGTATACTTCACGGACTCGTCGAAGTTATCGATTTCCAAAGTGGCCGCGTTGAATCGTCCGAGAAAGCATGCCAAAGACTCAATTTTCTCTTACACAACGTTCAATAGACTCGCCGAGTTTTTCCTTCAGGAGCAACTGCTTATGAAGTGCTTCTGAAAGAGATCCGATAATTGGGCAAAAGAGCGGACGGACCTCGGTTGTAGAGATTTGAACCATGCATGTGTAGCCTTCCTCAGAGTGGTAGGAAAGGCTCTGCACATGACAACATCTGAGACCTGGAGGAGGAGCATGTTTGTTTCAAATTGGTAGACATGTTCTCCCGGATCTCTGGTTCCGTCATAGAGATCACATTGAGGCATTCAAAAATTGAGAGGTAGCTTTGCCTTCTCGATGGCCTCGGATAAAGGATATCTAATTTTTTCTCTCGGGGGAGATCGCTCTGGACGATGATCTTTAGGGACCATCTTCCAGGGGTCCTGTTCCTAAGTACGAAACTCAGGCGTCTTCTTTCTGTGGATAGATCTTCGAGGTGTTTCTGCTTTGGCAGCCTGTGCTGGAGAGGAGTCGATGCTGTCTTCGACTAAAGGATCACGACGGTAGCATGATCCACTCCTGGTCACGTGCTTTTTGCCCTTCTCTTCGGGATCGAAAGTCAGATTGGCCACTGACCTGTATTTATGGCCATAGCTCGATCTGGAGGTGAGATGAAGATGAAGGTCGCTGGGTTGAGATGCGAATGACGAGTGGACCGCGGAGCTATTGCCATGTTGAGCTTTTGTTAGAGAGTATTCACCACATTTTTTAGTTTGTGGATCTCCTTCGTAAGGTCGACATGGGGTGTTTTGAATAGCTGACGGTTTAAGCGATGATGAAGATCCCTATTTTTCATAGTAGGCATCAGAGATAGGTTTTTCCGAGGTCTGATTTCTGATTCGGGAGTTGCAGATGTTACGTTAATGTATGCACCTTCTGCAGAGTTGGTATGATGACGTGAAGGTGTCGAACGTTGGTCACGGCTAAGTCGACGAGAGCTGCTCGTCCGGGCGTGATGATGTTGAGAACGATTATGTGAAGAGTCGCTAGAAGATGAGTGATTGGCCATGTTCCCTGTAGTGGTCCCACGGATGGCGCCAATATGTTGCAGCTGAAAACTGGATTGGGAACCACACCAGAGATAAACCTGCAAAAAAGAACACGAAGTGACCGCCGGGTGGGGTTCTGGCGGGGGAACACTCCGATGCTTAAGTCAAAGATTGCTAGTGATATAGAACTCTGAAGAAGCAGTAAGACACAATGTGCAATTGTGTGTGTAATCGTCCTTACCTGAGGGGGCTAGACCCTTTTATATAATGGTAGAAGGAAGAATCCTAGTAGGACTGGGCTTTGACCAACTCCAATTAGAATCTAATTAAGATCCTAGAGGATCTTATATCAATCTTAGCTGATAGAGTCAGAGCCTCTTTAGGATTCTGCTCAGAGATTGACATGGTAAGTGCCATATCAGTAATGAACCAGTATGGCTTACGTGTCATTACCGCCACGTATCGCCCGTAGAATGGAGGGATATTTTTAGCTATATCAGTGACCACCACCATTACCGCCACCACGATGACCGTCGCCACCACCACTACTATCGCCACCATCGTCGCTGCCATCACGACCACTATTGCCTCCGCCACCACCTCCGTCATCGTTTTTGATGCCACCACGACTGCAATCACCATCGACGTCGCTGCCATCACTATTGCCACCATCACCACCGCTGTCGCCACTGCCGCCACTAGCTATTACCATCGTCGTTGCCATTACTGCCACCACCACCACAACTGCCACCACTACTACTCTCATCACCACCACTACCACCATCGTCGCCGCCACTACGTAACTGGCGTCACTTGACCACCACCGGTTCATCTCATTAGACCTCAATACCACCACCACCATCATTATCATTACTTAACCACCCCACCACTGCAACCGTCAATGTCATTACCCCATGTGGTGTCGTCGCCACCATCAACATGTGGTGACACTAGCACACTTGAAACCACTTACCGTAGTTCATTTTTCATCGTAAGTCAAGGATATAATTGTCTAAAAACTTACTACCATTCTATTTCCTATATTGTCCAAACAAAAAATAAGAATTCTGTAACTTGAATTTCCTTCCATTCCATAAAAATGAATTGAATTTCAAATTCAGTTCCAAATAGACCGTTAGTACAGTAAAATAGAATGTATCATGCATTTTGAAACACAAGTAATGCATTATAGAATTATCTCCGACTTCTTTGTGAGTACACGTAATTTGCGTACACGTAAAATGAAAAATTTTAGTCCTTAAGATGCTATTATCTTGCACTACAATCCTTTACTGACGTGTTCTTTTAGTGACCATTGCATTTCCTCACCAAATGTTAACAAAAATGTGACAATCCTGATTTTTGTCCTTTCAAATCAACTAGATCTTATTCACTTGGACCTATTGCGTAAAATAAGTTAACATGAAACTTCGTTCTCTGCCCATTTTTTGGGACAAAGTTGTTACTTTAAGAGACGAGTTTATGGTCTCCTATATACATGGGCGGAGCCAGGATGTTACATCGGCGCACATGGGGGAGTGGCGAGAGGGGGGCATGTAAAAACTTTAGCGACTAGTATTATAAAATTGATGTAATTTGACGACCATATTTTATACATGAAGCGGCATCAAATAAACTTGAAAGATTTATAATCTTGAATTGCATAAGATGCGCAAAAAGAATTGTATGTCCCCGTGCATTAGCACTAGCATCATATCTATATTGAGATTATATATAACATTTGTATGTATTTATACATTTTAATCTTTGCACAATAGTTTAGAAATAACTTGACAAAATACTACTCACATATAGTACTCGTAAATATATTAGTTATTTGAGATTGAGTAGCGAGAAAAACTATTAGTCAAACTTTGAGTTTCTCTATGCAAAACAAAAAGAATAATCAGGATTTTCTTGTGAAGTGGAAAATCTAAGAATTGATAACTTCACTCCAAATTTAAATTTTTCCAAACTTCAAATGATTTTTAGTGGCACTTGTTAATAACTCAATTTTGACCTTCAAAGACAAAATAAAGTGTAAGTGTTCAAATCTCAAAATAAATGAGGAACTTTTTAATTTCTAATTTTAATACTTTTACCAAATGTCATATTGGTAACATAAAATTTTTTTAGTGACATATGTGGGAGTGGGAGGGGGTGGGGGGTTGGTTTGACCATGGTCCCCCTGGCGCTTCAATAGGTCTGCCATTGCCTTCATATTTCCTTTGGTGATGATTGTCAATCTGTTGGTCACAACGTCTCAAAATGGACATTTTTTGACATAAAAAATAAAATAACCAAAAAACTCAAGTCTGTTCGCACAAAATACTGTGGTTTCGATATACGAGGGTCAACAATGAGAGGAGCACGTGACATCTTTCTTTAGATATTTAGTGATGAAATTAAACATTTTGTAACAAGAGGTTGCCCCGCTACCTCTTTTGTTTTGTAAAACACAAAATTGTGATGCAAAAAAGGTATTGAAATAATAGGAAACTGGACCAAGACAGAGTTTCATTAGAAAGAAGACTTTTTTTGTTTTTTGTTTTTTGGTCAAAGGTCCCTTATTGTATTACTATTCAAAACAAATGAACATTTACAAGCTTAATACTTAAACTAAAATGAAACCACAACATTTCCTACCTCAATCAGACATAGTTAAAGGATCATCAAATAAGATTTATTTATCTATATCCTACGGTGAACATAGAGCTTTATTTTTGGCATTGGCTGCGGCTTTCTTCCAGTTGTAGATCCGATATCTAACCCCATCGTTGTACAACAAACAGGCATCCATGGACATATGAGTCTTGATTTGTGAAGATTCTAGCGTTCATCTCTTGTCAGATACCATAACAAGTCACAGCTACCAGTAATTTGCACAAATTTAGCTTTGAAACTTTTCCCTCAATAGTGCTTAAATTGTTATAGATGATATCACTAAATTTGGTATTAGAAAGAAGATTGTAGAGTCCTTTGGTTGGTCTTGAGTGTTGCACTACTATAAAGTATATATATTAGTATTGACCCCTGAGTTTGGTCTTGAATTACTGAAAGTAGCTGGAAAATGGAGAATTCATATGGACGTTTAAGTATATATACTAGTATTTAGAATTTGAGATTCAGTAATCATATCTCTGGAGTGCTTAGCCAGTTATGAATCCATATTAGTGTGAGATCTATAGTTTTGGTTAAACTGAATCAGCGATATTGAGAAAACACATCTGAGAGACGATGCAACCATCGGTCATTCGTCGATCAGACCGTCTTCGTGGTCCTCCTAGAGATCCATTCGCAACAGAGTTTGCAGGAAAAGAATGGCAGAAAACACAAGACGACAAGAATGATAACCAAATATCCTGTTACTGTAAATCTTAGAGGAAATCATGCATTGGATGTGAATGATTTGAGGCCAGAAGTAACATCGCAATCTAGCAGTGACTCTGATGATGAACTTGTGAACATGATTAGGCTTTACAGACTCAAATTCAAACATTATCTTAGGGAATTTAGTGTTTAAGCAAAAGGTACAGTTTCTTAATGCCTAAGATATAAACCCTTAATCCCCCATCGTTAATGAAAATATGAAGGAGATGATGATGGTGTGTGGTTGATTTCCCATGTGATGCCCATGAGGGAAAGATGACACATGGAATGGGTGCTGAGATGGCAACCAATTATAGCACTGCTGAGGTGGCAATCTCGAACTTATTAAAGGATGAGGTGGAATTGGACATATTAAATGGGAAAACAAAGCCATTAAAACAGGATCTTCCTGAAAATAAAGAATCTGTGGATTTTCCAAGTTTGTCCTCAACTCATAAAATAAGGACAATTACCCCTAAACCTGGAAAATCATTTGCAGTAGCCATTTCTGGAAATCGGGAAAAATCTGAGAGAACTAAACTCAACTTTGTCCCTCCAAAATCCATTAATGGACAAATAGGAGTTGAGTATAGTTGGAAAGAAATGGATGATGATATTAGATACTGGAATAGTGCCATTGTTACAGATGTCTTAGGCTCGAAACCTCCCTAACATGTAATGAAGGGATTCTTGGAGAGAATCTGGATGAAATTTGGAACATTCAATGTGAGATTGTTGCAATTGGGAGACTATATTGTCAATTTTGATGCTGAATATGTGAAAGATAAAATCATTGAAATGGCCCATGGACTTTTGATAATAGGCCATTGATTACTAAAATCTAGACACTTGATGTGTCTTTGGAGAAAGAAAGGCTAAAGAATATACCTATATGGATTAGATTGCCCAAATTACCCCTTCATCTATGGTCTGTGGATATGCTTAGTCGTATTGCTAGCTCAGTTGGTAGACCTTGTTTTCTGATCATATGACTGGGAAAAAAGAAAGATTGACATATGCTAGGGTATGTGTGGAGGTAGATGTTGAAGAGGAGCTACCTGAAGAAATTCCTATTCGTGGACCAAATATGGAAACACTTATGCAACGTGTTGAATATGAATGGAGACCTATGAAGTGCAGTATATGTAAAGTATTTGGACACATAGAAGTAAGATGTACAAAAAAGCCTAAAGTGCAATAAGAATGGAGAGTGAAACAACAGCAAACTGGCCAACAAGAAATAGTAACAATAGAGATGAGGCTGGAGGGATATATTCAAATGAACAACCAGCTTAAGGACCCTTCTGAGGTGGTGGACAAGATACAACAAGAAAACCAGGTTAGGAGCAACCACCAACCTATTGAATTAACAAATGCATTCTCTATGATTACAGTAGAGGAAACAGTTGAGGAAGAAATAGAGATATTAAATCAAGATAATATGACATCAGGCAACAATGAGATTGCTAGCCAATCTAATAGATTGATAAAAAGGGACAAGAGGAAAGTTGCAGCTAGAAAAGAGAAGGGATTAAACGGTAAAAGATGATAGCTGCTAGTGTGAATGTTAGGGGTTTTAATGACAATACAAAACAATATGACCTCAAGAAAATACTGAAAAACATGAGGGTTGAAGCGGTAGCCTTGGTGGAAACCAAGGTCAGAGTGGAAAATGTGAAGAAAATTACAGATAAGTGGCAACAAAAATGGCATTTTATACATAACTACAGCCATAAAAGGGGTAGCAAGAATATGGGAGGGATGGCTTTCACAATGTTACACTAATGCCTATATCAATTACTCCACAAGTCATCACAGTTGAAGTGCAGGGTACTGATATGGAACCATGGTATGTATCTTGTGTATATGGGAATAACCGTGGAACCAAAAGAAGAGAGTTATATCAACAACAGCAATATGATGCAAGAGGAATTGAGTCTCATCCTTGGATGTTAATGAGGGACTTTAATATTGTGAGGAATTTAAATGAATGACAAGGTGGATATGGTATTAACAGAGGTGATACTATGGAATTCAACCGGTGTATATATAAGCTCAGCTTATAAGAGATGGCAACAAAAGGCTTATTCTTTACATGGTGCAACAAAAGAGCTAAAGGGGATATGATACTAAGCATGATTGATAGGGTGCTTGTTAATAGTGCATGGATGGAAACTTACACAAACTCTGAGGTGGAAACCAATGGTCCAGGGCTATCATATCATTGCATGCTCATTATCACAACATCCCAAAGGAAGGCAGAAGGTGATAAACCCTTTAAGTTTTTCAATTATTGGATGGCTCATAGTGATTTCAAAGCTCTGCTCAAAGAGTCATGGGGAATGGAAACAAATGGGGATGTTGTTCATAGGCTTTATATTAAGCTGAAAAGATTGAAACCAAAGCTCAAGGAGTTGAATAAGGCAAAGTTTAGTGAGATATCTAAAAGAGTAGCATTAAAATAGCAGGAGCTAAAGGGAGTCCAAAAAGAGATTTATGAGGGTACCACCAATGCTGAACTCATAGCTAAGGAAAAAAAGTTATGTGTGCAATACTATGGGAAAGGTAAGGGCAGATGAAAGCTTTTACCAGCAAAAGTCAAGAGTAAAAGAGAGAAAGCTTGGAGATGGGAACACAACATACTTTCACAAGAAAATGCAAGTGCATAGAGCCCACAATAAGATCTATCTATAAAAAATAGGGATGATATACAAATTGTGGGAGAAAAGGAGGTTCATCAAGAAGCTATCAATCATTTTTCAAGATATCTTGGAACTTCTCAACAAACATGTCCAAATACAAGACCTACATTGCAAAGAAGACTATCAGTGCAACAACAGGAAGATCTGATGAGGGACTTTTCTGAAGAAGATGTTAAAAATGCCATGTTTTCATTTAAAGCCAACAAAGCTCCATGCCCTGATGGCTATACTGTAAAAAATTTTCAGGAAAATTGGGACATCATTGGAGTTGAGCCTACTAAAGCAATACTAGATTTCTTCAATAATTGAAAATCTGTGAAAATTTTCAATAGCACAGGGCTTACATTAGTATCTAAAATCACTGTTCCTAATGCTATGAATGACTTTAGGCCCTTAGCCTGCTGCAATGTTATGTATAAATGCATTATTAAGATGATGTGCAAAAGAATGCAACAAGTGCTGCCTTTTCTTATTAGCAAAAGACAAGCAACTTTTATGGAAGATAGATAGATTGGGGATAATATTCTTCTCATGCAAGAATTAGTGAGAAATTATCACAGACCAGGGGTCTCCCTGGATGTGCTATGAAGATTGATATTCAAAAGGCCTATGATATAGTAGAGTGGGAATTTTTAAAAGCAGTCATGGAAGAGATGAAATTCCCAGCCAGATTTATTGGATGGATCATGCACTGTGTGACTAATGCAAAGTTTTTCATCAATTTGAATGGAAACATGGAAGGTTTCTTTAGTAACAAAAGAGGATTGGGGCAAGGGGACCCTATTTCCCTTTACCTATTTCCCTTAGTTATGGATCCCTTCTCATGTCTATTAGATGATTCAGCCAAGCACATGGATTTAACTATCACCTAAAATGTCAAGAGCATCAAATAACACATGTGTGTTTTGCAGATGATCTATTCATCTTTGCTAGAGCAAACATTCAAACTATTGACATCATCAAGTTAACTATTCAAAGATTTAGAGTCACGTCAAGGCTATATTCTAATTTGCAAAAAAGTGCAATCTTCATTGCAGGGATTAATGAGGAAGAAAAGAATCTGCTAGTACAGGATATTAGAATTCCACTTGGGTCTTTCCCGGTGACTTACCTGGGAGTGCCACTGATTACTACTAAACTAAAGGCAAGTGACTGTCAAGTTCTTATTGACAAGATACTAGCAAGAATTAACAGTTGCACAGTCAAGTACCGATCATATGATGGGATAATTCAATAGCTACTTCAGTGATTTTTAGCATGCAAATCTATTGGTGCTCTAATTTCTGCTGCCTAAGAAGATTATATTGCAAATTGAGGCTAAAATAAGAAGCTTTATTTGGCATGGAAAATATATCAAATTCACTGGTGCTAAAATTGCTTGGGATGAAGTGTGCCTGCCCAAAAGAGAAGGAGGACTGGGAATCAAAAGGTTGTTTGATTAGAATAAAGCAGCACTGTGTAAATACATATGTGATGGCAAAGAAAAAGGACACTTTTATGGATTCAGTGGAGCCATACCTACATTATAAAGGGCCAGAATCTATGGTATTTCACTCCCCTTTCTGATCTATCTTGGACATGGTGTAAGCTGTTGAAGCTGAAGGACAAAATGCAAGATTTAATTGCATATAGTGTTCGTAATGGAACTGAGACTTGGTTCTAGCTAGATAATTGGCTTTCACAGGATTATATATGATGCTGCAAGTTCAAGAGATCTAAGGGTCAATTAAGCTTTCCATAATAGGGTGTGGCATCACTGCTAGATCACAAAACCTTAGATTGGTGCATCACCAACTGAGGAATGGAGTGCTGTCAACTAGCCATGACCAAATTAGATGGAAATTAAGCTCAAATGGTAAATTTAGTATATACATTGCATGGAATGAATTAAGGATGAAAGGAGACCCTGTGGCCTGGTGGAAATTAATATGGTTTCCTGGAAATATTCCTAAATGTGTTATGATATTATGGATAGTAAAAAGAAATTACGGACAAAAGATAAACTCAAAGAGTGGAACATTATCACTGAAGACACCTGCTGCTTATGCATGAAGCAGAGGGAGACTATGGAACATTTATTCATGACATGCCAATACTCTCAGATTATATGGGCAAAAACTCTACTGAAGTTGCAAGTCTTGCAAAAGTTTTCAAGTTGGACAGGTCTCTTACAATTTGCTATACAAAAGTTCATAGGAAAAAGTTTTAGAGCTATGATAAGCAAATTAGTGCTCGCAATCAAAGTATACATCATTTGGGAATAAAGGAATCTGAGAACATTCACAAGGCAAAATATGGAGACAGAGCAAACCCTGAACAAGATTGAAAATCATATCAGGCATCGAGTGCTAAGTTGGAAGAAAGCTGAGCCAAATGATACCAACAGACAAATCTGTAAAAATTGGAACCTGCCTCCATGTGTTTTATAGATTAGAGGTAGATAGTTAAAGGGAACTTGGCTTTGTTTTGTAATAGATGGATAAACAGCGTGTGGTCAAGCTGATGTATAGATGAACTACTGAGAGGTGTACTTGTGCTTCGATGGAATAAAAGGACATTTTACCCACACACACACACACACCCTCCCACACACACACACACACACACACACACACACACACACACACATATATATATATATATATATATATATATATATATATTCACACACACTTACTAGTATTGACCTCTGCGTTGCATACGGAAGTAACAACTGATAAAATCTCTTACTTATATGTCGAATAGTAATGATGAATAATGTTATTTTCATATTTTTATCATTTTTTTACCACTTTTAGTAACAATAATAGTGAATAGTTCTATTTCTTTTATAACATGCATTATAAAAGAAAGTAGAATATGAGAGATAATTATATGCAGACACACATGCACACACACGCACATGTTGTTATATGCACATATATGCGAATATGACCTACACTAAAATCTAAGGATTGAGATTAAGTTTGTTAGATTTTGAAAACATATTGGACTTATCTAAAGTATAGAAAAGTTTCAAGATTTGAATGAGAAATAAACATTTAAAATTGAGAGAGAGAGAGAGAGAGAGAGAGAGAGAGAGAGAGATTGATATTTAAGTGGGACATGTTGATGTGAAAGAGAGAGAAAAGTGAAATTTATTTGATTGATTGCATAAAGAAAAAAAAAACACAAGAATATACATGCCAAGTAGGAAAAAAATTTATATTCTCTTAGTTTCAACTTTATTTTTTATATATAATTCGATTTGATGATAGAGACAAGTGGATTTACATTAATTACAAGTGTAGTGCTTAAGGAAAATGCATGAGGAGGAGCGACCGCGGGGGGGGGGGGGGGGGTGTAGTGGCCAAGGTACAATAAGTATATAATTTACAGAACACTACACTTCAGAGTACCACAAAATACTACTTTTACGGTATACAAATGTATAGTGCACGTTTCAATAATCAATAAGTTATGATTTAAAACAATTAGTGAATTTTTGGAGAACCAACCTTGTTATATAAGCTATACCTAGCTAGTATATTATAATACTTTGTAATAGATTTTAAAAACTCTCATGTATAGTTATTAATTATTAGAAAAAAAAGATTTACATATGCTAATGTTTACTATATGCACACGTATGTTTTAGAAATTGTACCAAAAAAGTCTTCACTCTTTTTTTATGTGAGTTACTCCACTAATTAAAAAAGGAAAAGAAAATACAACAAGCAGAAGAGATGACCAAAAAAATAAATCTGAAAAGTGCTCGTTTACATGGTAAGATCTCCAATATGAGAAACTTATAAGGGATTCTAGGATATAATTAAGTGTAAAAGACTTAACCTTTACCCATTCAAAAAGAAATCATGAGCTTTTCAAAATCTTGAATTATGTTTAATTTGTACTTTTTAACACTAAGGCCGAGAAATTGTTTTTTGAGTGGTACCCAAGGAAAATGCGTAATGAGCAACCAAAATATGTAGGGAGCAAGGAAGGGAAGTGTGGGATGGTGGCTAAGCCATAGTGAATACATATTTTGCAGTAAAAGTACCATACCCCAAAGTACTACGAAATATCAATTCGTACACAAACATATGCCAATTTGTTGATGATATTGTGACTGCAAAATGACATTTGGCTCGTAAATTATGCACAAAATCTCCACAGGACCTTAATTTCTTAACTTACATCATCTGTTTGGAAAATTAAATGAGTGCATGGTTGTCTGCTGCATAATGTAGCAAACGAATCTGGTAGAGGACGGGCACAGGCACTGTAGCAACACCCCCACCGTGCGACCGAGGAGTATTTTTGTCTAAAATATCATTTGCTACATAATTTAGCGGACAACGGGAGAATTTAAGAAAAATGGTGATATGTGCCGCCTACATCGACAGTGCAGAAGCCTAGATCGAGGTAGCAACTTATCTCAAGTTACCAGCAGTGAAAGGGGGTCAGCCCACTCTTAGGTATTATCTTAAGTAATAAAATATACGAAGTAAATATATGTACACACACAAAAAAAAGCATCTACTATATTTCTAGAGTTCTATTACCAATATGTCTACAAAGAGCCTATAGCATAGGCAAATGTATTGAGAAACTTTTTGTAATTATGAAGAAGTAGTAACATGTTCAATCAGTAGTTCAGCAGTCAAACATGTCTTGGCACCAAGGATTGGTCACCGATCTGTCGGGTCAAACCGACGGTCGGACCAGGCTTGAGAAAATAATACGAGTTTATTTACCAGGTTACACATTACCCAAAAGCCTCCCACTCCTAAATCTACAAGCCTTTACCAAAATTTTGCCATAACAAGTGCCACATCCACCGGAAAGCATATAGCTTTAACTTGAGTTCAAACAAAGGACTATCAGATCTGCATGAATCTACAGATTGTGAAAGTGTGAATCTAATAGATGCATGAATTCGTAGATTTGGAAAACTGACTCGCGAATTTTTTTGTAATGAGTATGCAAATTTGCAGATGAATTCACTCTTTAGTAGTTCTGCTCGAAGCATTCTTCAAAATAGGGCACTCCCCGGTTCATTATCATCTTCTTTCATTTCATTTTTACCAAATTTAGTTTTTCTTTTGTGGCTATCATTTTTTTCAATTTTCTTTTCAAAACATACCAAATTCAGACACTACAATTAGCCAAACTCATATTGACCACTAAATTTGTCAAAAAATAAATTTTAAACAACATAGATACGTATATATATATATATATATATATATATATATATATATATATATATATATATATATATATATATATATATATATATATATATATATATTTCTTTAAAATGACATACATATTTTGTTCAATGTTATTTTTCACGATTCTAAAAATAATATCTAGGAACTTTCATGTTTCTATTCTTTGTATAAAGGTATACTACTTACATTTCCAATGACAATAATTTAACAATGAAAAAAAAGGTGACCATGTTTATATCGAGGACTAATCATGAGAGATGCAATAACAACTTTAAGTACACTTAACTGCATTTAGTCCCGATAAAAGTACACCCTAATCTTAAACAAACATCTGCTTATTAGAAAAGATAAACAAATAAATCTAAAACAAACTGTCTTAACACCCTTAATCTTAAAGGAGATATCAAACAAATACATAACCTAAAGCAACTGAAATGCTAGCCGTAATATCTAATCACCGGTACAAAATTTTCCACAAGTTTGGCAATCTAGTGATAGGCACACTCTACGCTTGCTTATACACACATTGGAACGGCAAAATTAAAAAAAATCGCCCAGATTTGCCTTGAAAGTAGTTGTTTACATCCAATTTACATTGCGATCCTGTCTTAACACTCTTAAGCTTGTTGAACTGGCTCTTGACGCGATTAAATTTCACACTTCGATTCATCCATGACTGAAACTCTTCTTCAATGGAACCACACCAGTTCAGATTCTAAACATTTTGAGTGTTCCGTTATGGACAGTATCACAAAGGTTGGAGATGACAAGCTGTGAGACACTAAACCAGACTTAACTTGTAGCCAGAACTGATGTCACATTCACCTCTGACTTACCTTATTCTCGTAGAGGGAAAAATTCATCAAGGCCTCCGGCCCACAATGCTTTATTACGGTATTGTCGTAAACCATGGCGGTCTCCTCCCCTAAATTATAGGTACCCAGCTAGAGGGGTACACGCTTCTTGGGGTCTCTGATATCTGCCTCTCATTTCCCCCACGGCTACTGCCGTAGACCTTTGAATAAACTTGCCTATAGTGGGGTGACAACTAGAAGTTAATATATTCAGTCTTGTTTTTCAACCCTGTACCCTGAAGTTCATTGACATAACTGCATACAAGCAACAACCATATAATAGTTGTGATCTTCACCTGAGATTATCAGACACACCATTATTTTTTGTTTTCTCTTTGCCTACTTCCCTTTGATTTGCCAATTTTTCATCCTATGAAACCTTTATGGGTCGGTTTTGGTGATTGAAGAAGGTCGGTTTGGATCTTTGGCGCACTTTACTAAAAATCAATTCAGTTAGGTTTATTGACTGTTGTAAAAGGATGATTGAGGCTGCGATCTCTGAACCTTAGTTGTTGGATATGATCAGTAAATTTAGCTTGCTTTTCCTTTTAAATTCCAAGTTCAAGCCCCACCTTCATTTATATTCGCTAGATATTATTTGTTGTCGTTTATAGAATAGCAGTGTTGTTGATCATTTTGTGATGTTGGCGAGGTTGGAATTAGTTTGCTCAAGCTTACTGTAACAAATTTGTAGATCAACAAACTCAGCTTATGGCCTTAGATGACGTCACCACCTGTGAATTGTTAAGTCAACGAAGACAACAATTTAGAAAATTGGGGGGGGGGGGGGGGATGGAAGAGATAGCTTTGTATGGATAACACTCAAAGTACTACGCTCATGATAGTTTGGGCCAACCCTACTTATAATATCCCACCTCCTCAATGGATGGTTGAGATTAATCTGATCCTGCATTCTACAATTAAAATCTCAAATGTTTTGGGGAAATATTTAGATTTGCCATATCATTATTGAATATCCTACAAAATACAAGATAAACTATAGTGGCCTAGAATATTTTAGAGGATGCCACGCAGCCTGTCCATTAAGCAATGACGCGTGTGTCTATTACCGTCTATGTAGGCATTTATATGGAAAAACCTAAAACATTTTGGCGAGACAAATACTACATTTTGCATTTCCACCTTCGCAGGGCTATTGGGCATCGCTCTATCTTGCATTCAAGTAGAGATGTCAGTGGGCCGTGCTTGAGCCGGCCCAGCGGGCCAGATATGAAAACGGATCGGGGCCAGGCCAAATAGATTGAAAATTGGGCCGAGCTGAGCCGGGCTAGATGAAGGGGTATCTAGGCCCAGTCCAAGTCCTGGCCCTAGGCCTAATATTTAGGGCCGGGCCCAACTTTTTTTCCTTAAAAAAATTCTTATTATTCAAAGTAAAAACTTAAATTACGGTTTACTATTATGTAAGCAAATTGTAATGTAATACTATGATTAGGATTCTGTAATGAAATATAAGATTTGTACATGTAATAATATATGTGTATGCAAGCAACTAAAAATGCCTAGACATGCACGTATATATGTAGTATTATGTGTGTAGATAATAATATTTCTAGCATTCACATATAAACTTGAAGGGCTTTCACACACACACACACACACACACACACACACATATGTAAGTATATATATTACTTACAATGAAATAAAATGAGGTAATTATTTATATTAAGTTGTGGAAAAATGTTAGACTTGTCTAATGTATAGGAAAGTTTATGATTTGAATGAGAGATATTAATTTAAGATTGAGAGAGAGAGAGAGAGAGAGAGAGAGAGAGAGAGAGAGAGAGAGACGTAATCTTAGAAACTGGTTTTTAAGTGGAACAAGTTGACGTGAAAGAGAGAAATGTGATAAATTCATTTGATTAATTGATTGTCAAATGACGTAGTATTAAGCATTATCTCAGCTTGAGCTTTACTATACATATAATATGATAATATGATTCCGAAGAATAGACGTTCCATTTAAATTTATCCTTTAAATTAGAATTTATTCTTTGTACTCGTCATGATCAAACAAAATGAAATCCTTAAACGATTTACGACAATTTATTTAGTATGTCATTCAACCTGGCCATGTTCAGATTCTTTTTTTCTTTTTGCCAATTTATTATTTTTTCTTTATCACTAACATGCAGTAGCAGCTTGTTTTGTTTTGAATTTAGCCTCACTTGTTTTAGTTTCAGCTCTGTAAGATCTCCAGTATGCACACTTAGTAGTAAATAGAAAAATATTTCAAGAAAGAAACCTGTAAATTTAAAGGGCTTGTTGAAAATCCCCGTGAAATTCGGTAAAAAAAGCTGCTTCAAATATCAACATATTTAAACTACTAATCACTACAAGAAAAATGCCTTTTAGCGACGAAATTTAGCGATGGAACGTGTTCCGTCACTAAAAGACACCTTTGCCGACGGAATTAGGCGATGGAATTAGGTTTCGTCACTAAAAACACTTGAGGGAAAAAATGCACGGGAAGGAAAAATAGGCGACGGAATTTTCCGTCACAAATGATTTAGCGACGGAATTTAGTGACGGATTTTACCGACGGAAGTATTTGCATCGGTAAAGGTATTCTTTTAATTTTTTAAAAGAGAAAAATATTTTTACTCATTATTGAAAATAGAAAAATAACATATAATAAACATAAAAAACAAAACAAAAGAACATTTGGGTCTGAAGGTTTGTGCGAAAAACAGAACAGGAGAGCGGCGCCACTGTCCCGCCCACCCCCGTCATCGTTGTGGAGCAACCCCTCCTGCGCGCCACCGTCACACCCACTCTGAAGGTTTGTGTGAAGCCTCCTTCCAACTGATAGAAGTTTTTTTGTATGTTTGGGTCACTAATTGTTATGGTTTGATTTTTGGTATAATCAAATTAGGGTTCTTATTTCAATACATTTGGGTCTTCAATCTTCCGATCTTCCTCTGAGTCTCATCTTCTTGCCAGGTAATTTCTTCCTCTCACTCTCACGTCTCATCAGATTGCGTTTGTATTTAATAGATTCTCCTCTGTAAACTTCTAGTGGGGGGATCTGTACAGTGTATACACAGCAGCGAGGCAATTATTTAGACAAAATCTTGCAATTTTTTGGACCGGTGCTTGTTTTTGTTGTTGTAACATATTGATAGAATATCCATAGTATTCTTCATTTTGATAGATAGGAAGTATGTATTGTTTGAAACTCTTGTCCCAGTATTCGGATCATCTTATTATTTTTGCGCTGAAGGTTTACTTTAGTCACAGGAGCTGAAAATTAAAACTTACCTTGATACGAACCATGTTAGCTGCTTCAATTGACTTTTACTCGATCTTTGTCCCAAACCAACTTGGATAAAAGTTTTAAATGTAATAGTGAAAGTCATGACGCGGTGTGAGTAATGAATGAGACGAGAGAATAACAAAGCTTTGACCCTAGGGATCCTTTTTACGTTATTAGATCTTGTATTTATGTTACATTCTGTCATGTTTATTGTCAGTATACTGAAAATTTTCTCGTATAAATAAGGAGGTGCATTAAAAAGTTAATAGTTAGCATTAAACTCATTCAAGACCCCTGCTTTTTCTTTGGCTTCTTTGAGACAGCTGCAAAAACAATTTCATGAACTGTTCCTGTAATGCTTTTGCCATGGATAAGAGAACCATCACATGTTTGTATTTCAATTTAATGGCCAGCATCCACCTGTTTTGCTTCCAGAAGTTGGTGTAATTTTCAGACAGCTGCAAAAACAATTTCTTTGGTTTTATAAAGAATTTACTTGCCTCTAATCCATCCACCATCACATGTTCGTATTTCAATTTAATGGCCAGCATCCACCTGTTTTGCTTCTAGCAGTTGAAGTTGATTACTTCATGAACTGTTCCTGTAATGCTTTTGCCATGGAATCATGCCAATATCCACTTGCTCGTTTTGACATTCTAGATATTAAAAAGCTGGAACATTTTTGGCTACTTCTTTAGTTAAATAGCCCCCACCTTTGGACAGTCACACTGTTTGTCACCTCATGCAAGTACTGGAATGTCATGTGTCTTGGTTAGTCAAGTATACCTCTCCTTATTGTGGTGAAAGTTCAGGTGTAGCATTCTTGTCAACTAAACCTTCCCATAGCATGAAATGGTACTGGCTTATTTCTTCTTCTATTTTACTACCACAGTAGTATTTGCTCTTTGGCCGTATACCTTGAGATTTCTCTCTGCGCATGTACCTTGAGAACATGGTTGGACCCGTCATAGGAATGGCACAAAACACAGGAGAAGGGGGAAGTGAACAAGCATAACAGGTAGAGAAATAAGGGGATCAGTGGAGGATAAAATGTTCATATCTCACAACCTGCCCGATTAACTGACATAATTCTTAAGTTCAACCTTCCTGAACCGAGATAAAAAATAACCAGTGGCTTTGAAGACTGATTTTGTGTATGTAACTTACTTGAGACTATTTGTTTAACGGGATTAGGTGTTTACTTACATTTGTTTATCACTACCCAAATTTCTCAGTCATTCCATAACAAGAGAGTCAATTTCAGTGCTTTTTCTATTCTTATTATTATATTATGAGTTGAGGAATGTTGGATGCTTTAGTTTCTATTTTCTAGGAGGTCAAATGGTGTTGCAGTTTATAACCAATACGTGATTGTAATTGGGCATACATTTCCTCTAGTTTTGTTGTTCTTTGTCTTGTTGAAAATATTTGTTGGAATCCATGTTGTTTTTCAGCTTCATTGGTGTAATTTTCAGACCTGGCATCCAAGGCATTAAAGGGTTGGTCAAATTTCAACTTCTTTGAAAGATTTGGAGTTTTATTTTTCTAGTATGTGTCAGAAGAACTTTGATTCTGTCTATAGACTGTTTGCCATACCTGGGGCATGTATTGATTCATTAGGTTTGACTGGAGGAGTCAAGATAGTGTTATATACGTCGTTTAACAAAACCAAATTCTACCTACTATAATTCCTGTAATTTGTAGGTGAGAAATTGTGATGAAAATCGGGTTAGTGTAATCTGAAACTACGTGGAAGTTGGCCATGAGGAACATGTGTTTGAACAGAATTAGCAGCTCAAATTAATTCTTTTGTTGTTTCTTGGTTATGCCATGTCCTAGAAAACACAAACTTGAATTACTGATGCCTAGAAGTGCACATAGTTGCACCATTGATGAGTTCACCTAAGGCAATGTTCCAAGAAGAATGCTACAATTTAAGTGTTATTTGAAAGGGCATCTTGGCCTCAAGTGAATCCATCAGACTAGCCACGCTGTTTCCAAATCAGAAAAATGATATCTTCTGATTTTTTTTATATATTTTCTGTGGTTCCGTGTATGCTATTGGTACATTGCTTGTTACCCTTTGCATTGTTTTTTTTCTTCTTCTAATCTCTAATTTGCACTCTAGGACCAACCCCAGGAGTTTTGAGAATATCAGTTGATCGTAGTTGGATGGAAAAAAGATTGGATGATCGTAGGGGGCTAAGTGATGAGTTTCGAGACGGGGTGAGAGTATTTATTGAATATGCTTTTAAGAACGAAGCATTTGTAGATAATCAAAGGATAAAGTGTCCATGTAGAGACTGCAATTTATTGCGCTGGGTAGAGGCTGATGAGGTGAAATTGCATCTTTTTCGTAAAGGATTTATGCGTAACTACACAATATGGACTCAACATGGGGAGTCGATTGATTTGTCATCCTCTGTGATTGGGCAAGATAATGCTTTAGAATATCGTAACATAGTAATAGATGCTGGGCGTGCAGAGTTTGACATAGATGATTACCTTGACGATCCTGACGTGGCTATTCCATAAGAGCCTAACTTGAAAGCTCAAAAGTTTTATGAGCTGTTAAGGGACGCCGACGAGCCGCTATGGGATGGTGCAAAGAAGCACACCAGGTTGTCTGCCGTGACACGGCTGTTACACTTGAAGTCAGAACATGGGTTAAGCGATAAAGGATTTGATGGTTTTTTTTAACTCTTATTAAAGAGTTCTTACCAGATAGTGAGAAGTTGCCAGGTTCGTACTATGACACAAAGAAAATGATGATGAAACTCGGGTTGGGTTATGAGAAGATAGATGCGTGCGTGTTATTTTGGAAGGAAAACAAGGATAAGTTGTAGTGTCCGATTTATGATCATTCGAGGTACAAACCAAGAAAGGGGAGTAAGAAAAACGTGGCTTGGAAGACATTGAGATACTTTCCGATAACACTGAGGCTTCAGAGATTGTATTACTCAACAAAGACAGTTGAATATATGACATACTATAACACTCGTTCCAAAGAAGATGGTGTTATGAGACACCCCTCTGACGGAGAGGCATGGAAGCACTTTGATCTGAAACACCCAGACTTTGCCCAAGAAGTTCAAAATGTTAGATTGGGGTTGGCGACTGATGGTTTCAATCCATTTGGGCACTCCAGCACCCCCTACTCCACATGGCCCGTTATTGTTGTTCCCTATAATCTCCCTCCTAACATGTGCATGAAACAACCTTATACGTTTATGTCACTTCTTATTCCTGGTCCAAAAAGCCCCGGGAGGAACATAGATGTGTATTTGAGGCCATTGATTGACGAGCTCAAAATGCTTTGGGATACTGGTGTTTCCACTTTCGATGTGTTTAAAAGACAGAATTTTCAAATGCGGGCTGCGGTGATGTGGACTGTCAACGACTTTCCTGCGTACGGAATATTTACAGGGTGGAGCACACATGGTAAGCTAGTGTGCCCATGTTGTATGCACATGAACCAGGGTTTCACATTAAAATATGGAGGTAAGGTCTCATTTTTTGGATGTCATAGAAAAATGTTGCCAGAGGATCATCCTTTTCGTAAACAGAAGGACAAGTTTGACAAAACGATTGAACGCGGTGTGATAAAGCAAGATCGTTTGTCTGGCGATGAAGTGTGGGAGAACGTGAATAAGCATGATGCTATACCTTTTGGTAAAGGTTTTGCTAATCAAAAGATTTCTGGGTTCGAAAAGACTCACAATTGGACGAAACAGAGTATCTTTTGGGAATTATCTTATTGGAAGACACTCCTAGTACGCCATACTTTAGATGTAATGCACATTGAGAAAAACGTGTTTGACAATATATTCAACACAGTGATGAATGTAAAGGGTAAATCCAAAGATCATTTAAAAGCAAGGAAGGATCTACAGAAAATGGGTATACTGCCTGAATTACATCCAAAACTGATCAATGGTAAGACGATATTGCCAAAAGCATCCTACACCTTGGACAAGAAGCAAATACAACAAGTATGTGAGCGGGTTAAAAAGTTGAAGCTCCCAGATGGTTATGCATCAAACATATCCCGTTGTTGTAACCTTTCAGAGTGCAAGTTTTATGGGATGAAGAGTCATGTCTGTCATGTGTTTATGCAAAGGCTCATTCCTATTGCTTTTCGTGACTTTTTGCCTAAGGCAGTAATGGATGCCTTGACTGAACTTTGTCATTTCTTTCGGGATCTTTGTTCAGTAGCACTTCGGGAGACTGACATGAAAATTCTTGAGAAAAGTATCGTAGAAACAATATGCAAGATCTTTCCTCTGTCCTTTTTTGATTCGATGGAACATTTACCCATTCACTTGGCCGACGAAGCTAGGGTTAGTGGACCACTGCAGTATCGATGGATGTATCCATTCGAGAGGTGATATTTATTAGATCTAGTCTAGTGTACCTTATAATATTTTGAATATACTTTGATTCTAAAACTCATTCGATATCTTTTAGGTTTATGTTTGGACTAAAGAAAAAGGTTCGCAATAAAGCTCGAGTAGAAGGTTCAATAGCAGAGGCCTACATAATAGAGGAACTTGTGAACTTTTCTTCACTTTATTTTGAGTCGGAAGTTGAAACAAGGATAAATCGATTATATAGAAACGAGGATGTTGTTGACACAGATTCGGAAGGACGTTTATCCATATTCACACATTCCGGTCGGCCTTTTGGATCTTACATTACTCGGTGGTTAAGTGACGAGGAATATGATGCCGCATCGTTATACGTCCTTCTCAATTGTAAAGAGGTCATCCCTTTTATCGAGTAAGTAGTTATGCATAATGCCTTTTTTAATATGTTGCTTAATAAAATAACTCACTTAGCTTATCTACAGTGAATTCGATAATGAAGCACGAGTTGCCAATTCTGCAATCTCTGATAAGGAACTTGAAGAGTTGCGTAACAATGAGTTCCTTACGTGGTTCAAGCAACGTGTAAGTTTGAAAAGTAAATCATAGTTGTAAAATTACTACTATTACATTAGTAACATAATATTACTTTATTGGATGTTACTGCGATAGGTTGACAAGGTTGATCAAGTGGTGGATACTCGTTTCAAAGAACTTGCTTGTGGCCCTAGTAGATTGGTTAGATGCTACAAAGGTTACATTGTCAATGGCTTTAGGTTTAACACGGTAGATATTGACTCGACCAAGCAAACTCAAAATAACGGAGTTTTGGTCAATGGCGATTGTTATAACGACAATTGCCTTGATTTCTATGGGCGATTGGATGAGGTTGTTGAGTTAGATTATATGGGTAGTAGAAATCAATTGGCAATGTTCAAATGTCATTGGTTTGATATCACATCTAGAGCTGGTGTTCATGTTAGTTGACATGGGATAGTAGACGTTAATCTCAAGTCAAGACTCAGATCAAATGAACCTTTTGTGTTTGCTAATCAAGCTTCACATGTATTTTATGCAGAAAGTGTATCGAAAAAGAATTCTAATTAGTGTACAATTATCAAGACCAAAAAATTAGCAGTTGGCAACTACCAAGAAGATGTGCCCGAGACTTATCAAGAGGATGCTACTCCTGTTGTGGTACCTATTCCTGTTGATGACGACACGGATGACATACCTCTTCAAGCAGTAGATATGCCTGATAAAGTAATGGGAGAGGAAGAGGACGAGGACGATGCTGATGATAATGAAGAAGAAGAAGAAGACGATGATGAAGAAGTAGACGTGTCCAGTAGTGATAATGATTAACAACTCCTAATTCTTTCTTTTAGTTTAATTTAGCTTAGAGTTTATTTAACATGATTTGGTGTTTGGATTTGGCATTAACATGTTGAGTGAAAGGTTTTTTTTTTTTTTAAAACTTGTGTTTAGTAACTATTGTGGTAAAATATTATGTGTTTCCATATTTAGTTTTCGTTACATAAACAATTTTTGCTATATAGTATCTTTTGCAGTTATGCAACGTTCCCAGGCCACTCGAGGTCGTAGTCGTGTTGTATCTGCTCCCGTCGGTGGAGGTCACAGTATAAGTAACTCATCTTCGGAGCGGTCTGTGCAAGTGGAATCGTCAATAGCTTCAACTAGTGGTACTTTAAGGAATAATGGGTGATAGTTGTTTTTTTGTTTGAATAATTATAGTACTTTGCAATGTCATGTGTTATTCCTGATATGCTTTTTTGCAGCTTCTCTTCGTACCAGAGGTGCAACACAGGGAATCATAAGAAAGCTTCCACCAGGCTCCAAAAAGAGAATCCATGTTCATAATAAAGTGTAAGTTGTAGTGCTTACTTTCCAGTTGTATAATATCATTGTTTTCCATTCTACTTTAGTGTAACACTTAATTTTTATGCATTAGCTTCATTGAGGACGAGGCACGGAGTACAATAGGAGCTATCTTTAGGGCGAATATGGATTTTCCTTTCGTGGTGTGGTCAAGCTGGAAGAAGTACCCTGAAAGGAAAGAAATGCTTTGGCAAAAATTTTTGGTAAGTTACGTTTATTTTTCAGTGCATATACATATACGGGTTATGGGTTTTGGTAGTATCGTAGCCGTGAGTGTAGTTCTGTGTATTGTGTGGGTGTATCGGGCGAGGGTTTGGACAGCAAGAAACCCACTGCCGTGAGGCAGTGGGTATAGGATATAGTGTGGTGTGTGTATTGTTTGGAGCCATGTGTTAGTGGGTGCTCAATTGTGTGTGAGAAATGAGTTGTAAATAAAAAAGAGAAAGGGAGAAACCATGGGCTGTGCAAGAGAGAAATGATGGGTGCAAGTGAGAAGGAGAGGCTGTCGTGTGTAGTGTTTGATGTGGGTGTGTTGTGTATGTATAATGTGTTTGTGAATGGGTATAAGCAGCAAGGCAGGAAGAGTGTTTGTGATGTGCGAATGAATGGTGGATGAAATTTTATTGGGAGATTGATGGAGAAGGCATATCCTAGATGGGTTGCGTGTGGGTGTACAACATGTGTGAGTGATATGTGCCGTGTGTGGGTGTATAACATGTGTGAGTGATATGTGCCGTGTGAGTGGTATGTGCAAGCAAAGAGTGTGTGTGTGCGTGGTGAGGCTGCCAAGGACAATTTTTATGTGCTGTGTGTGTGCGTGTGTACTGAGAGTGTGTGTTTGTGTGTGCTATGTGCGTGAGTATAGTGTGTGAAAACTGGGTGCAGCGTGCATGGTTGGAGTTGGGTGCGTGGATACTGGTGTAAGGTGGGTTGTTTGGGTTTTGTATATGCTGTGCGCATGGAGAAGGAAAGGGTGGAAGATGGAAAGTGTTTGTGTGATATGTATATGTGTGTATCGGGAAGTAATATATATGTAATATGTGTATGGTGTATGGTGTGCAGTACATGTTTGGGTGGTGAGGTGAAGGTAAAAGGTGCCTGTTTTGGGTTTTAAAGTGGGTTTGGGAGTACAATGGCTAGAGGATGCTGAGAAGGGGAAGAAGAAATTAGTCTTGTAGTGTGAATCTGGTGGTTCAATTCATGCCAACTGTTGTCTTACCTGATTGGTTTCTTGTGAATCTGGTGGTTCAATTTGTGCCAAATGAAATTAGTATAATGCTTCTTGCTTTATAAAACACGGCAACACCGTTGGCTTCTTTATGAGACTGACATTGGTCTTGATTACATTATTTCTCTTGCCTTTGTTTTCAACAGGGACGACAGTTGTGGTAGTCATGCTTGCAACCACACTCCTCATGATATTAGTGATGTTATTAGTATGGCGCTGCCATTAGGTTCTCGTTGGCATCTTTACAGTATTATGCTTAATGTGGCAGGGGTACTTTGACTTTGAGTCTCTTGAACAGGAAGCAACGGGAAGAGTTGCTTTTTTCCATCACATTTCTACTAACTATACAAAGTGGATGGAAGGAGCGAGGAAATTTACAATTAGCAAGGTAGGAGAAGATGCACATCCAGAATTATGGAGGAACCATCCCCCGGAATGGATCCGCAATGATATTTGGCAGAAGATGGTGGATGTATGGGCAAGCACTAAATGGCAGGAAAAATCCAGATGTGCCAAGACAAATCGATCTGTAAATGATGAGCCATCTCACACAGGTGGTTCTGTGCCGCATGCTGTTATTGGTGTTGAATTAAAAGAGAAGATGCCAGATATTAGCGACGCGAAGCTGAACCTAGAGGTGTACGAATTAACACATAAACTTAAACATGATTCTAATGTTCAGCCATTGGAAGAGCAAGACCGTCCATATGTCTCAAAGAAGGCAAAGGCCATCCGCGTAAGTTTGTTTTTGCAGCTGATTTTTCATCTATTTTGTTTGATGAATCTCTAACTCGACTTGCATTTTGCATGAGTTACAGGACGCATATGCTGTGAGATTTGATGAAATTAGTTCTCAGGAGCCCAGCTCTTCCTTGATAGATTATGATGCAGCTGAATTATGGCGACAAACGCCTGGGGTTCGCGACAAGAAAGGACGTATACGTGGTACTCGCGAAACCGCACAAGATGCCAGGGCATCGATGCACATGTCACTGGACCAGCTTCCATCCTCCAAAAATTGGAAAGTTGAAATTGCTAAGATTGTGCAACTTGAGGTGCAGAAGATGAAAGAGATTGAAATTGCGAAGCTTGTAGAGATTGAGGTGGAAAAACGGATGAAAGAGAAGGACATGCAGCAGGTAATGTGGTTACTTTCTTGTTGATAAATCCTATTATGCATTCTGCCCTAGTGTTTTAATGGAACTGAATCCTCAAGTAATGTGGTTACTTTCTTAAGCATTTATGTTTCCTTTCCTTAGGTTTTTAAAGATTTAGTTGTGGTCTTTCTGTGTCATGAATCTTTCTTTCATAGGGAATACTGAAATCATTTTTCAACAGTTCACATTTATATACTAAGAATGGAACTAAACATAAATGATTGTTATTATTTAAAGGTTCATTTGGCTTAATGCCAAGCCCCTTTTTTCAACAGTTCACAGTAATAGTTCATTTGGCTTAGTGGTTATATATACACTAAGAAATGCAATTGAATTTAGGAGACTTAGTGGTTATCCCTGTTGGAAATATGTCTTCTGCTCCAGTTGTGGTACTTTAATCGCATGTACTCTTTTCTTTGATGCATCGTAGTGATTCTCTTGCATTAATTTGAATGAAATTGTTAAAAAGGAAAGGGGAAACCTGCTGTAATGGGGCTGCCAAAGGGTAGCAGCTATGTGAGGTTCTGTGGTGTTTTTGTGTGTGTAAAAGTGTAAAAGGAAGGGAGAACTGCTGTGTACTGTGTTTTGTGTGTGCAATTGAGGAAAAAGAGGGAAGAGGAAGGGCTGCCGAGTGGGCAGCTGTGTTGGGGTCATTGTGCGTGAGTTATTGTGATGTTTAGATGGATGTAAAGGAGGAAAATAGGAGAGGGAGAGGCTGCCAAGGGCAGCCATGGTAGGGTGGTGCGATTGGATTGTAGAGAGGGAAAGAGAGAAAGAGAATTAGGGCTAGAGCTTGGTAGTGGCTTGAAGTGGTGGAGAGAGAGAGAGAGAGGCTGCATCGGGCCTTATTAAAATCAGCTGGGACTTGTGGTGCTATGCGTCATACATTTTCACTATTACTGTTAAAGATGCCAAAATTTCAATTTGATACACCAATTCAATAATCCTCAAGCAAGAATACCATGGCAGGAAATTTTTCATTAATGTCTGCACCAAATACATCCTTTAACATGCCTTTAATTGCTTTGTTACAGGTCGAAGTTAGAGCGACTGATGCTACTGAGGATGACAATGATGAAACATTCGACGAGCTAGGTGGATGATTGCCTTATGTGACCAGATTTGACGTTACGTTTGTTAGGATATTTGTTCATTTTGGTAACCAAGCAACCGGTTGATTTAGATGTATTATTGTTCACTTTTGGTGGTATTCAACAAATGTTGAATATTTGTTATCTTCAGTTCATTATCGGATGTTGACGTTGGATTATTTAATGAGGGATTATTATTGTCAGTAGTTGTTGCATTAATTAAGAATAGTATAATCTATTTATGCATATTTAATGATTTTTATTTTCAAAATTTTTAGCTCTTAAATATGATTTTTGCAACGGAAAAATTTAATTAGCACCTAGAAATATGATTTTTGAGACGGAATTAGCGACAGAATATTTCCCTTTAGCGACGGAACAATTCTCCTTTAGCGATAGAAAAATATTAGCTCTAAATATGGTTTTGCGACGGAATTGGCGACGGAAAATTTGTCTTCTACAAAATTTGGCGACGGAATTGGCTACGGAATATCCGTCGCTAATGATTTTTTAAAAATAAATTTTAAAATTATATTTATATTTCATTTATTTATTTTTAAAAAAGTTAATTTTCTGAAAATTGCAAAATAGTTTTAGCGACGGAAATTCCGTCGCTAAAGGATGACCAAGTCCGTCGCTAAAGACTAAGGCATTACTGATGGAACACCAATTCCGTCGGTAAAACCTTTAGCGACGAGGGTTTAGCCGACGGAACTTTACCGACGGAATTTCCGTCGCTAAAGGCTTTAGCAACGGAATTTGCATATTTAGCGACGGAAAAATTCCTTCGCTAATTGTTATTTTTCTTGTAGTGAATTGAGACTAAAAGTGTTGTCTAATAAGAAGAAAAACTTGTAGTCAATAAGAAATACTACTAGTAAAACTTGTAGAGCTCAATTCTAGTAAGAAGAAAAAAATAATAAATGGCCTTAAAAACTCTCTGAACCTCTCAAAGTAGTCAATAATGTGGGAGAAATTTTCCCACCATTTAAGTGACCTTTTTAGGGCTAGAAGTAGGGCTTATTTTAGGGCCAGAAGTAGGGCCTTTTTAGGGCCAAAAAAGGGGGCCAATTTAGGGCTAAAAGGGGTCGGGTCGGGGCTAGCCCATTTTTAGGGCCTGACTCTGGCTTTTTAGGACCGGACTAGGCCCGGATAAAATGACCAAAAAAATAGGTCTGGCCCAAGGCCCTACGGATTTGGGCCAATACTATTCATCTTTAGGGCTGGATGGCCTATTTAGGGCCGGGCAGGGTCGGCCTTTTTGACATATCTACATTCAAGGATCCCAAAATTGGGGGGTTTGTCTTTTCTTAATTTTTGTTATTCGATTATTTATTGGCATGGGTCCTATTCTAGAACACTTTGTTTAAGTGTGTTTCGAGGACTGAGTGCATATGGGGTGTTCATTCACTAGGGTCTCTGTTTTCTCATTTTTGTGTTCCACTGCTCTTCGAGCATGTAGGCTTTTCTCCAGATTTTAAGTTACTGTGAAGTAGGGGTTGGGGCGGGGGTGTGAGGGTAGGGGGAATGGGTTGCTTTTGGTAAGAGGTGGTATTTTAAGTCCTTGAGAGCACCATTTGGTTTTGAAATTTTCTTTTGGCTTTCTTTATTGGTGTCATCTTGCCAAGTGAGCGTAACTGTGTTCATAGGCGCAACTATACTTATTTTCCAACTATTATCATGATAGTGTTGATTGTAAAGTGTCCGCTTGCTCTTGTTTTAATTGGGTACTTGAACCGAGATCAGCCAGTTGTTCCTCTTCCGTTAGCTAAGGTTTTGCTTGGTGCTTGTGGCCTTTCTACATTTCTATGGTGGTCATTATTTGGCTGAGCATGGTTTTCTTTTTCTTAGTTATGCATTGATGCTCGCTCATCCTCATATCAGTTGCCTCACGCTTGGTAACGATATTACACAGCGACAATCTACAAAAGGGTTTAATGTTGGCTTCCTTGGGGGGAAATTGGTCTCATGGATGGCTATGCTCTTGAGAGAGTTTGTGGCAATGCTGAGTTGCTTGGTTCATAAGCTTGATTCTGAATGAAAAGTATCTTATTGGCGCTAAAGCTAATATCACGGCAGGATGTGATTATTAAGGCCCTATTTGACACAATTTTTTTTTTCAGTTTTGGAAATTGGAAAAAAAGTTGCGTTTGGTAACTATATTTTTTTCTTCTTTAATTTAAAAAATCAATTTTTAAACTGAAGAAGAAAAAATAATCCAAAAATGAGTTTTTTTTAGACCACCACCCTCTCACCGTCGGCGGCCACCTCCGGCCACCATCGCTGGCGGTTGTCGACGGCCACCAGCCACCGCCACCGTAAACCACCACAAAAAAAAATCGAAATAAAAAATGGATTATCAAACACAAAAAAAAACTCAAATTAAAAACTAGGTTATAAAACACCCACTTGTTTTTGTAAAAAAATAATAATTAAGCAACTCTTTAATTTATTTTTTTTTAGAAACTGAAAAATAAACTTTGTCAAACAGAGCCTAAGTTTTATGGTCATAACTTATTCGGACTTCCAGCTCGTGATCTTTACGCAGGTTTATTTTTGGAGAACAAAAGAAGAATAAGAAAGTAAAGTCTAGTCTTGGAGTACGCTTCACGTTCTGCGACTTAAATCGCGACTAGTACAATGGCTTTTAATGCTCATGTAATTAAGAAGACAATCCAATTCCAAGAAAGGCGAATGAAAAAAAAAAAAAGAAGCTTTATTTTTACCTTGTAAAGGTAGCCAAGTATCTCCGATTAAAATTGTGTAATTTAGTCAACCTATCCAACCTCAATTTAATAGTTAATGAAAAAGTTTGGTGCAATGACAAGACCTGGCAAATTTTTATCGGACCCGTGGGTTTACCCGTACTCGTCCAAAAAAAATCGAGTATGGGTACTTATATAAGAGATCCGATGAAAATAGATCCGTACTTGAATCGACTAGTAATTTTCGTATCGGTTCAGTTTGGGTATGGTTTACCCTAAAATTCAGGTTATATATTTGGGCTAATTTCAAAACTGTACCCTTAACTTTACTCTCAACACAGCTTTAGTACTCAACTTTGAAGGTGCGTCAAAGAAGTACTTAAGTTTGAAAAAAATGACCCAAATCAGTACCTCAATTAACGGACTACGAATGTCTTTAAGAAAGCAAAGGGATAGACCGTCATTATGGAAATATTTATCGTAAAGACTGTCCACATGGCCACGTGGACTGTCATTTTTCACAGTTCTCAATGCAAATTGATTAATTCAACTTAATGTTCTCTCTCTACACACACACAAGTTGCACCCCTCTCTTTCTCTCACACACCCCCCTCATTAGACTCTCTTTCTCTCTCTTCTCCCTCATATTCATCATCTCCCTCTCCATACCCCACAAACCACCACGCCACCAATGCCCTCCATCCCCTCATCCTTCTCTATACCCCAGGCCATAGGTCTCAGCGGGTAACTGAGAGAAGAGAAGAAATCTCATCGGGTAATACACTAGGGTGACGACACGTGCGAGGTCACTAACGAAGAGAAAACCACGATCACGTCAGATCTATCAACCAACAGCCCGGTCACGACGAGGACACCAACGGTCACAGTCACACCAGATCCATGACCCAGTAGCCACGGTCAAGGCGAGGACACTGACGGCCACGGTCACGTCGGTGTAAGATGTGACCGTGGTCGTGACTAGGCTGAAAGAAATAAGCTTTGCTTCTCACGAGCAGGGTTGGTTTGCTTAAAGAAAGAAGCTTCAACCACAAATTGGAGTGCTGATGAATGAATTACACGTAATTGAGACAAAGAAGGACGAAGTTATTTCCATTCTGAATGAAGAGTTACAGGGCAAGGATTATTTGGTGCAGTTTAAGGATAAGATAATTGAGGAGGAAAGGAAGTAAAGAAAAGAACTAGAAGAACAAGTAAAGAGGGCTGAAATTGTTGCAGAGGGACTGAGAGAAACTGCAAAGCATGAATCTCAAGAGGATTCTACCGATCTTTGAAAGCACAAGACGACCTTCATTGAGCTCGTGTCTAACCAGCAGCAGCTTGAAGCGGAGATGGGTCGGGCTTTCAGGCAAGTTGAAAGCAGTAAAACAAGAGGTTAATTCAAATTTGGAGCAAAAGGCGCAATCTATCTTAATTTTTTTTCTCTGTAATACGTCCTTTGGTTTGGCTAGTTAAAAAGTAGTTTTAGGGTATTTGGGTTTTGTGAGAAATATGTGTAAGATAATTTTTAGGTTGGTGATGACTGATGAGTGGCCGCGTGGACAGGTTTTACGATAATTTTCTTATAATGACGGTCCTACTCCTTTGACTTTTTAACGGCATCCGTGGTCTATAAGCCGATGTACTGATTTGAGTCATTTTTTCAAACTTAGGTACTTCTTTAGAGCACCTTCAAAATTGGGTACTAAAGTTGTACTGAGGGTAAAGTTGAGGCTATAGGTTTGGGATTAGCCCTATATATATTAAGTCGGATATTTTTTTGTCTTAGGGATGATTACAGCAAAATTCCTGAGCCGAGGTTAGGGCAAAATTACAGTCAAGGACATTAAGTTTCAAAATATAACATACCGTGATAAAAAAAAATTGAAAATGTATCAGTCGTGTCCATTTGTCAAGGTTCTGTCCAAAAAGTGTATTTTTTATGATGTCATCATTATGTATTTTTAAAATGGCAATACTACCCTTGTACAATATATAATGAATAATATTTAAAAAATTTAAAATAATTAGGATTTCAAACCTTAATTTAAAAATTAAGGTTTTGAAACCCCAAAATTGGTTTATTCCTTATCTTGTTATTGATCTGTTCTGTCTTTTTCATCATTTTTCCTCGATCTGCAAAAGTAGGATTTCAAAACCTTAATTTTTCTCAATCTACAACTTACACTTCTGCAAATTAGGGTTTCAATTTTTCTAAATTTGAAATCCTCCCTCACGCCGCCGGTAGCACTTTCCCTCGCCTCATTCCGGCAACCCCCTTCATCACCTATCCCTGTCCTTCATCGCCAGCCACCTTGCCGTCATGTCAAGTGAAGGTAGTGACGTCAGGTCCTCCATTGGCACCCCAATTTTTGCCGAGACAGGGGCGGCGTTTGTCGTTGTTAACTGCATTTGCCTACCCGGCTCCAACTAGGGCAATGACAGCACCGTCGAGGGTAAGGCCAGCGTCACGACACCATAGAAGAGGAACGACGAGCTTGGGGACTGGTTGTATACGGCTAGTGGAAGGTGTTCATGTCGAGGAGCCAGTGGAACGTGTCAATTTTGATGAAAGCGAAGATGTCCATCGGGAAGTTTCGGTTGTGTGAAATGAAGATATGGCAGATAAAGAGAGAGATGAGAGAGAAAAAAAGATAAAAGAGGATGGAATTTTGATTTCATTTAGGGGCAATTAGGTCTTTTTGTCAATATCATTATGTACTTTTGTATTCTATCTGGTCAACGGATATAAGTGCAATTAGTCACAATTAATGGACAATCTCGTAATTTCACCCTAAAATCAGGGACTTGATGTAATTATCTCTTTGCCTTCAGCCAAGCCCTAACCTATTTCTTTCTCTCTTCAATTTCCATTTCTCTTTACGCCGCACATTCTTTTCTGACGCTGTTGTGCCGCACCATCCTTCTCTGCTACCACCACGCCGCACCATCTCTCAGCCCTTTCACTAAGTCACACTCTCTGCAGATCGATAGCTACTACTTGTCACTCGTCAGCCTTCTTCCCTTACTCTTCAATCGAGGTCACCACCTAACGAACGTGATCACTAATCACCTCCGCTAGCTACGACCATTTGACATGGGATTAGATGAGAAAGTGATTCTCTCCTTGTTCCTTGAATTCTAGGACTGTAAAACACTTAAATGCTTGACCCATGAAAATGTTGGATAGAAAAAATGGAATTTTATGGGATGAAAAAATTAAAATACCACTATCCACTATGCACAAACTATCAATTACATAGAGTGACACATACTCTCTCCTCTTCATGTAACTAACACCTCATCCAATCTTCCTCCCCTTCTCCCTTCATCCATTTCTATTACAAAATCGACAGCCTCAATTCATTCTACAACTCTTCTTATCAATAACTACGACGTTGGCCACCTATCATCCTCCCTCTACTGCCCTGTTTTTCTTCTCTTCACTGTATTTTCTCCAATTTGTCACCTCGATGGGAGATAGTGGGTGGTGGCCAGATTGTAAGGTGGGCATGGTGGTGGGTGGGCGCCTGGTCACGGGAAGCGAGGGACGGTGGTAAATTGGCAGTGGTCATGCGATTAGTGGTCATTTGCGGTTGTGGGTTTGCGATCGTTGAAGGCGATGGTTGTTGGCGTACGATTGACGAGCAATTCATTGCCAGTTGTAGACGTAGAAGGTAACCGTGTTTGTGGAGAGGTGGTTACCGATGGTGCTGGATCGTGGTGATGGCGAACAGTGATGGCCGTGGTGGTGGGACAATGCATGGCGATTTTTAAAAATCTGGTGGCGTTTGGGCGATTGGCGGTTGATGGACGTATGGTGGCCCTCGGGGATGGAGTGGCTGATGGCGTGGGCTGTAGTGACTACAGTATCCATCACTGTCAAAAAGACGCGGCGATGTTGCACATAGTGGCTAGACTTGAGCGACATCAGCCGTGGGTGGCCCGATCCATGGAGGCCGGGTCATAGGTGGTTGATTGGTGGCCCTCGACTTGCGACTGGCAATGACAGTTGTGCAGTTGCTACCGGCAGTACTGGGTCATTGTGACGGCAGAGGGAAGTAGTTACTGGCGATGTGTGTGTTTCCGTGTCTGATGGGGAGCATGTGAGAGTGAGAGAGAGAGAGAGAGAGAGAGAGAGAGAGTTTTGTGTATGTGTGTGTTTGTTATTTGTGTGATGATATTTAGAAATTTTTTATTTTAGAAATTTAAAGAGTTAACTACGCCATTGACCATCGAGCTATAACCTAAATTTCATTTTGGTCAGTGAACTTTGATTTGTGTCAAAGTGACCATTTGACTCGTTAATTTATTCAATTAAGTAATTCAGTTAGGTTTAGTTAACAAAAGGTCTGTTAAGTGCTCATGTGCAAGGCACATGGGGGGGGGGGGGGGGGGGACAAATTTGTCAAAACATAGAAACTCAAATTTTTTTATATTCCTTCTTTTTTTTCTTCTCCTATTCTTCTTCCTCCATTGCCCACTTACCCACCACCACCACGCCCGGCCCAACTACCCTGCCACCACCAATCGTTACTCCTAGAACCACCATCATAACCACAACACCTTCTGGCTCATACTCAATTCCTACCCAAAGCATTAACCCATTTGAACCACCCGTCACTTACTGTGCAAACTTAATATCGTGGGTCTCGCTCCCCTTCATCTCCTCTGGCAGAAAGCTCCCCATCGTGATCATCACCCTGTCAAAGTTTCCCAGCAGGAAGCATCGTGGGTCTCCCCCGATATTGATTTTCCTTTTCAAATCATTTTTTTTTCTTTTTGCGGTGGTGAAGTTCTAGATCTGCAGTGTTAATGGTAGTGGTGAATTGTACTGGTGCCTTGTACTAGTGGTGGTTTAATGGTGGAGGACAGAAAGTGGTCGTGGGTATGGCGGTGATTGTGCTTGGTGGTTTGTGGTGGTGTTGGGTTGGTGTCGCGGTTGAAAGTGGTGGTTGGCGGTGGAGCCATGGCTGTGCTCGGTGGTGATGATGCTTGGTTGAGGTCGAAGACATCGAACGAGAAAGGAAATGAAGAAGAAGAAGAAGAAGAAAAGGAAGAAAAAGAAGAATGGAGACCGACAGATTTGTCCCTAAATTAAACAACTTAACGGACTTGGATTTCATGGAACACAACAGAGTGACTTAATTGAGAGCAATTGAAGAGTTCAGTGATCACTTTGACACAAATCAAAGTTCAGTGACTAAAGTGGAATTTGGCTTATAGTATGGTGGTTAATGGCATAATTAACTCAAATTTAAAATTAGTGGAGATTAATGATATTTAAGAATTTATAATTTACACTTAATAGATTTTTTTTAAAAAAGTATTTATCGTTAAATTTGAAATTATATAGTGATAGAATAATGGTCAAAGTAGAATTATACAGAAATAAAATGCGTGTACACGTTAGCTCGCAATTAATTATGAACACAAACGTAAAATACTTTGGCCCACTAAACCCATCCTTCAACTACTTACCCTTATCTCTCATATTATTCGTAACTCTCACCTCTTCAGCTCTTCCCCCAGAATCTCCCAGTTTCTTCGTTCTCACTCAACAGTATTGGTGAAAGGAACTGATTCTGTATTTGGGGTTCATTTGTCTGCTATCAACTTAAAAATCAAGCCAGAATCAAGCGTAATGCAATTGAATCAGTAATCTTGCAATTATGGTTTTTCCTTCCTCCTCTTCCATTACGGACTGCAATTCGTGAAGAACCGCCGTGAGATTCCGCTCTTCAATTACCCACCGGTAAGGTTCTTTCATCTGCATTTTTCGCTGAAATTTTCAATGCATTTTTTCTTTCACCGGCATAAATTATTTTTTATACCATTTCTGTACATATAAATCATTTCACAGTGCACAAAACCATTTCTCTGACATATTCCTGCCTTCGGTTTTTTATTCTTGAAAGTCGTTGTTTTGTTGGTGCAACAGTCGTGGGTATGGTGCGTGGCGGCGGCGGGCAGTGGGTGGTTGCTGGCGAGCAGTGTGGTGGCCGTTAGTTGTTGGTGGGTTGCAACTCGAATGACGTTGGTGGGTCGCTCGCCGGCGTCGCTTTGGAGCCGATTGTTTGGAGGATGGAGTGGGAGTTGGCAGCAATTTGTTTGACAGGGAGTTTGAATTCGTCGAAGTCGTGGTGGAAGGAAATGGAAGTCTTTTAGGTATGCCGCGGGAAGAGCCTGAGAGTTTGGCCAGTGACGGTGCGGAGATTTTGGGCTGGAGGGTTTGCGGTGGTTCGTGGTGGTCTGATCGGTTGTCTTTGTGGCCGGCGGTGGCAGGCGGAGGTGGGGAGAGTGCTGCCTGCGGTGGTGGCCCTCATAGGTGGCGGCCAGTGGGTGCGGCGTGTGTCGCCGGAGGGTGTCAACGGCAGAATTTAAAAGGCTATCACTAACGGATAAATACAAGTTCAACACTAATTTAGTTTGGGCTACTGATGATCACATTCACATGGTTGTGCCTAATATCTAGAAGCCTGAATGTTGCAGTGTGTTAAAAGGACATTATCAAAGGGGATCACATTTTTGTCTAATACCCTGATATGCTTTCATTTTGAGCATGTAAATATCAATACCCATAAGCCTCACTCTGTGAATGATATGCTCTCACATTTTTGCTTTAGTTTTTGCACTTTTTGCTTTGGCTTGCTTTTAATGGCAATTTATAGCAACTGCGCTTTTTTTTTTTATGCTTTGGTAGGAATTTAATGGCATTTTACGTAGTCATTTACTATTCCTGTTTAGCAATGATTTAACATTAAGAAATGAGGAGGGAGAGAGGAAGAACGAAAACGACCAATTGGGATGCATTTTATGATTCCCTTTTCAAATTCTATGTTTATCGATTCATATTTAGATACTCTTTCTTCTTATGCATTTCAAATGTTAATGCTTTCACTTTGTCGCTAAAATGTCTTTTACATATTTTTCTCACTGGACAAGGGAGTAGAGAAAATACTATACATGTGTATGTCCATGAGAAAAAAAGTTGACATTGAAGTTATGAAGTTACTCTCCAAGAAGTAGATTAGGTTTTGGAAGAGAACAAACTAACTCAAATATAACTCCCAATAATTGGGGAATATCCGGCAATCTTAATCAAACTGGAAGATCAATGATTATCTTATTAGGGATTGTAACGTGATCCTCGAGGATCCTAACGCGATTCTAACACATCTGGCCCACGACCCAGTCCTACAAGGAGTCTTCTCCTACAGCTATATAAAGGGGTCTACCCCTCCAAGTATGGGACAATTACACAATTCATGCTTTTTCAGAGTTAATATTCTGTAGTTGCGCTCTGACTTAAGCATCGGAGAGTTCTCCACCGGGAACCCACCCGGCGGTCACTTGTTTTCTGTCTCAGGCTCGGGTTCCGTAATGTACGCGGAGCATGTTTTTAGCAGCAACAGTTTTGGCGCCATCCGTGGAACCCGCCAGCCTAGCTGTTTGACCTCAAGAAAATTAACGGTTGTATCACAAAATACAGCTATGCGTCAGAACGGCCGCCGCTGGAGTTTTCCGAGTCAATTGTTGTTGAATGAAAAATAAAATAAAATTTTTAGAGTCCAGAATTTTCAGAGATCGGCCGCCACCACCATCTGGGGGCGATCAGCAGCACCGCCATAACTGACGGCAAGTTCGCAACCTCATCATCCACAATTTCGACGCGTCGTCACGGTACTACGAAGCTGCCGTAGCAGCGACAACATCAAAAAAAAAACTGAGAAAGGCAGAAACAATAGCGACGCCGACGCCGCATAAACCCAAACGGCGGAAGCGCCGCCATCCCGCATCGCCAATAGGCCGCCATCGCAAAGGTCAAAACCCTAATCGATCGCCGCTTGATGCACCAGCACCGCACCATTGCGGCCTTTTTTATCCAACACCACCAGAAACTCACGGCACTTACGACACCTCGCCATCACCACCATGGCAGGCCCTCCGGCGAGGCACCGGCGCTGCAAGATCGCAGCCGCACTCTTGATCTGCTTGTCGCCACCGCGACAATTATCATACCAGTCGCTGCCATCACCGCCGCGACTTACGCCGCATAGTCCAAGACTACAAGCAGCTCGAGCTACGCAACATCGCCGGAAACAAAAACCCAGAAAGAAAGAACGGGCTACGAACTGCGGCGTCACCCGCACGACTCAAGGCCCCAACACAGCGCCGCCTTGCGCCGTCATTGCCTCTATCCGAGAACCTCGCCAGCAGCAAAGTTAGCTCCATCAGCGGGCCCTCACCGCCATAATCGTCGAGAAATTTGCGAGGAGATAGAAGAAGATTACGCTGAATTCCGGTGGGGATCAGTAAACGTAGATGCTTGCGGAGTCGCTAGAGCGCCGCTGCTCATCGTTGCCGTCAGATCTGCCTCTCCTTCCTTAAAAAAAAAAAAAAAGAACGGTCAGGCCTCCACCCAAACAAGGTGCATTCTTTCCTTAAACTATTAGACTTTCTGCCTATGGAAAAAATTCTATTTATGTTTAAGACCCAAGAGTCTCATTTATTTAACTTAGGCCACACGTGTTTAAAAGTTTTACACTTTTAACCGTGAAAAAGCCTATTTAGATTTAAAGACCCAGGAGTCTTTCTTGATAAAAGTATGCTGCACGTTTTTTAAATGGCACATATTTGGTCACGTATCTGTCGCTAAACATTTAGCGACTACGCTTTTAGGCGCTAACAAGCCTCCTTAAAGGCTGCTTCTTGGGCGCTTCTTTAACCTAGACCTATTTAATTTTTGGTCTAGCATTGTCTAGTCACGTCAATTGATGCGAGTATATTACATGTCGTGTCTTACCGACAGCAATGATTTTTTTAAGCTCGCCTGTGACACGCAGTGCAGCATACTCTGTCGGCTAACCGACAAAGCCCTAATAGGGCCACAGTGTCTAAACACGCTCTTATTTCTGTGTTAAAAACATAGTTGCATTTTCATATGCTTTATTGCTTCAAAGGCTGTTTTTTCAGTCATGTACTTTATTTCTTGCAAGGGTTTAAACTATGCCTGCGAGCATCAACAGTGACGTATAAACCACTTCTTAAGCAAGGAATAAATTCACAGCACCCCGCGACATAAAAGTCACGCCTAGGGTTTCTGCTACAGTATCTTGCCATCACAGGCATTATATATCGTTTCATGGTCATACACTGACCTCTATCTATGGCGTATTCACATCGCTGCTTGTTGAGAAGCTAGTTCTGCAATGATAGAAGCACACATGATGCCACCGTATCTAGTGAATCCCCATCTATGCCTGACAGACTTCATATCCTCTGGCTTTATATGCTCGTCCAATCTATCAAACAGATTATGGTCTTCTATATTGCTCCCACAGGTCTTCTTGTGATTGGGCTCTACATATGGGCTTAAAAGCCTTCTTTATATATCCACGCCTTCTCAAAGGCCAGGGGGCTTTATATTTCATGAGATCATTCTTATACAGGCTTAATGCCTTGTGTCTTATCAAACAAGGAGGTTCGCCACAGCGACCATATTATGGGCTCCATGACTCGTGCCTTCTTATCTGGCATCGGGGCAACAAGGACGAGAAACCCCTGAGGGCACAAACGACGAGAGTTCTAAGTTCCGTCGAACCCCCAAGGGAGCGTACAACGAGAACTCTAAAGTTCTGTCAAACCCCCAAAGGCGCGTACAACGAGGACTCTAAAGTTCTGTTAAACCCCCGAGGGCACGTACGACAAGAACTCCAAGTTCCGTTAAACCCCCGAGGGCGTGTAAGACGAGAACTCTTAAAATTCTGTCGAACCCTCGAGGGTAATTGCATGAGCTCCCACTCCATCCGCCCCCGAGGGCCCGTAAGATGAGAACTCTTAAGTTCCGTCAAACCCCCGAGGGTATTTGCGTGAGCTCTGCGCTCCATCGGTCCCTCGAGGGACGAACACCCCCAAGGGTGACAGGATAGAGCTTAAGCTCTATCTGAACGATTTAGCTACAGTTCTAACCCATGAAATGACAAAGGACTATGTGACTTCATCCCCCCACCATTCTTTGTCAATTCAAAACCCAGCCAAGCGTGAGTGCGAGGCTTCTTTGCCAGCTCTTAGCTAATGATAAGAGTTCGCGACAAAGTAAAACGCAAGCATGATGTGGTCGGCTCAAGCTCAAGAACACACACTTGCACAAAAATGAACACCTTCCAAATGAGAGGTGACCCATCGAGGGGACATTCAAACACTTAGCACATGCAACAACTTGCATGCACAACTTTGTGTCCTCTCCCGAGAGAGGCTACCATGGGGCACAGCCGCTAAAGGATCTCGAGATCCCATGATTTGTCTTTCTAAAGATGATTCCGAATAGCCTACTCAAGCAACATTCTAAGACTTAGCTCTCGAGAGTTAGGGTTCTAGCGCCCTACTTGGGCAAAGTTCTAAGGCTTAAGCTCCCGTTTAGGTCGGAGCACGTGGAAGAGAGAAATATTATTACCCCTACAAGTGGATGAGAATTACTTACAAATCTGACGCGTGTCTCGAGACACCAGGTATAAACTTTCTTAGCCAAACATTTTAGCTAAGGAAGTGGGGGGCTTATGATATAACTCAAATATAACTCCCAATAATTGGGGAATACCAGGCAATTCTAGTCAAACTGGGAATCAATGATTATCTTATTAGGGATTGTGACGTGATCCTCGAGGATCCTAACGTGATCCTAACACATCTGGCCCATGGCCCAGTCCTACTAGGAGTCTTCTCCTACAGCTATATAAAGGGGTCTACCCCTCCAAGTATGGGACAATTACACAATTCATGCTTTTTCAGAGTTACTATTCTGTAGCTGCACTCTGACTTAAGCATCAGAGAGTTCTCCGCCGGGAACCCCACCCGGCGGTCACTCGTTTTCTGTCTTACAGGTCATCGGTCCAGGCTCGAGTTCCGTAATGTACGCGGAGCATGTTTTTAGCAGCAACAGATTGACTTAAGTAAAAGTTATCCCTCAACCAAAGAAATAGTATCTCTCATTTTAAATAATGATTTAAGTAAAAGTTATCCCTCCTTCAGAAAAAAAATTAAATGACAGGACATGTGAGCAATCTGCCAAACATTTAGGCCCTGTTTGACAGCCTTTTTTTTCTTCATTTTTTTTCAGTTTTATAAAGTGTAAAAAATAAGCATGTTTGACAGACAGTTTTATTTTTTATTTTTTCAGTTTAAAAATCAGTTTTTAAACCAGAGCAGTTTTTGAAAACTCCAAAAATAAATTTCGATTTTTATTTTGAGACAACCACCACCACCTTCCTACCACCGCCGGCGGCCACCAACTACCGGCGACTGCCACCGCTGCCGCCCGACAGCCACCAGCCACCGCTTGCCACCGTCGATGGCTGGCCAACACCACCACCGTTGGCCACCCCGACGCCCCACCACAGCCATCGCAAACCACCATCAAAGAAAAAATTCAAAATAAAAACTAGGTAATAAAAAAAACTCAAAATAAAAACTGGATTATCAAACACCCGCCAGTTTTTGTAAAAAAAATAATAATTAATTAAACTGGTTTTGATTTTTATTTTTTTTAAATAGAAAATCAAAACTGAAAGTGTTATCAAACGGAGCCTTAGCTTTGCAAACACTTGGCTTTGCAAGACTTGCCATTGTAGTGAGTTTTACTAATCTTAGCACTTGTTCTTTATAAAATCAAACTCACAATCGCACTACTTTCCATAGTTTTTCATCGAGTACTTGCGGAGAAAGAAGATGTACATTGCTAAATAGAAAATAATATGTCGTTCCTTGACAAGGTAAAAAATAATTTTTTGCGAAAATTAAAACTTTTATATGTTAGTAAGGTAGTAATGTCGTGATGCGTATACCATAATATGCAGGGCCATGCCTGACGTGAATGCACAATCTTTAGTGTTATTTATTTAAAAGTTTTTAAGTTTGATATGAAAATTAAAATAGAATCCTTGAGTTCCGTGATGTTATGTCTATTTTTTTTAACTTCTATAAGCCTAAACAAATCTTTTACGACTTTTATAATGAACTGGCCCAAACTCCCGTGTCAAGCACGGGACGATTTTCTAAACAGTAATTTATTTTAGTAGTTTTGAAATGCATAATAAAATATATTGTATAATTTTATGGTTATTTCATCAAATATAGTTACTTTAATTTTTATCTTGAACTTTCTTGTAATAAAATAAACTAACCTTTCTGGTGAAATATTATTAAATAATGTCCTTGTACATATTGCTAATTTTGATTTGGTAACTATATAGATGAACAAAACTTAAAAATTTATTTAGTACACACAAAAAAAGTAAATTTTACTGATAAAAATATGTGGATAACATATTGAGATTAATTTACTATTACACAATATATTTTTATTATTTTCTAAGTATCTTTTAAAAATAATTTATACCTTTAAATGTATTGGATATTAGTTTAATTACAAATTAGTTTAATTTTGATAGAGAAATTTTGGTCCATATATCTGTTTATAACATGTAATTTATAAAAGTTAATCAATACGACTAATTACGTAGGATGATGTGGTATTTTTAGAAGTAAGTGTAATCTACCAACAAAGTATACATAAAAAATAGTAATCAATGCATGAGGTAATCATGTAAAGCTTAAAAAGTTTAATTAACATGATTATATATGATAGCTCAAAACCTCGTAGCACGAAAATTATTGAATAAAATTTAATCAACATTTTACAAAGTATGCAATAAGCATGCTTATTAAGTAAGATTTATCTTCAAATATAATAAGGTTTTCAATCTAAGTTTTAATCTACATTCATCACAACATAACTAACATCTTTTTATATTTTATATGCAATTCTATTCAGAATTACAAAAATTAATATAAAATCATAAATAGTATATTGCTAAAGCAGAATTTAGGATGTTTAAGAGTTTAATTACTCACATTAAAAATACCATAGAAAAAAATTGGCTCAAAAAATTTTCAGCATAAAATTAGTTGAATTTAAGAAATGCTCTCACAATTAAGGTTTTAAATTTACACTAATTTTTAAAAATATATCTCCTATAGAATCTACATATTATCGTATTTCTATCTTTAATCGATGTGACTAAATAGGATAGCATAAGACCTTAGAGTAAAGAAATGATTTACCAAAATTTTTAACCAACTATTAATCAAGTTATATTCATATTTCAATTTATAGAAAAACTTAAATATGAATTTAAAATAGTATATAATTTTTTTTTATAAAATCTCTTATTTAATTTTTGTTTTACAGGTCAATATTTCATGTTAGAAATTTTTTTGATATATAATATTCAAATAAAGTCATAATAGGTTACTATATTGGCTAGAAAATTTTGAATGTTTCGAATTGATTTTTGAATTGCATAAGTCTTATTATTTAAATGTTTACTATATTTGTCAATTTTATTAATTGCAAAGTTAAGGATCCCATTAAAAATAATGTTTTGAGATCTTTAGCAACATTAATATGTTTAACATTATAAACACAATACAATGAGATGTCATGAGCTATCATTGCATTTATCGCTTTACTTATTAAATATTATAGCTCATGATCCCGAGTCAAGCTCGAGTAAGTTAATAAAATATTTTAAAAAGTTACAAAAAGTGTATTAATGCGTACCACATTTAAAAAAAAGAAGAAGAAGAGATTAAGATCTTTATGGGAAAAAAAAATCTACTTTCGCTAAAACTTAAGAAATTTTTATACTTTATTTGTAATATCTTCAAGTAACTTGTCAAGATTATATTATTATTAAGTTCTTTTAGTGGTCCAACCTGTAGCCTGTCAAAGCCAAGTTTTCTTAACTTTAAAAGTTAGGTTAAGAGCTCTTCATATTTGGAATTGTAAATGTCACGGTCCATTCTTATCTTCTTCGTAAATCATTGTTTCAAGAAATCACCAACTTATTAAGATACAAATATGATATCCAGTAGAATATTTTTTTATTTCACACATATTTAAAATTACAATATTGATTAGATGGTCATGCAATTGTTGCGAAATATATTGTATAAGTATATATATATATATATATATATATATATATATATATATATATATATATTTGCTTTAGATCATTTGAACTGTAATAATGAGTTGATTGTGTTACAGTGTCGTCACTAGATTTTTTGCGTTCTTTAAGTTTTTCTTTTACATTGTCAAGCGGTACTGTTGCACAATCTACTCATTGTCCTTTTAATTTACAGTTCAAAGGAACAAAAACAAACATATTTGCGTATGCAAATATTGTGCAAGAATTGCATGACAATATAATTAAGGTTTTATTAGTCAAAATCAAAGCCTAATACGTAATTATATGTCTGTAACGTAAAGTCTAAACGTTGTACAATTGATTTTCTAGACTTATAAGGTTTACAAATATCGTGGCAATTATCACGAATTTTTCAACATTAAGTCGCAGTAAAGAGTTTTAGTTGTTTTCTAAATCCTTATATATGGGATATAACCACTTTGGTGGTTGTGAGATCTTATTTAAAAATGCTGACTTATAAGTACATTGTTTATTTTTAACGATGAGTATTTTTTGTATATATATATATATATATATATATATATATATATATATATATATATATATATATATATATATGAATAATGATAGTACATTTAACTCAGATAGAACGTCAATTTTTCCTTCTAAATCTAATATATATTTTTTTATATGAATTTTTATATTCACATTAAAAAGTAATTTTAAGAATACAATAGTCATAATAAGTTATTATATTGATTACATTGGGTTCCAAAATGTTTAGAATTAAATTTAAATTATATAACCCTCATTATTCTTGTAAAATTAATCAAATTTAAAAATAAACTACATATCAAAATTCAAATCAATTGTTAGATCATTTTTTTTCTAAGCCTCGTAAGTTGTTTAGTCTTCATTTTTCTTCTAAATTAAAAGTATCATTTTCGTGTTACATAGGGCTTACGGAAAACTCTCATTACTCCTGCAAAATTAATTAGATATAAAATAAGGATCCTATCAAAATTTAAAAGTAATTATTACATCGCGTTTTTATTCTAAATCTCATAAGTTAGTTTTTGGGTCTATGGATTCTAATTTTCATATTAGAAAACACTTTTAAGGACATAATTGTCAAAATGAAATTTTAATAGATTAGTATATTGATGGTAGAGTTTTAGAATGATTAGAATTAGTTTTAAAATTAATTTTTTTCAATTTAAATCAAAAGTATTATTTTTGTTTTTTTATTTATATGAGTTTTTAAATTCATATTAGATAGTAGTTTTGAAGAGATAATAATCAATATTAAGTCCTAATAAGTTAGTATAATGATAAGGTTGAGTTTTAGATTGATTAGAATTAGTTTTTGAATTTTGAAGACATAATTGTTAAAAAGAAGTCTTAATACAATAGTTTATTGGTTAGGTAGAATTTAAAAATGATTAGAATTAATTTTTGAACTAAATAAGACTTACTATATAGAAGTAATTAATCTTAAAATAATGACGTGTCATATAAAGAAGCGATGGTGTGTCGCGTAAAGAAGTTATCAATATCTTTCTCGCTTCGCTTATTATATATTATATAGATTCACTTATCAAATCAAAAATATTATTTTCATTTTTTATTTATATGAGTTTTTAAATTCATATTAGATAGTAGTTTTGAAGAGATAATAGTCAATATTAAGTCCTAATAAGTTAGTATAATGATAAAGTTGAGTTTTAGAAAATTTTTGAAGACATAATTGTCAAAAAGAAGTCTTAATACAATAGTATATTGGTTAGGTAAAATTTTAAAATGATTAAAATTAATTTTTGAACTAAATAAGAGTTACTAATATAAAAATTAATTAATCTTGAAATAAAAATCAGATGACGTGTCATATAAAGAAGCGATGATACGAAACTATCAATACTTTCTCTCTTCACTTATTATATTATATATATATATATATTATATTATATATATATATATATTATATTATATAGATGAGCCGCATACGTGTGCGCCGCTTCTCGTAACTATGATGCGTAAATTTGAGTTCTCTTTCCCTGCACACTCAACGTAACAGGTGCAGCAAAGACCCTAAAAACATGGCAGTTCTGTTATCTACTGCAATTCTACCTTCAGCAACGACCACTCTCAACCTAAAGCTATCGAATCACATCGTTACTGAAGCAACGCTATCACCAACACTTCAGCTTTTCGCAGGTAAGTTCATTTTTCTCCTCCATTTTCCTTCTTAGTTTTGAACTTTTCTCCTTTTAGTCAAAACCCACTTTCAGGCAGTACTGAATTTTCACAGGATTGAATAGGAAACCCAATAATAGATTCAACCAGAAAGATTTATATGTTGCTTCATCAGTAAAGGGTAGTCAATCAACAGCCCAGAAAACAAACAGGATTGAAGGAAGAATCCTAAGAAAAGTTCTTGGAAAACCTATTCTCAGTGAGGGAAAAGATGAGGACAAGAATTACGGACCTATTTGTCCTGGTTGTGGGGTTTTTATGCAAGATAAGGACCCAAATCTTCCTGGGTATTATCAAGAAAAGAAGGTGGAGGTATCAGGAATGGAGGAGGATGAGGAGGGTTTATGGGTTGATGAGTTTGAAGAAGAAGAGGAGGGTTTTGTGGATGACATTGAGGGTAAATTTGAGGAAAGTGATGGGGAAGAAGGTGATTTGGAAAACAAAGATGGGATTGTGTGGGATTCAGATGAATGGGATTCGGATTTTGAAGAAGACGGTGATGATATAAAGGAGGATGAGGGATTTTCTCCGGCAAGTGTCGGATATGGGAATATTACGGAGGAGACGATACAAAAGGGGCAGAGGAAGAGGGTGTCAAAAGCGGAAAGGAAAAGGAGGGCTAGGGAGGCTCACAAAGAGAGAGAAGAGGTAACGGTTTGTGCCCGGTGTCATTCGCTGAGGAATTATGGGCAGGTGAAGAACCAGAGCGCTGAGAACTTGATACCTGATTTCGATTTTGATAGGCTGATCACTACCCGGTTGATGAAACCGACGGGGAAAGCTGATTCTACGGTTGTAGTTATGGTTGTTGATTGTGTCGATTTTGACGGGTCATTTCCAAAAAGAGCAGCCAATTCTTTGTTCAAGGCAGTGGAAGGTAGCAAAGATGGTAAGTTTAGTAAGAAGTTACCAAAGCTTGTTCTTGTGGCTACAAAGGTTGATCTATTACCATCACAGATTTCTCCTACGAGGTTAGATAGATGGGTTAGGCATCGTGCGAAGGCTGGAGGGGCACCTAAGTTGAGTGGTGTTTATTTGGTCAGTTCCCGGAAGGATTTGGGTGTGAGAAATTTGCTGACCTTCATTAAGAATTTGGCCGGCCCTCGAGGCAATGTGTGGGTAATTGGGGCTCAGAATGCAGGTAAGTCTACATTGATCAATGCATTTGCTAAGAAAGAAGGTGTGAAAGTTACAAAGCTTACAGAAGCTGCAGTTCCTGGTACGACTCTTGGTATTTTGAGAATTGGAGGAGTACTATCTGCAAAGGCAAAAATGTATGACACCCCAGGACTCTTACATCCATATCTGATGTCTATGAGGTTAAATAGAGATGAACAGAAGATGGTTGAAATACGGAAGGAGCTACGTCCTCGAACATATAGAATTAAGGTAATTTTTTTTGTTATTGCCGTTTGTAAGTTGGGACCAATTGTAAGATAGCTATTTCAAGTATCTGAATACTAATATCTAATTTATATTCGTTGATCTCCTGGAGTACTGATGATTGAGCATGAGCATGGCATGTGAAATTCATAACACTTATTGCATGAAATATGAGAATAATGTACTGTATCATTAAGAATTTCAAGAAATAAACTCTCAGTTAAGATGAAGTGCTTATCTTAACTGTTATCCTCTCATGAATCAATTCGATTGAAATGCTTGCTTGTCGATTAGACACTCTGATTTGCCAATGGGTTAGTCTTTTTTCTCAGAAATCTTTTCAGATGCTTGCTAGCACCAATGTTACTAGCATATGATTCAGATGCTTGCTAGCACCAATGTTACTAGCATATGATAGGAGAACTTGCTTCTGCGACAAGCAAAGTAGGAGTATGCATCATTCTAGAGTGACCTTCGAGCATATTGCTTCTCTCCCATCTTAGAACTCTTTGGCTTTATTAGTATATGAATGCTAGTTGTGGGCACCCCATCCCTTACCGCCCGCCTTGCGATACCTCGTATTCCCCCCGCCCTGCCCCACCTCATCCAAGTCAACCCCATCCTATAACACCCCATCCACACAAATCCCATGCATTCACAAACTTCTGACTCAGTACAACTGCCCGTGTTTTTGTGTATCGTCAAATTAACCAAATGAAAATATCTCTGGAAGAACTGAACTATAGATAGAAGAAGCAAGTGCCTCACGTCGTCTAGTAAGAATATCACCTGTCCACCCTATGACCTCCAATTACGCAATCTCTTTCCACCCCGACCAAATTCGTTCTGTTTGAGACAGGCAGGGTAGATACCCAAGTGCACCCTTCCTAGTTTTATATCATGGACTTTACTTGATTATTCGAGCAACACAGTAATTCTTCTGTCTGTATCTAACATCTGATAAGTTCCTGGGCTCTCTTTTTGAACCTGGCTATATTACAGTTATAAGTGCTGTACAAGTAATACCTGCAATACAGTTTGAACTTGTGTGTATATCCTGATAAAAATCTGCAATCAGATCTAATGTAGCATGTTGCACTTGCAGCAAGGTCATACCATACATGTTGGAGGCCTAATGAGACTAGACCTTAATCACGCTTCCGTGGATACAATTTATGTCACAGTTTGGGCATCGCCAAATGTTTCTCTACATCTGGGGAAGTTAGAAAATGCTGATGAGGTTTGGAGCAAGCATGCTGGTGATAGGTTGCAGGTAGTTTCCCTGTCTGAATGAGATATCCTTCGTTATATGCGCGCGCACACACAGACACAGATACTAGTTAGGTAGCATGTGCGATGCACTTTTAAATGTGACCTACTTCAAAAGTATTTGTAAAAGAAGCTTAAATAATAGAACTTCAGAGTATTCTCATTAAATCATCTGAATTTCTTCCTTTCCTATAAAGTAACACCAATTATAGCAAAGTTCGGTGAAACTAATTAAAACCCATGATAACATTAATTCAAGTATTGTGCTAAATAATAGGATTTCTACTATCTTTATCCTTCTCGGTCTTTATCCTCTTCTTGGATATGCTTCTTATGATGGTTCCAGTTTTCTTGTCTTCAACATTTTTCTTCTTGTGAAAGTTCTTTGAGGCTTGTCATCATCGATGATTACTTAGGCTCTTTGGTTGCAACTGCTCCATGTTCTCTTTCTCTGTAACTGTTTTTATTAACTCTGCAAACGTCTTACCTTCGTAACTGTAAGAGACTTTCTGTAGTTTTATCAGAAACTACTTTTATTCTGTGCATCCAACCATCTTTCTGTAGTACGCGGATTCTTCCTTCTGCATTGAATTGCTATTGTTAGGATAAAGTGCATAATATATGTAATAAAGAAGTTATGAGTAAATAATAGTAGTTTTATGTACCTTAATCCTTACAGACTCTTTGTATTCTTCAGTACAGCATCCAGTCACCTTTATGGCTAGTTCATCAAGCAAGATGACTGTAGCGTTATATAAGTCATCAACCACTTCGAGCTTAACGTTGTGCCCTCATGTAAATACAAAGATTTTACTATGGTTATTGTTGGTATAATTTGTCACTGTTTATGTAGTATACTAACCTGGGGCTGTGTTTGCATTTGGCTTTTGGCAATATGTGCGTTTAGTGTTGTCCTTATATCTTACAAACAATATTCGACGAAGTACACAGGCGTCCTAGTTAAGTTGTCTTTTGTCTTCAACTTCACAGATTATTGCTTCAAACCAGTATGAGCATTGAGCAATATTGTAAACATACTTAAAAGTCGATTTATTTGTATATTAAGAGATTGTCATGTACAATGATGAATATGCATTACCAATATATTAATTCTGACTTGCGTGCTCTAGAGATATACGTTGTACACAATTTCTCTCAACGCCACTTGTTTTGCTTCGTTTCTTTGTTTCTTCCAGAACGTGGAGTTAATTGTTTTGTTTTTTTGTTGCCTTTTTCATCCTAAGAATACAAACTGTTAGCATGTAATACTATTCAAGGATTTTTTTAAATAATTAGTGAGCATTAAAAGATATACGTAATTGGTATACCATTTCTTGACCTTTTCAGCCTGTCTGCACTTGGATTTCATTTGCAACACCAAAAGTTACGATGTTGAGTTGTGCTTCTCTCTTGTAATAGAATGGTTACTATGTTATTTATGGAATCTAATATGTTTACATAAAATTCGATATATTTGCATCATATATTCGTTGAGAGCCATGTCTCCCCACAAGAAATGGCCATTCAGTTTAGAATAAGTTATTGTGGCAGAGACAACTCTGAAGATACTTTGATATTTATTGTTGCTTGCTAGTGAAGAGAATAACTTCCTTCTCTTTTGTTAGTCATTCCTTCTTTTGTTTTGTTCATAATAAAATTTCTCTTCACCTTGTACAAAAGACCTAGGATTTCTGCTCTTTTTGCTGCCAATAGGCCTTTTCTTTTTTAGTAAAATTTAATAATGCGTACATTTTACGGTAATAACTAATAACGTACTACGTTGGTTTTTCTTTCCTCAATTGTAGTTTGCTTGAGTGCCACAATGTGGGAATGAACGTTAATGTCATCTTTCTCCTCTTAAACATTTGTGCTTGCTTGTAATCTTAACTCAATTTTCGGATGAATTTTTCGGAAGTTTGGATTTATCGGCTTAACGGTTCGGTTACCAGTAGTGTAAGAGTTGTTGTACTTGGATGCTGTCGATTTTTTATTGCATCCTCAAGCATAACTGCCTGAAATTGTCCCCCATATTTTTTAATTTTGTATCTTTATGATGATATAAAGACAACAAAATTCTAATGATGTGCTTGTCTAAATACCTCTTCATCGGTTAAAATCAGCTTTCTTCATATCTTTCACTTCCTTTTACGTTGCTGTACAGATCAATCATGCCTCCTCATAAGACTTTCACCTTTAGCTCCATGTCTTTCAGGTATACAGCCAAAGAGTTAAAGTATACTGCTTGAGTAGTTTCCATCTCTCGAATCGACATATGCTCTGCAGAATAGTAATGGTGAAAATGACAAAAACGCGATAGAAGATTTAGTTAGTATTATAGTATTTATAAATAGAATTTGAAATGATAAAGGTGACAATAGCTTTTTTTTTTTTAACTAATAAGCAGTCATATATTTCATAATTTAAAAGCCTAAAACTATACCACAAAAAAAAAAAAAGGTGATAAAGCAACTTATAGCCTAAATGAATTGATGTACGACTAAAGACCTTCTTTGTTGACAGTTTATTTCGCGTAGTGTCGTTTTCTTTGCCGGCCTTGTCTTGGTCATCACTTTGGCTGTTGACATGGATGTTCGACTTGATAAGGCAACGTATTATTGTCCATAGGAGAAAACTGGCTTGGGTAATTAGATGCCTGACAATGTTTTTGTCTCCCCTTGAGCCTTGTAAGTGATCATTTCGAAATAGAAGTGTATTGGGTACCGCTTCCATTTAAACTGAAATGGTAGCTTCGTTCTTAGCTGGGAAAAGAGGAATTTGTGATATAAAGACCTGTTTTCCTGCAAACTGGCCCATCGTAATCTTTGTATGGATGACATTGTTTTCAATTTTTTTGCAAACCATTCTTGCCCTGTTAGGGTTCTAAGGTCCTCAACAACATGTTTGGGAAGTTTTCCCATTTTACCAAACAATGTGGAGGCGAATTATTAGGATTCAAAGAGTTCAAAAGTTCCTTTGAATTGTAAGAATTGGTATCGTCAATTACTTCATCATGGCTGTCGGATATTTTCGCATTATTTGGAAGCGGTTGAGATCAATTTATCATTAAGATTACCCACCTATTGATTTTTAAAAGCAAGTATTGCATGCTCTGTCATGTATTCGGCAGATTGTATATTTTGTTGCAAGGAAGGAAAGATGCAGTCAATCAAGGATTGGCCTTTATCTGCATCACCGTCACACTTTATCACCATTCCATCTGGAATATGTATCGTGTCATCTTCCTTGGTTGGCCCATTCCCATTCCCATTCCCAACCCTAGTAGTAATTCGTTGAAACTTGGATTGCCTCTTGCTCTCATGTTTTTCGTACAAGTGAATTTTAACATCTTTGGCCACATATACGATTTCACAAGACTTGCATTTACAGTTTCTTCTCTTCTCCTCCTTAGAACAACCGGTAACACTCGCAAAAATCTCCTCACATACAAATACTTCCTGGGCAAAGTCTTTCTTCATTTTCCATGATATCTTTCACCATTTTTCAACGTTGAGTCAACTGTTTCAATTGCAAAGCATTTTGACATTGGTGCTTCATCCCAATAATAACTTTTAATGCATGTATCAGGTAATTAGTCCCACTTTGCTTTGGTACGTTGCAAACACTTGTCAAGCGCATTGGTAGTAGAATATTGTGAATAGGATGCCATCCAACTAGGTAATAGAGTTGCTGCTACACCTGACATCGATGTTACAAGTGCTATCATTTTTCTTCGCCTACCGTTCTCGAAAAATGCATAGTACATATAAATGTTTTTTTTTTGTACCTCCGGGCCATCTACGAAGAAAACATCGCTCCCTCCCGAATTCACTCAATGGATTATCACATCAAAAGCAGTCCTCTTTTCAGGATTCAACATGATTTCTTCGGAGTAGTTTTCAAATAGAGTCTTAATTTATAATTTATCCCTCAATTCTCTTCGAATATGGTTTAAAGAGTAATCGTGATTAATGGTGCTAGACTTGGTAAGTCATATTGGGTGACCTATTTTCAAACTTTTCTGAGGTAATCGACACGTGGGAATTGGGTGCAGTTTCATTTTCTCTTCTGAAAATCTTCGGATATTGGCTCATAAAATGTGTCCAATATCATTCATACATCAATTGGTATGCAGTGCACTAATAATGTAAGAAATAGTCTCCGCATGGCATGCGGCATTTGAAATGTCTTCGCCTTATTTAAACACTCAAAAATGCTTTGATCAGTTTCCAGTACTCCTGTCTTTTGTGCAGCTCTACAGATATTGTCTCCATTAACTGTTAGTGGATCTTGGAAGGATTTTGGATCCCTAACGTGATTTAGTAACAATTTTAAGTAATACCTGTCTCCATCTGCTAGATCCGCGCCATTGACACGACTAATCACTTTCCCTTTTGCCTTTTGTTCTAACATCTGTATTTGTGGTTCCACGTATACTGCTCCGGGAATTCGCTGTAAACAACTCAATGAACATTGTTTGTTATAGGGTGTCATTAGCTATTACTTCTTTGTAAGTTTTGGTTTGCTCACACACTGATTTCCTAGAAGGTGTAGTTGTAAGTTAATCGTGGCTGGCTAAATTTAATTCAAATTGAACTCGTATATTCTCCATATTACCTCTTAAGCTGTTATCGACCTTGCAATTTGAATGTTGGTTTTTATCGATCAACATTTTCATTATCTCAAGTAGCGGTATGTGCAACAATTCTATCATTTCTATGTAGATATACTTGTAAAGATACTTGATTGCCTTTAACCTTAAGCATACTTCGACGTTAATATGACAATTGTATCTGCTAGAAGACAAGGATTATAAGGTACCACCACTAATTATCGAGTTCAGCATTTCGAATCATCACTTTTTGCTTGTCATTCCGTCTTCTATAAATTTGATAGCCGTCTTTTGTTTACATTATCTTCTTACAAAATCATCGAGGAGAATGGCTCTTGAATTCTCCATTTACCATGCAAAGGTTTTCTTTTTGTCTTCATCTCTAGAAAGACCATGCATCATATGTTTAAGGACTAACTCGTAGAATTATGGAACTCATTCTTGTCGAGGATCCCCACTCAAATGAATGCATCATGTTGATCAGGCGTAGTAATTTTTTACTCGGAGCTTAATATAATCAACATGTCTCCGTGTAGCAAGCCCCTTTTCTCGGACTCAAATACATGGATATTGGCTACTACTTTTCCAAAGATATATTTTTTGTGAATAATTGGTCTTTGAGATCATGTAACTTTGCTTATAACACTCTAGTAATCAAATCTGGTGTATGTTGCGCATTTTGGCCTTCTTTCAACTGTTCTTGTATCTCTTTCCACTTTGGGTTACATGTCATGGTAAGAATAAGAGCTGGTTGTCCAAAGCGTTGAAGTAAAGCCATTGGACGGGGTCCTACAACAAAAAAAATGCCGGAAGAACCATCCTTCGACCATATATATACGTGTTTATATTATGTAAATACATATATATACATATATATGTATGTTTGTATAAATATACATGTGTGCCTATGTACGTATACATGCATAAGTACATATATATGTATATACATGGGTGCTAATCCGTTTTGTATGTTTCATAAAGCGCTATTTATCTAGTTGTGATCTAGTTGTCCGCTGAACATTGCGAACGGCTGAGATCACAATTTTTTTTTTCTTTTTTGCTTCTTGCTTGCCCGCTCCTGCAACCAAAGAGCTATCCATTTTCTCAATATTCCTAAATTATCCCTGCCCCTCTCCTTAATTAGGAAGAGAAAAAAAGTCCCTCATAGCCCGATCCTGCAACAAGCATGCTTCGTGGAAGTTTTTTCTTTTTGTTCTTTCTCTCTTCTTCCTCTTCTTCTTCCCTCATCAATCACTACCAACCTCCACTAGCCGCCACCACCATCCTCCTCACAGAAACACACACACAGAGACCCATCTCCACACATATGCAGACCCACAACACACACACACAGAGAACCACACACGTGCACTCACACGGAGGCAGATACACACCCGCAGACACACACACGACCACACACGGACGCATGCACAACGCACACTCTGACACAACAAACATATCCTTTGGTCTGTGTGTGCGGAACTGTGTCTGTATGCGCGCTCAACTGTGTATGCATGTGACTGATTGTGTGTGTGTGTGTGTGTATGTGTGTGTCTTTGTGTGTTTAGTGTTTGTGCCTATATGAGTGTCTGTGTGACTGTGTGTGTGGGATGGGTGGAGTGATTTTGATTTTGGGGGGTGGGGGAAGAAGAAGAGAACCAAAAAAAACAATGAAGTCCTAGCAGCCCGCTTGTTGCGGGAGTGGGCTGCAGGGACTCTTTTTTTCCTGCACTAAAGGGAGGGGTAGGGGTGCTTTGGGAATTTTTGGGAAAATGGGTTGCATATTTGTTGCATGAGCAGGCTAGGGATAAGCAAATAAGAGAAGTGTGATCTCAGTCGTCCGCACAGCTAGAAAAATAGTGTTTTATCAATTGCTCAAAATGGATATGCCACCTATGTGTGTGTGTAGTAGTAGATTGATATAATTAAGCTTTCATTTAGCACTTCTTGAGTTCATGTGCCATCTGGCATTTAAATATTAAAAACCCTGTACTACACCATTTTCTCACTTTTTGGTAGTCAGCATATTAGAACAGCTCGTACAACTTCTTGGAAGAAGTTGATTACCGTGGTTTATCTCCATTTAATAACCATGGTTCTCACCTTTGACAGGAAGAAAATAATTGGATATCTCTTTCAAGATGTTTTGTAGAAAAGCGAGCATGTGTCAATTAGCAAGACTATGAGAGGGAGCTTAAAGAGTAGGGGTGTTTCTTCAATATGAAGTGAGAACATAGGGAAATAGGAGAAGGCTTTGGAATTATGCTGCACACTCCTTGAGTTGGCTCATGGTTAATTTTCGTCATTTGTTGGTTGAATTCCTTTTCTAGACCCTCGAGTGTGCAAATTTTCAACACCGGCCCCTCCCCCCTCCCTCGTGTCTCAGGCCATGTTCTTTTTTCTATACAAGAACGTACACTGAACTTTCCGGTGGAGATCGGAATGCTAATTATTCTAAAATTGTTCTTCCTGAGGAAATTTTGACAACATACAATTAGAAGAGACATTATTTGTGTTATAGAGGGTTACATGTGTGACGCAGTGATGAGAGAATAGTTACACAAAGGTACAACAGGGTGTGTTATTACCGGTCTGTTTCATTGGATAATATAGTGTTGGGCTAGAGCTATAGCCAATTGAAGATTGTCTCACCACTTTACTCGATGAAGCTGCATGGTCATGATATCTTGTTATCACAAATGTGGTGAATACTTCTCTTGAATCATCTTATAATTTTGCGGAGTTGCCCGACAGTCTAGTAGTCTTGTCTCTTATGCTTTTCTTCTCAGAAATGGGTACAAGGAGCATAGTCATCAGTTAACTGGTTAAATGGGTTGAATAATTTGGATAGATATAAGAATATTCACGGATATTGATAGAAGTGCATAGACTAGAAGTAGACATACTAGTATTTTACTTCAATTTTACATGACAATGTATCAAGTAAAACTTCTATTATATCCTGCAGCACCTTCTACACTCCATCTCCATGTGACTCTCTAAACTCCATGTTAAACGATCGTGAGAGTATCCATGGGATTCCAAATTAGTTTAGCGGCAGTATTCTAATTGAAGCCCCAATGCCACCCCCAATCAAAAGTAAGAAAATAAGCGTCAAAAGATTATTAGGATTTAGACCAAAGGTTCTCTAGTGATTGTTTTAACTCCAAGTTTGACTGTAGTCCGGTTGCTGAGTCTCTTGCCAAACATATAATTGGTGGAGGTCTCAACTTCCCTATGCTTGCTCCGACATTTTAGAGTATAAAGGGAATTTCAATCTTCTGGTCCCAGGCCAGTTAAAGTACCTGGCCTGATTCCGGTCTAGTTCTATCCTGCTTGATTCGGTTAAGTGGTGCCCTGTTCAACCGACCAGATACTTTGAAGGCCGAATCACTTGTTTGTTTTCTCTTTGCCCCATGCAATGGATGCCACCTTTTCACCTTTTTGTTCTGACAATAAGAAATATGCTCTAATACTTGCATGTGTACGTCATTTGTGACCATACACTTAAAGTCTCACCTGTTGATATCACTGATCAAGGTGCAACACTATATTCATAATTAGGCTTTTCTTCTAGAATATTGTGTTTTTAGCGGGTCCAAGAGCGAAAATTGGCTACATCACTCGAGGAGTTTCCTTGTTCATACTCATGGACATGATGTACGTGCATCATTTCCTCCTGTATGCACTGGTTCCAGCCACAGCCTCTGTACCCCTATCAATACTCTACCTCCTTGCCTGCAACCAAGTGCTTATGGTCTCGAGCCAGAGGGCTTGCATGCCAGCATGCAATGCTGTCTTCTCTTAATCAGTGCTACCAGTTTTGTGCTTCGCTTCAGTATGTGGTACGGCTACGCGCATGTGGTTCGTCATTTTTGTGGTGCGCGGTATGGGATTATATGGTTCCCTTTGGCAGCATATATACATTTGTATGAACTATGCACTGATATATGTAAACATCACTTTGCCGCCAAGAAAGTTGAGGAAAATAAGAGAAAGTTAGCATCAATAAAAATAGCTAGCTGACTTCATGCTAAATTACCAGTTCAGGAAAATTGGGTATACACATTTTCGGTCCCCTAGATTTGGTGTACCCGTTCTCCAGAGTACTATCTTTCGGGTCAGGGGCACCAGTACCGGGACCGCTTTGAGGGGAATTAGGTAGCTCTGGTCTAAATGGATTAATACTCTGGCATGTATCCTTTGGATTTTGAAATTGATTGCTCCAAAGGGACGAGGACATGATTATCGGTTGGTCCTGAATGCATTTCGAGCTACTAACTGGCAGACCTTAAAAGCTTATAAGCTTGGCAATAAGCTGGGTTGAGCGTAAAAAGAGATTTGACTTGTCTCCTGAGCTCGACCAATCTAAAACCCTTCCAAATACCACCACATGCCTCAACAGCCAAAATTATTTGCCAATATCTGTTTTTTAGTGTTTGAGAGGCTGATTCTTTACCCTTGCATGTATTATGTTGGTCAACTTCAAGTTTTTAGATCTTTCATGATTCTTACTGGTAATTGATAAATTGTTCATGCCTCTTATGTTTCCTTCTTTTTTGTTTCTCAAGCTTGTTTTTTACTGCTGTGGTTATCATCTCCTTTCTGAATGCGAGTTGTAGGGTTCAGTTTTCATTTACACAATTTTCTGAAGCTTCACTTTTGTGCAACCATATGACGTTATGCGTTCTTCAGTATGTATGACCTTTTTTTTTTTCAGCCTCCCATTGGGGTGGACCGAGTTGCTGAATTGGGCAAATGGGAAGAGAGGGAAGTCAAAGTGTCTGGAACAAGCTGGGATGTGAACAGCGTCGACATTGCAGCAGCTGGCTTTGGTTGGCTGTCTCTGGGCTTAAAAGGTGAAGCAACCTTGACATTGTGGTCATTTGATGGCATTGAGATAACTTTGCGAGAACCTTTGGTTCTTGACCGAGCATCGTTTCTTGAGAGACCTGGGTTTTGGCTACCAAAGGCTGTATCTGAAGCCATTGGCAAACAAAGTAAGCTTGAAGCTCAAATGAGGAAAACCCTTGAAGACGAGGATGCATACTCCCTAACAGAAGCAGCTGCTTAAATTAAAATAAAGAAATGAGTAATATCCACAGCCCTCCCTTTTTTCTCAGCTACAAGTTCTCTTCCTTAGAGGTTGCTTTACTGTGGTTGTGCACATGGCTGGTTGGGCGATAGGGGTGAAAATTTTGTAGGGTGCTAATATTGGATTTGATGTTTCAGAAGTCGGGTTAACCAAATGTGATGGGTTACAATTCCTGTTCGTTCTTCTTGGTAGGAGCAAAAACAGGTATGGTGGGGGTAAACAATTTCCTTTGATGCGACGTGAAATGCTAGACGGAATGCATATATGATAGTGGCTTTGCTGATGAATAAGGTGACTCAAATTTGTTCTGAACTTCAACAGGATGTCCATCATGCGGAAATACTAGATAAGCTTTAGTACTTCAAGTTTATGGCACTCGGAGACTAGCCTTTACCTTTCTTCTTAAGTTAGGGCCGTCTCTTACCCACCAAACAGGCTGGACCAGAGCGGTCTCTTGAAGGATTGCAGATCGTTCACAAGACTGTAAAGACGCTTATAATCATTGCAGCTCGAGTCTTCATTAAGCATTCGCCTGTAACCTTTTTAAAAATTGTGCCAATGCCTTATCCTAGGGCGTTGCTTTCATTCTGAACAGGGTTTAATGTGTCAAAACCAAACAAAAACGAGGTAATGAACGGCAGCCAAGTTACCTTGGACCTATACACACTGCATTTGGCGTAGATCAACAAGTGCACCCCAACCTCTTCTCTTCCTGCCGTTGCAAGTTCATCCTTCCCAATTTTCTTGTGCAAAGTCAGACCAGAAAAGGGATAATGTTGGTTAGGATATAATTATAGTTAATTTCAGCTACTTTCAAAAGCTTACGTGTCATACCAGAATCTTTACTTAAAGAGTCGTAACGTTTTTATCTTTCTGTCAAAAATATTTTTATGTAATATACTCTATCCTTATGTCAGTATTTTCAAAAATGACAATACTGAACCGCTTCTTTACTAATTCGCAAAATACACATAAAATTGATATATGTATTTATCCCCCATCTTCCCTTCACTTTCTTCTATTGTTACGCGAAAAACGAATATCATTTAGCAATCCAGTATTTGTGATGTGTGTTGTGCTAAAGCTGTTGTTGCAAACAAAATGGCAAGTCCAGATTGCTTCCAAAAGAAAAAGGCCGACAAACCTTGAAATGGGGGCATTTCTAAATGAGTAGATTTTAAACTGATTATAAAGTGTCACGAGGCATTAAGTTTGTTTGTGAAAATAATTTCACTGCAAGTGAACTGCTGACATGTGACATTTCAAGTGTTAGCATGCAAATTTCAAAATCTTAAATTGAAATTGCCAAATGTTATATAATTAGAAGATAAAAATATAAAAATTGTCATATTTGTCTTTTATGTTATCACTTGACATTTTCTTTTTGAAATTATCCATCCCACATCTCTTTGAAATAGATTAAATATTAAAGAAATAATTGACATAGATGTTAGATTCTATCGAAATTCGTCGTCTAATATTTACAATACAATGGGTAATTTTGGGGAGCTTTCTAGCTTCTAAAGACTTTGCTCAAGCCTTCGACATCAAGAGAAGGCCTCAAACCTTTGATCTCAAGGTGATCGATCTCGAGCATCTCTCATTTTGTTTGGAATCAAATTGTCTTCTATAAATAACATTGTAACCGATATCTAAGGCTAGACCGTATTACATCTTGCATGGCCTAATTTCCATTCTTACCAAGACTAAATCGAAGCAATTTACTTTCCTATTTTGGATCACATTCCTGCTAGTCCCGGAGCTTAGTGTAACAAATTGAGACATTTGCACTACATCCGCTGGCATTTGCATCAAGGTTTGTACAAACTCTCGCCATGTTCCCTGGCTTTGGACATCATCATGATATCAAGGTACTTCTATTTTCATTCAAATTCTAGCTTTTCTTTTTTTACATTTTGTTCAAAGTTTTTCGTGTTAACTGATACAAAAGACGGTCAGGATATGAACAAGGGCTAGGTACAAGAGCTGCGACGACCTTGCTCTATACAGAAATTACAGGAAACAAAGACGACTACATTGGGGTTGCTGAGATAGTTGCAAACTTAGGCCAGTGAGGGTAGAGAAGCCGCCGTTCAGCGGGGCTGCTGGATGCAACGGGGGCTGTATTTTGGGCTAACACACTTGGCTGGCTTCTCCCGATACTTTGCTGTCTCCACCGGCGACTTAGGACCTCTTCCTTTCACAGATTTCGACAGAGTGAGACTCTTGTTCAGTGCCTCAGCACCAACTTCCACGCCTGCATTGAAAGCCAAACGCAATGAGCAATTCGTATACAAGTGGACATAATGACAGATCTCACTCGGATTAACTGAGATGATCTCAAAGAACAACATTCTTGCTTTAGAGCTAGCAAATTATGGCAACTTTATGAAGCATTTGTACATTTAAGGACTCTGTAATTACAACAAATAACATATATCAGTTCTCATCTTAAACTCTACAACTCCATACTGAAACTTCAAGGCATCATTTCAATACGCAGGTCCACTTTCCACATACCATTTTCAGGCATCCCCTTCAGAGCAGTTTCGGATGACTGGATGAATTGCTCAAACTGAGCTTCCATGGCTGAGAAATCGTCATCAAGATCGATTGTATCAGGCAGCAAGTCAGCAATATAGTCGTCGCCATCAAAATCATTCTCATCATTCGCATAAAACCCATCCTCTCCCTGGTGCTGGCTGAGCCAGTAGTCATGAAACCATGTTGAGGTAGTCACCAGTTGCCACCATTCCGGTGAGAAGTCCTCCACTTGGCGGACAGCGGCAGGAATAAATAGCGGGGCATTCGGGTTCAACGTGGACCTTCCTCCTGAAACTAGCGCCATGGTCAATTTCCAACAGGCCTTAAGAAACTAGTTCCGCAGTACACTTATCTGAAAGTCAATGAAAATACACAGTTTAGAGGATACAAATACAATGATCAAGTCAACTCAACGTCAAGATCGAAGTTTCCCTGATTAACAAGCATCATCATAAGTTGGATCCAATAAACCACTACATGGGCATGGAAAATCAGATCAAAGTCACGCTGATTAACTACACTCCGCCCTATCACCTACTAAATCTTCCCCCAAAGACTTATACGCGAATTCTAGAGATAGAGTTTGGTACACGTAAGCATCAAAGTGAACTTGAATAGCAATCAATCTTGATTCAAGTACCAAAAACAATGAGTAAAGTGACCATGTACGTGCGCTAAATCAATCTTAGAAATTCGCAAAAGACAAAAGAGAATAATGCTATGAAACCGAGGGAGTAATTAATTATAAGAAATTCTCAAAAACAATGTTCTACTTCTTAATCAGAAAACCTATATTCACCATTCCACAAATCTACATAGAAAGAACAAACAAATCATTTACTACCCAGAAAACCCTTAAGTCGCAAAACTTGATCTGTGCGCATAAATTAACCTCTAAGCTCATAATTGTTCTCCAACTTTCGTACATTCAAAATCACACAAGTAGATTAAACAGCCGATCAAGCCCAGATCGAACTCATGGGCTTTAATCAACTAGATCTACCCAACAAATGCTTAAAATCAACCACAAAAACCCATTTTCATACAAGCATTAAAGAGAAAAATGATTCCTAATAAAAAAAACCAAGTCAATGAAGTTAAAAATTGACCCATTGACAAACAAAAATAAAAACATCATCAAATCAAAACTTGGAGGATTAGCGTGTAGATCACCTTTGGACGCGAAGTAATAAAATATCTGATCGTCAACAGGAGCTCTTAGTTTCGGGGGGGGGGAGGAAGGGAGGGTGTTGGCATTTATAGGCGTGGAGTCCGAGCCTGAGAGGTCCGGAGCACCGAGCCAGAGGTTCTAGATAGCCGAGCCAGCCCCCTGATTGATTGATTGACCGTAGAGGCGGCTTTGTAGCCGGTCATGGACGGGCTGCTGCCGGTGGAGGATAAGCGTGTTGCGTGACAGGTGGACGCGGTTGTAACCGGGTGCGGGGTTTCGTCTTTTTGCGTTTGATTAAGCTGGTGGGGCCCTTTTAGGACGCCAACCCCCCAATAATCCGCCTTCTTCACATGCGTTGGTCTGTATGGAAAAGTAATACTCCCTTTTTTTTTTTTTGCCTGACTGATATATGTTATGTTATCCGTAAAAGTATCAATATTATAAATTCTTTCTAAATATTTATGTTCTTGGTTATGTTAATTACGTAAATAATTATCATACCTTCTATTTATGATTTCTTTTAAATTTAGTTAAAATCAAATAAATATTGAATAATGAACATGTTCTAATATTGAGAAATGAAAAGTCTCGTGACAAAGAAAAATAAAATAAAAAATTTATTTATCACTCTATTTTTAATTTGGTTGAAATGAAATAAACATTAGACAATAAATATTCTCTAAATATTGGGTAGTGAGAACTGATATATATATATATATATAGGGAGCTGATCCATTGATAGCGCTAGCAAAATGGAGTATTTGCTAGCGCGATCTGGGCCGTCCATCCTGAAAGATGGACGGTCCAGATCGCGCCTTTTTCGAAAACTGTCAGTCGTCCGCGACACTATGTCGCGGACGGATTTTTTTACCTTTTTGCCCCTCCACCCGTCCGCTACATTGTATCGCGGACGGTCCAAATCTTCTTTTACATTTTTTTTAAGTTCGTCCGCTACATAATGTAGCGGACGTTTTTTAACAAAAATACCGTCCGCTACATTATGTAGCGGACTATTTTACTTTCTCGAAAAGAGACATCTGTGTTGTCAGAGCTCTTGAAAAAAGACAACCAACTTTTATTTTCTCTTTCCCCCTCATCTCTTATCTTCTCTCTTCTGGATGAGCTCCTTCAAGACGGTGGAAGGGTGATAGAAATGGAGGAGGTTGAAGACCCTAGAACAAAATGACAATCTGTTGCTAGCCAATTTCATGAATGGTTCCAGCCTGCAGGTGGAAGTGCTAATTAAGTGTGCTCGTTTTGGAGTCTTTTTTACCAATGGCAATCTGTTGCCAACGAACTTCATGAAGATTTGTTCATCAGGATCAAAGTAAGAAGAGAGAGAAAAAGAAGAAGTCAGAATGAGAGAAGGGAGGGAAAAAAAGAAGACTAGTCCGCTACATTATGTAGCGGACTAGTCTTCTCTTTTTCCCTCCCTTGCGGACACATTAATGACACAGAAAAGTCATACCACACATGTGTGGGCCTGTCATTCGTCCGCGATACTATGTCGCGGACGGCATGGAGGGGCAAAAAGGTAAAAAATGTCGTCCGCAATATTGTGTCGCGGATTACTTTTTTTTGACATGCGTCAGGGCCTGTCAGTCGTCCGCGATACAATGTAGCGGACGGGTGGAGGGGCAAAAAGGTAAAAAAATTCGTCCGCGATATAATGTCGCGGACGACTGATAGTTTTCGAAAAAGGCGCGATCTGGACCGTCCATCTTTCAGGACGGACGGCCCAGATCGCGCTAGCAAATACTCCATTTTGCTAGCGCTATCAATATCATATATATATATATATATATATATATATATATATATATATATATATATATATATATATATATATATATATATATATATATATATATATATATATATATATATATGGGAGCTGATCCATTGATAGCGCTAGCAAAATGGAGTATTTGCTAGCGCGATCTGGGCCGTCCGTCCTGAAAGATGGACGGTCCAGATCGCGCCTTTTTCGAAAACTATCAGTCGTCCGCGACATTATATCGCGGACGAATTTTTTTACCTTTTTGCCCCTCCACCCGTCCGCTACATTGTATCGCGGACGACTGACAGGCCCTGACGCATGTCAAAAAAAAGTAATCCGCGACACAATATTGCGGACGACATTTTTTACCTTTTTGCCCCTCCATGCCGTCCGCGACATAGTATCGCGGACGAATGACAGGCCCACACATGTGTGGTATGACTTTTCTGTGTCATTAATGTGTCCGCAAGGGAGGGAAAAAGAGAAGACTAGTCCGCTACATAATGTAGCGGACTAGTCTTCTTTTTTCCCTCCCTTCTCTCATTCTGACTTCTTCTTTTTCTCTCTCTTCTTACTTTGATCATAATGTAGCGGACTTTTCTCTTCTTACTTTTTCTCTACATAATGTAGCGGACTATCCGCTATATATATATATATATATATATATATATATATATATATATATATATATATATATATATATATATATGCAGTATAATAATAATAAAACTGACAAACAAAAAGAAAATAAAGAAACTGAAATACTTGAATAATCAGTTAAGAAATAAAAAGTTGTTGAAAAACAAAAATATAAAAAATGAAAAAAAAGGTTAATATGCATCAAAAATGAAAAAAATAAGACTTATATACGGCGCAAATTAACAACAGCTTTATACAAAAATTGTACTTATCTTTAAAGCGAGATTATTGACTATTGAGAACAAAGAAGAACCATAGTACTAAGCATAATAACAGAAAAAAGGACGGGCTTGTAAGGATGAGAAATGTGAAGTCCTAATTCTTATGAATTAAGGTAAACTAAGAAAGTTAAGAATATTTGCTTATTTTAACATAAATATTACTGATTAAATGATATTGATAAAAGCAGGTACATGCTGAAACTGGTCGTAATTGGAGACATTTAACAGGCATTCATAATTTTGTTTGACGCAATCAAAATTTTAATTAGATGTCCAGTTTCAAAATTGATACAATCAAAGAAAGTACATAAATTCAAAACTATATGCCTTGTAAAAATTTAAGCAAGAACAACGTCTAACACTAAAAATTACACGCAAAATGAAAAGAACCTTAAGAAAATAGAAGGGAAAGAATTCAACTTCTAATTAGGATGGACAAAAAGGCTGAAAATGATAGAATTCGAGCAAGGCTGATAGCAAACGAAATTCAAGAATACTATCCAACGCAAGAAAATGATGAAAACTATCCAATGATAGATGAAGATTCAGTGCGCAAAAAAGAAGATTACTTTAATGAAGGTTAAGATGATATTATATAATAAAATAAAACTACATCTTTTCATTTTACATGTTAAAAGCTGAAAAGCCTATTGCCTGCATCATGACTGATTCTCATAACACAAAATTATTGATTTTATGCACATTCACTTCATCTTATTATTGAAATAAAAAGCGTACATTAATCATAACATTCTTATATATTATTTTATGTATAATTGATTTATATACACATGCATATTAATTGTTTATATTGTGAGTGTTAGTTTGTGGTTCAAACATACAATGTTTCAAACAACTTCTAATCGATTGTTCGCTAAAAACTCTCTTTCCCTCTTTTGGTGTACAAGAGAAAAGGAACTGACCTCCCCCCTCAACACCGCAATCAACAGACAATAGTTTTCTATTTGTAAATTTTTTTGTTTAAACAAAAAAAAGGGAAAAATTGTCTTTCTAAGGCTTTGAGTTCTTATTTCTTGTTTATTATTCAATAGAATTCCTTTTTTAATAAATAAAAAAAAATTTATTTTTGTCTTCTCGTGATGGATAGAAAAAAAAGCTCACATAATCAAACCAAACTACAATAAAATGATAAAAATTATAAATCCTAACTGTATACCATAAACCAATCTAACAGATTACAAAAACAAAGATATAGATTGATTCTTTTAAAAGTTTTTTCATTTACTTTTTTTTAGCAGTAACGTCAAACATTTCTTTAATCCAAAAGTCTGTAAGGAATATTTCCAAATATTGATCAAAATTGCAAATATCAAATATACATTTCATCTAGAACAAGTCACAAAAGAAATAAGAACATAATTGAATTTTATTATTTGATCCAAAAAAGCTAATAATATCACCTCAAAATTACTCTCGACCATATCCACGTGCAAGGCACGTGCTCCATACTAGTTAATAAAAAAATGGTGAAAAACCTTCTGACCGAAAAATAACCCAAAGAACCAAAAAATGAATATAAATAAAAAATAGAGATGGCAATTTGTGAGGCCATATGGCGCCCCACTTTGTTCCGGAAGGGATCAATTGTAGTGATGACAATTAGATCCGCACCCGTTAGCTCTCTGACCCGTTCCATCTCATTAGGAACGTGTTATTTTGACTTTGATTAGGTTATGGGCCGGGTATAATATTTCTTTTTTAAAATCCACAGTAGGTTAGGGTCCGATATGATATTCTATCCAACTCGTCCCAGTATCCGACCCGCCTTGTTTAGAGATGTCAAGGGCAGGGCTTGGGTCGGCCCAGCTCGGGTCCATCGGGCCAAAAGAGAAAAAGGGTCGGGCCGGGCCAGATTAATGGGGTACCTAGGCCCAGTCCAAGCCCTGGCCCTATATTTAGGGCCCAAGCCATAGGGCCAGGCTTGGGCCGGGCCCAATGCCTTTTTTTTATTTCTTGTTATTCAAAGTAAATATTTTAATTGCCTTAATTTCTTGTTATTACGTAAGCAAATTGTAATGTAATAATGAGCGTATACATATTATCACATATATGTGTATATAAGCAAATAAAAACAACTAAAAATTCCTAGGCAAGCACACATATATGTAGTAATATGTGTGTATACAATAAATATTTCTAGCATTCAAATATTCAAACTGATGAAGTTAAACTGAAGATAAATTTGTTCATACGCCCTCCTCCTTTTATCCGGGCTTGGGACCGGCTGCTTGTAAACAAATAGGCAAAGTTACCTATTTTTTATATATATATGAAAAAATATCTATCTTGCTTGTAAAACCCTATTATATATATATAAATCTATATTTTTGTAAAATAAATTATTTTAAAAACTTGGGAAATGAAAAATAAAAAAAAATTACCTAATCATCCGCAAGTACTTCAACGTCTGAGTCACTGCTCTTCCTATCATCAATCGGTTTATCTTGCTCGCGGTATTTCGCATCAAGATAATCCTTCCAACATACACATAGCTCGAGTGACTCGGGGTTAAGACGACTCCTCCTGTCATCCAAAACCTTCTCGCTTGCTGAAAATGCCGACTCTGAAGCAACCGTGGAGGCTTGCACCGACAGTACATCTCGTGCAATTTGGGCTAAAGTTTTATACATGTTTTGATTTTGTTTCAAAAAATTTAACAAATTAAAATTAACCTGTTCTTGCATTGATAAATCAGCATAATGATCAGTAATTGGAATATACACCAATCTCATTAAAAGAGGAAAAAGTAGACGAACCTGCCGAATTAGAAGTACCTTCACCTGGTAGTTGTCTTGCTACTAGATGTTCAAAGCCCTTAAGGTATGGCGCATAATACCTCTCACAGTCGATGATGAAGCTCGCCCACGCACGTCAGCAGAATTACGATAGATGTTGAACATATCCTCAAATTTCTTGCTCACTTTCGTTGTGAGTGCGGTTGTGTCCTCTTGTGTGTAGCACATTAATCTTGCATATCTCTTGTATCGAGACGTTCACGCCATGCAACTTTAACCTAGGATCTAAACAAGTAGCCACAGTAAAAATAACAGGCAATTTCTTCCAATATTTATTAAATTTTTATCCATCACTTTTACTATTTGTTGAAAGGGTCCTATATATCTCCATTTTGTTAACATTGTAGCCATCTTGAGAATTTCTATTACAGCGAGAGGAGAGGTGGGATAGTACGTACCAGACAATAAATTGGTAGACGTGTGAAATACCTCTAAAAATTCAGCTAGGTATGTAGCCATCTGCCATTCCTCTTGAGTTGGCAAGCCGGCTGGGAACAAGGTTAGTAGAAAATGCGTATAGACTTCTTTGTATGCCAGAATGTGTAAAAGCATATGGTATGTAGAGTTCCACCTGTGGACCACATCTGTAACTGCTCTCCTGCGAGGCATATTATATTGAACACACAACGTTTTAAATTGTTGTGTTCTCGGACTGAGCTATTAACATACGCTGTCATACCCCTCATTTTGAGAAGAATATCTCCTGCAGCAGCTAAACCATCTTGAACAATTAAATTAATAATGTGACAAACACAGCGAACATGAAATAATTCACCATCAAGTACAGGTTGAAGGGTCTCCTCTAAAGCTGCAACAGCAGCTTTATTATTAGAAGCATTATCAAAACTAACACTCATAATCTTATTCTTTATTTTAAATGTGGTACATGCTTTTAATATAATACTAGCAATGTTCATTCCATCATGCGGAAAAGAAAGAGCTCGAAAGCGATGATTCTCTTGTTCATAACCCAATCAACATCAATCCAATGAGCCGTCACACAAGCATAACTAACAAAAGTAAACGGAGATTGCCAAATATCAGAAGTAAGACTAACTTTACTGTCAAAATTATCGAAATAATCGATCAAGCGTGCTTTAGCAGCATTATACTGTCGGAGTGCATCGGATCTAGTTGTGTTTCTATGAACCTTTTTGTACAAAGGTTGAACGTATGTGTTCATATATCTAGAGTGCTTAGCATTATCGGCAAAAGAAAAGGCTTGTTCATCATGAATAACAAATTCAGCGAGACCGTCTCTTTGCTCTCGCTGATTATAAACAAATAACTTACCGTCAAAAGATAACTGCGTTTGGGTAGGTTCGACGTGGCCTTGTCGAGGTGCACACTGAGGGTAATGCCTGTTAAGATGTCCATTACCACTACCAGAGAAAATAATTTAGCGCAGTACTTACATCGAGCTTTTCGGATGCCGTCCACCATAACTTCATCAAAATGATTCCAACACTCGGCTTTTTTTTTTTTTTCCCTTTTGGACTTCTGGCTCATTACCGGAGGCATTGCTCGGCCCTTCTTCATCATGACCGGCATCGGGTTAAGATTATGCCACGGAGTAGTAGCTTCGCCAACCGAGCTGCGTCCTTGACTATAATGCGGGGGGTCTTGTGAAGGCGTGTATTCAAGATCTGGAATGTTTTGATTGAACTCCCAATTGGCTTGGGTATCTATCATACAGCCTGTACTCATTCGTCCAGGAACGAATGGTTGTGGTGGTGCTTGGATTGGTGTTTGTGATGACCGTGGTGCTGGCGCTTGTGCTGGTGGTGGTGTTTGTGATGATGTTTTTCGTGATGATGATCCACGCTTCAGTTTCTTCAGTAATCCAGCCATATTTGACGCTAAACTTTTTTACTAGATTGAAAAATAAAACTAGTAATAGTAAATGCAAGAATATGAGCAGTAATTAGTAATTAGAAATAACAATTAAAAAGAATTAAAAGAGTAACTAATGAATAAGAGTAACTAGTAATTCAAAATTGGAGAGAGTTAGTAATTAAAAAGAATTTGGTAAATAGTAATTAATAAATAAGAATGCATAAATTACTAATTAGTAAACAAAAGAATTAGAGAGTAACAAATGAATGAAAGAAGTAGTTATAAATTAGAATATAGGAAAAGTAGTAATTAGTAAACGAGAGTAGTAATTGGCAAGAGTAGTAGTTGGAGAGGAAAATAGTAGCAAAGCTTGTAGAAATGTAGAATGTTTAGATAAGAGAGAGTAAGAAGATTGGTGTGAAAAATTAGAAAGAAAGGGTGTGAATTTATAGATTTTTGAAAGTTTACAAAAAAGACCAAAATGGCCCTTAAAACTATCCGTTTATAGTTGTTGGAGAGGGTAAGAGTGTAAAAAACCTTAAAAGAGTTGAAAATATTAAGTTGGATCAAAATACCCCCCAAACTAGCCGTTATATTGTTGTTGGGGGATAAAAGTAAAATTTAGGGAGTTAATGGGGAATATGGCTGTTTGGGGGGGGGGGGATTTAATTTGAAATTGATGAGGCCAGCCAACTTGAAGGCCTAAAAGGGCCAGATAAAGGGCCTAAAATGGGCCAGATTTAGGGCCGAAAAAGGGCAAAAAATGGCCAAATGGGATTATGTGGCCTGGTCCAAGCCTTGGTCCAGAGCCCTAAAGAAGTGGGTCGTCACTGTTCATGTGGAGGGCAGGGCCAGCCCGCCGGCCGCCGGGCCCTTTTGACACCTCTAGCCTTGTTATACTTACGATATGCACCAGCTAATATCAGTTAACCATATATATATATATATATAGTCCCAAGCCTAAAATTTTCAATCTTCTCTTCACTCTGCTGACCTACAGCTGCTGCCCTACAGCTGCTGCCTCCTTGGCTCCTTCATTTCTCCCTTTCGCCCGCAAACCGTCGGCGTCCACCTCCACCTCGGTGACCACTGTCCACCTCTTCTCCACGCTGTCGGCATCCATCGTCCACCATCCACCATCCAACATAATTAGCTTATCTAGTCACTATTTTTTCACTCCTTGTCTTAGTCTCGATTTCACTCCAAATCTTCACAATCTATCATTTGATCCAGCTTTCAATCCTTATCACTTGTTTTGGTTTCACTCCTTGGCTTTCACTCCTTTGTGATTGAATTTTCAAATAGTCAGTGTTTTGTGCAGTGATGAATCATGAGAACTGTAATGGCTCTATGAAATGTGATTACTGATTACGTGCCTGAAATGACAAATCAAATAGAGTTTTGAGTGTTACAGGAAAGGGCAGGGCGGATCCGGGGGGGGGGGGGGCAGGTTTTTCAAACTTTGTTAGGATCAGTTATGGTATTGTATTTACACAACCTGGGAGTGGGGTTTTAGGACTACCAGGGCGGGTGCGGATTTTATAAGATCTGCACCCGCCCCACCCCACCCATTGTCATTACTAGTCAATTGGTAATGGGATATTTAGGATTTTAGCTATCTCTAGCCTAGATAGGGTATCTCAATCTCAACATGATTATAGTTTAATTCATTTGAGCCTAACTTAGTTGAAATATATTTTTATAATTATTTTTCTCCTCTCCCTCCTAGAGCCCACTGTAACTTCGACCACCAGTGTTGGCGTACTCCCGTCCATCACCGCCAGGAACCACAGCTGCCCATAAACTCTAGCTAGTAACTAGCATATGCAAACTTCATCTACTACCCACCAATGCAAGCCACCATGGTAGGCGCCACCTTTTGTAACCAAAGCCTTACCTCCACTCTCCGTTGCCGGCTACCTGAGTAAAGAAAATATATTTTCTCATTTGACTAATTAGAAAAAGGACTAAAAACTAAACGGATTGAACTGTATTGAGTAGGGTTAAATGGTGCGGGTTGCAAGGGACGAGCAAGTTAAATCAAATATGGGATGTGGATTATATGTGGATGGGATGACCTGAGTTGTTGCAGGGCGGGGCGGGGCGGGGGTAAGGCAGAGAGAGGGTGAGGATCCCCGTATTGTTATCCTTAGAAATAAAGCTAATTTTTTAATTATCGACAATAACTAAAAATATGACTAATACCTCGGTATGTGACAAAATATACAAATTTAGCTGAGAGGTTATAAGTTTAGCTTCTCTCTCTCTTTCTCTCTCTCTCTCGCGCACACACACACATATGTATGTTTATATATATATATATATATATATATATATATATATATATATATATATATATATATATATATATATATATATATATAGGGAGCTGATCCATTGATAGCGCTAGCAAAATAGGACAAGTTGCTAGCGCGATCTGGCCGTCCATCCCGAAAGATGGACGGCCCAGATCTTTTTTTTCTCGTTTTTTTAAGTACGTCCGCTACATTATGTAGCGGACAATTTTTTGTATTTTTTTGACAATAATACCCTCCGAGTCCGTCCGCTACATAATGTAGCGGACAAGTTTCCGTTACGTCCGCTACATTATGTAGCGGACAAATTTTCAGACTCTGTTATGTCCGCTACACAATGTAGCGGACGAGTAGCACATTAATTTTGCTGACATCTCTCTCTCTTTCTCATCAATTTCTTCTGTCTCTTCTGTCTCTTTCTCTCTCCTTCCTCTCTCTTTTCTCTTCTCTCACCACTTTTCTGTTTTCTCCCTCCTCTCTCCTCCTTTCTGTCTCTTCTGTTTTCTTACCACTTTGTTAATCAGAAATGGGATCTTCCTTTCGGTATACGCATAAAAGAGTTTGAGCATATCGGCCCTTAGAGCATGGCTTTCATCTACAATTTCAACGGTTCCATTCACTTCGAAGCAGAAGCTATGGTTCCACAATTTCGTCGTTTCATGGTGTGGCGGTTGCTTTTCACTTTGATTCACAGGTTGTGGCCGATGGGAGGCGTAGATGGTAGATCTGCTCAAGCTATGTGCCATGGGGTGCCTTGGCTTTTAATCTATTCACATTCGGTGGTTACATTATGAGCGTTTCCATGCTTGATCTATGCTCCGAAGCTTCTTCATTAATTGGTTCCTCCGGCGCCCCAAAAAACGGGTTGAGTAAAACAAGCCCGGGTTGGTTACATTATGAGCGTTTCACCAGATTGTTCGATCTGGGCCGTCCATCTTTCGGGATGGACGGCCATATCGCGCTAGCAACTTGTCCTATTTTGCTAGCGCTATCAATGGATCAGCTCCCTATATATATATATATATATATATATATATATATATATATATATATATTAAATTTCAATACACACCCATAATAGTAAGATTTGGGACTTAAAGGTTGAGGACATTGGTATCTTGACATTTTAAGAATCTCAAACCTAGGCATTTTGTAACGAATTTGTAGCCTCATTGAACGTCATAAAAAGAAATATATCCAACCGGCCAATTTATTTCACTCTAATTTTGAGGAGGGACAAACGATATTAACTCTAGTAAAAAAATTGACCCGCATGGGAAAATACTCCCTTCTTGTCAATAAAACAGTATTTTAGTGACAATTATTTATTTTTAACGAAAAATAATATATCCAAGTGTTAAATTATTAGGAAGAGCTAGCGCACGTAAACAAGCCCTAGCTTTAAGATTACATTTGGTCAGTTTCACAACGAGCCGAGGAGGGTTTCAAAGTAGCTAAACAAGAGCCTCTTCAGGAAGGGCTTGGGCCATTTGGTGCCCTATTCATTATTTAAGCTCAGTACAGAACAAGGATAGTTTCAAGAATATTCGAACAATCTGGTGAAAAACTAGAGGGCATTCAAGATGACTTTAATTTTTTGCTATCTATGACCATACGGTTGTTAGGTTTTAGCTTATAAGAGGTCGCTCGAATATGAAACACAGTAAGTGAAACCCCTTAACCCTCTCAATCACCGATTTAGGTAGGAATATACTCGACATGTCTTTTGTACGATGATGAGAAGCTTTATCAGTTGCTAAAGCATTTTTCCTTTAAAATAGTAATTCCAATCCGACTCTGACACTTATAATTGACTTCTCTCATGACCTTCCCCCTCTTGGTATGTGAACATAATTTATAGTGGACTAGTGAATTACTCTAATTTTTGATCTTATTCCTTGTTGTTTATCTTATTATTATTATTATTATTATTATTATTATATCCATCGTGGAGAATCCTATTCCTAAGAGCAGGATTCTCCTTATTGGAAAGGCGTTATCATTCATTTGATAAAGCAAAAACTACTTTGTCAATGAGCGTTTTCATCATTTGATACGGGGAATAATCATGGCTCTGCTCTGTAACCAAAAATAAAATAAAATCATGGCCTGCTCTGGGAACATAATCAGTATGGATGATGGCATGGGCTGGTCCTCATCATAATGGTGGAGGCATTAGTTTGGTCACCCACCAAAGTTTCAGTGGGGCAGTGGGATATCAAGTGAATCATTCTTTACATTATTTTAGAAGACTCCTTTTCAAGTAGAAACTTTGAAAATGAAGCTGCAAAAATTGGTAGCCAATTCCCAGGCCCAGTCCAAAACATACAGCAAGGGTCAAATATGCATATTACTGAATGTTTTCTCCACTCCAGTAATACACTTTGAATGGTTCCTACACAAGGTTTCATAGAGTACAGAGGTACATATAGATGGAACCATCTCCTTTTCGTAGAAAATTTAAAGATGAACCTCCATGGTCTCCTCATCCTCAAATTTAGATGTACACTATCAGCTAAAACAAGCTCTGATTGTATTTGTCGATCAAGGCACCCACACTCAAATAAGAAGCGCATAACTCCTCAATGCTTGGTCAGCTAAGGTGAAACAATATTAAGAGCTGCACTTGGTTCACACACAAAAACCACCCACCATCGTTCACCACAAAACAAATTTAGCTTTGATACCTCCGTGCTAATCCAACAAGAGATCTAGCCCATATGCAGGACCCTTGGGAGTAAGCTTTGCCATTGATTGCCACATTTGATTTGGGGATGGTACTCGTGCTACAACCATAAGATACCAGCCACAAGTATTCCAAGTATGACAGCAGACAATCTGGATTGGGTATATTGGCATATAGACCAATGTACTTTTCTAATGACCAACATCCTCTTCGGTCCAAGAAACGGAATTGGTGTGCCTGAGAGTGAACCTACGCGAACCTTATGCCTAATAATGAACCTGGGAAGTGGGAATGAATGAAGCAGCTATATGCCACACTATGGCAAGTTAAACCAAGATATTGTGAATGCATGAGTCTACAATATCAACCAAAATCCAGCAAACAAAACGAAATATAAACAGGATCAAAATTGAGTGGTCTGGATTGCGAAGGGTGCAAAAGAGCATCATCAAATTTTTTTGGGCAAAGGCGAAAAGGGCCTTTATGCTACAGATTATAATTAGAGGACAAAAAATTAGAGGACAAAAAACAATTATTACTTTAAGTCCTCGCATGCCATACCATTTCAAACTCGAATAGAATTCCTGTGCGCCAAAGGAAACCCCGAGTACTATCCCCATTTTCCAAGGACCCCACGGTTTTGCCAATGAACTTTTCCTGTCATGCCAGTGCCACCACAGGCAGCCAAAAAACTGAAGAAGGGCATAGAGAAGGGACACAAATCCTTCTTAGAGAAATAATGCATTCGAAGTATCAGAGCTAGAAATCATCCTACAGTAGAAGAGTCTGGAATGCTCTGCAAAAAGTTTGCCCTTGCCGCAGGATCGGTTAAAAAGCGACCCAACACAGCAATAGTAGCGGTATTACTACCACACTTCTCGATCCCTCTGGACATCATACAAGTGTGGATAGCCTCCACCACAACCATTATGTCTCTGCCCAACAGCAGTGAAACAGTCTCAGCAATCTGCCTAGTGAGCCTTTCCTGTACTTGGAGCTTGAAACCATGAAAATGTACTACTGACTGTAAAAGAGTTTTCTCCATTGGATCAACTCCTTTATTACTATAATACCCTATATGCACAACACCATGGAAGGGAAGTAAATGGTGTTCACATTGAGACCAGAATGGTAAGTTTAGTTCAGTGTATATGCGATGCTCAGGGTGACTAACACTCCCATTGCATTTAACAGGATCCACGGTATGAGCAAAGCCATTCAGCTTCATCTCCACATTAGAACTCTTAAAGTTAGTCAGCCACTTCACAAAACGCGCGGGAGTCCCAAGAAGTTCATTTCTTAGTGGGTCTTCGCCCAAAGAATCAATAATCGAAGCTACTGCGGTTACCATTCCCGAATTTGTTGGACCTACCTTGGTAGAAGAATGAGATGGGCACCAGCATTTGTCATTTAGGCCATTGCAATGTTTGATATCTATATTTCTAAGAAGACACAGGAAGTCACCCCATTCATCTGGCTTACCACTATCAAAAATTCCTGAACCCGAAGTGACCAATACCTGTACTGATCTTTGTTGATCTGAGCCGTGTAGTGCTGAGTCAATGTTAGGGAAGTGAATGTGGGAACACTGGAGAATGACGACAACACCTTTTGGCTTAATCCCATGCTGCAAAGCTAAGCACACTTCATCTGCCAGGCGCTGAGGAGCTTGAAGCCTCTTTGCAAAGACATCGGCCACCCGATAGAGCTTGCTTAGGCCCACAACTCGTCGCCCAGATGGAACATAACCCAGGTGACATTTAACTTGGAAAGGAAGCAAGCAAGACTCACAATACGAGAAGAGATCGAGATCTCGAACCATCACAGGCCCACCTTCTCCACCAGCATGGCCAACCCCACTTTCCAATCCAGCTTCAGGAAATAAAGCTCCTTGAACTATGTCCTTCACCTTTTGTTTGTAGCCTGCACAAGTTACAGTTTCAGCCATTAGTGTTCCACTTATATTTCCAGATCTGGTTAATCATAAAAGGTATGCATGCCATCATTAAGTTCAGATCAGACGTGTAGCTATTTTGGACTTATATTGTACCTGTTAAAAGCACAAAATACCTAGGTACTACATGGTGATAAGGTCCATGTGCTTGGAAGGTGCTTGGTCTAATAAATGTTCTAGAAAACAATAATAGAAATTCACCCAGTTAACTCTCGATGTGACTAAGGTATCACCATCATTTGGACAATACCTAGGGACATCTCTGGATATAATCACCAAAAGAAAAGAACTTATTCAATCTTTAATTGAAAAAGTTCCAAAACAATTGTACGGGATGGAAAGTTTTCTCCTCGACAGAGCTCGGCGGGCAACTATTATTTCCTCATATGCAAAGTTTTACTTTTCCTGCTTATGTTTGTAAAAAAAATTAAATACCATCTTTTCTCATTTGTTATGGATTGGCGACCCTTCAAAAAGGGTCTCCATCTTGTAAATTGGCTATCCTTATGTGGACCTAAACACCAAGGCCTATTAGGACTCCGTGATATCAAACTTTTCAATCTAGTGCTCCTGGCAAAAATCAGTTGGAGGATCACTCAGCTTCCAGATTCTTTACTGCCAAAGGTTACATTACCAAATGCTGCAAGAGCTGCCCTTTCCTTAAATCTACTACTTCTGGCAATTGCTCTTGGGCTTGGAAAGAAATCAAAGCAGGAAATCAAATTCTTCTCAAAGGACTTAGATGGCAAATAGGTGAGTGACATATGGAGGATATGTGGGAAGATAACTGGATTATTAGTCCACCCTGTTAAAATATACTCCCTTATAAACCTTCTGGAAATGCCCCAACTAAAGTTGCAGACCTTAGCCATCTCAACAATCCACATATCATTCTCAGGCTGCAAAGTTAGTGTGATATGGAATCCAGATGACAAAGGAGAATTTTCAATGTCCACAACATATTCTTCTTGGAGAAAATTAGCCAGATAAACTCTTCTGAAATTTGTTGGCCAAAACATACCATCCATTGTGTGGAAATCCCTTTGGCACCTCAACCTCCCTTCCAAAATCTGTTTTTTATTTGGCAACTGCTTATTGATAGGCTCCCAGTCAAGTCCTACATCAGCTCAATTGACCTCCAAACATCTTCTTTATGTCAACCTCTGCAACGCCACATATGAAATAGCTTTACATCTCTTCCAAACTGCCAAAGAGTCTCCCAACTTTGGCAAAACATACAAATGACCGTCCCACAAAACATTGACTTTACGATTTTCAAAGGAATGGCTCATAGCCAGATTTCAAGCCCTACCTCCTCCAGAATTACCTCGGCTCGTAACTTAATTATTATCTCTATTTGGCTGCCTTGGAAAAATTGTAAGGAAGTTATTTTCAAAAATTTCAACTGGGACTCTACCTCTGCTCTTTCCACCCGTCAAATTCTTTTCAGGAAATGCAAAATAACTTACTCAAAACCTTAGTTGCAGGAAACTCCTAATATGGTGACGTTTCTCTCTCGGAAACTCGCTTTTGCGATCCCAAGTTAGGAGCTCCATGGGATCTCATCCCAAGCTAAGATGGGAACTTGATCCCGCTAGTTGGATAGAGATGCATGGAACAAGTGATAGAATACATGAAAATCAAGCTCTTTTCAACTCAATTCCTTGTTTCTCTCTTCCTTCAAGTCCTTAAAGTCTCCTTGTCTGTTGTTGCTATCTATGTAAACTATGCTAAACAAATGATAATACTCTTTACGCATTTATTTATTCAAGCCGCTCCCAACCTCAGATTCTTCTTGGTGCTTACGCTTCCCCGCCCCCGCCCCCTCTTTGTGCAACTAAGCTCAAAACCTTCTTCAGCATCACCCTCTTCAAGTAAAGCTGTCCCTCAATTCGAAGAAGGAAACTAGATTTATTCTTGCCCTAGACTGTTCCTGCCCTTGCAATAGTCATCATGTTTATTTCGATCTTTTTTGGGAAACCTCTATGACAGAGATCAGAAACTATTTGGACTTCACATTGCCGTCTACAACTCAGAAAACCATCTAACTCACCACTTTGAGGGCTGCTTCAAGGCTAAGAGCCATCATATAGCCTCACTTAAGGGGATTCTCATGGAGTCTTAGGGATTTTGGCATCAAATTATACACGTACATATCTCTTGACTAATGATGCTTACATTATATTACAGATAGGAGGAGCTAGAGCACTGGACTGGAAAGACAACGGGATCCTGCAAGATACTTGTTTTGCACTTTAACGATATCACAGCTTTCAGCTGGCTTATCATGCTAAGGAAAGATTGAAGCAGGCACAACAGAAAGCCAGGACTAGGAGTCTCATCACCACCAGAGTAGGATTATCCATTACTTGATCTAAATGTTTAGAATTTCTTGCCTTTTGTCCATGCCTTATAATTTGCACATATTTGCTCCTTACTCTCTCATGCCTCTTTTGACTGGGTTGTAAAATAACGAAACTCTATTTGGTCTCTTGGTGGATAATGGCCCGGCCACTCTTGTAACTAAGGAAACAAACTCTTTATCTATAAAAGTTCTCCTGTTAAATTAAAAAAAAAAAGAACAGCCCTTTTGACAGGCCCAGGGCCAACCCACTTCGCCTTAAATGCCTTGTAATACAAGAAGTAACTACCTTAGGTGAAACTTTCTAGTGCCGATGCTAAATACACGGATAAGTCTTGGCTGCAATCCAGGTCGTAGGAAGGGCCTGGAGTCCCCCTATATAGTGACCATTAAGGCTCTTCCTACGTCCCAGGTTGCAGCCAAAATTAATGTACATAAAGACAGGAAGCACATAAAAGGAAAAATATCAGACCCACAGCAAACTTAAGGTTGCAACTACAGTATCTCAAAAATCATATCTTTTTACACTAGATAGCAACTTTACAAAGTCTAATGTTTTTGGGTCCCAGCTTGCAAATCTGCTATTAGTAGCAGTAACTTAACAATAAAAAGCGGCCCACTGCACAAGTCGCCCGCCACTTGGAGAGAATGAGGCAACATCACCCCCTACACTAAACCAATATAAAGAAACCTAAAGATCAAAAGTAACAGATCTAAGAAATGAGAACTGCTAACGGCAAAGCATATTAATACCTCTGGTTCCTTCTCGAAGGGCTTTGGCAACCCGATGAGGCGTCTTTCGCAGACCTTCTCGATTAACATCCTCTCCCAAACCCTGCAACAGCACCTTCACAGCATCCTCTATGGCCAAAGTCTGTTCTTCTCTCTCAATCTCGCTGCCCAGTTTCACCCCATTTTTAAGCTTCACATTGTAACGCCCCCCATCTAAAGCGCCCATTGACAGCACCACCCAAATCCCAAAAACTCGAGATAAGAAAAAAAAACACAGCAGACCCAAATGAACCAAATTCCAAATCTAATTAAAGAAACCCAAATAACCCAGCAAAAATTTGGCCTAAAGAGTTCAAACCTCAGCTCCCCAGATGAAAAAAAGCCCAAATCTAGAAATGGGTTCTAACTTCTATAGAAGTTGGAAAATGGCCAAAATCGAGGGAAGGGAGATAAGCAGCAGGGAGAAAGAGGTGGAATATATGTGTATACAAATGTATGCGAATAGCTTATATAAACGAAGGGTTACCGCTGGGTCTTGAAAATGTGTGGAGTGCAAAAAGGGTTTTCCTTTGCTTTCTTTGTTAGGTTGGGATTTGCCTCATCGAATATTGGACCCTACCCAAAATAAAGGCTTTTGTACGAAAGCTGCAAGATCTGGGTCGGTAAAACTATCATTTTCTGGTATATAACAAAGTGGACTGTGCGAGAGAGAGGGAGAGGGAGAGGGAGAGGGAGGGGTGTGTGAGTGTTTTGGGGTTGGTGGTCAAGCTGTTAAAGCCGCGGGGGGGGGGGGGGGGGGGGGGGGTTGGACTAAAAAGATTAACGACTTGATGGTGGTGGTAGTAGAGAGAATGGGTTTGGGGTTAGAGGGGTACTATTTGACCTTTACATGCCACCAACCCACCATATGAATGTGGTCCTCACAACTATGGCAAGAGAGGATACAGATCGCCTGTTGTGGCTAGGGTTACAGCAGGCATGCATGCTGTAGCCCCAGTCACAGCCGTCTGATCAAGTTAGGTGGGAGAGAACGGCCCAGATAAAGCCACGTCAGCGAATATTTAATCCCCCTTAAACATTGCTTTCTCTCTCCAAGCCAGACACACACACTCTCTCTCCAATTCCATCGACTCCTCCACGCCTTCCACTTCCCGGCGACGGCACGCCCCCCTTCTGGCGACGGCTCCTCTGCGGCTCCACTTTCCGGTAAAGACACGACGACGATACATTCACCTTACGACAACGACGTAAGGTGAAACCAAGCGTTTCTCTCCCTCTTCGAGTCCATCTAATGGCAACGACGACACCTCCACCCCCTCCACGTTCTGGTAACGTTCTGGCAACGATGATGATGAACAAGAGGGGATGAGATTGATTGGGAGGAGCTGCTCAACTCGTGGGAGGTGAGCCAAAGTCAGTTTCAACTCGGTTGTGGGATGGACGTGTCTAGATCAAAGTCAAACTTGGGTGATTCATGAGGTTTTTTCGGATCAAAGTTGGATTCTTTCTGTAGGTATAAGATGGTTGTAACTAATTCGTATGTTTTACCTGTATTATTTTTCAACCTTTTTGAAATTTGTTGGTTTCACCATCAACCAACAATCTGATGGTTTCATAGGTGATGAATGTGAATGTTGTAAATTAAAATTTTTGGGAAGTTCTTAATGTTATAGAGAGGAAACTAATTTCACTTGAAATTGTCTTCAGCGAAAAGGGCATGTTGTCTATGTTAGGGATCTGAGTTCTTTAGTTACTTTTTTGGTTTGTTTTCATGGTTGATTCCTTCATTGAATCCTATAAATTAATATGGATCTGAGTTCTTGGTGTAGACCTTGAGAAGCCATGAGCACAATCTTGGACCCATGACTAACCGCAGAGGTGTTGCAGCAGTAAGGTTGAGGTGTCGCCGCCATAAGATGGAGGTACTGCTGTCGGAAGGTGCCGTCAAGCTACGGTTTGGAGGAGAGAGGAAGTTGTCATCAAGCGTTTGATTTAAGTACCCATGGATCGCCGTCGCAGGATTTGAAGGTGTCATCGTCGCCGCCGGGGAGAGAGAGAGACAGAAAGAGACGCTGGGTTTGGCGTGAGAAGGTTGGGTCGGCAGAGAGTTAAGGGGGAAGAGCAAATGGCTGGATGACGTGGCTTAATCTGGGTCGTCTCTTCCCACTTGACTTGATTGGACGGCTGTGACAGGAGCTACAGTATGCCTGCTGTAACCCTAGCCATAGCAGGCGATCCGGATCCGGCAAGAGGAAGATGCCCCATATATTCCGGATCTGATTGAGAGTGTACTTCTAATTTATTTTACATGGAAAACTGTTCTACTTCTTGCAGTAAATATTTGACCAAATGGAAATTTTTGGTAGCATGTTTGGTAGCGATTTGACAATAAGGAGTATAAATGAGCTTTACCGCATCGTATCATCACGAACCCAAGAACCTTCTTATGAGAACTATGGAGGAACTAGAAAAAAATTTGGTTGCTATCTCAATTGGTAGAATCTTCCTCCTACCCCTTATGTAACAATAATCAATTGTTTCTAAATGTTTCTAGTGAGTTTTATTTAGTGACGCTAAAAAAGTGCTGAAATTAATTGTCGCTGAAAGTGTTAGAAGAAAAGCCACTAGAAATATTTAACGATTATCAATTGTCACTATACACGGTATTGGAGGAAGATTCCTATAACCCGGGTAGGAATCAAATTTTATTCGCTGAACTAATGCATGACCAGATTTTGAATTTTTTTAGTTCGTTAAATAGTAGAAAATTATATTTGATTTATTAATGAAAATGTCACTATTTATATTATAATATTAATGTATAGGTGTTTCTTTGTTTTGTTATGTTTTTAACTTTTTTGCCTTCGGCCTCCATAATCTTTGTTTTTGTCTTTTTCTCCTCCATCTTTACTTTTTCGAATTCTAAAAAACTTTAAATTACAAAGAAACATAAATAGATAAAGGTAAATGTTTTATTGAGTTTAAATTCTTATAATATGTTAACTTATACATGTACTATTGTCCTGTATGATTAATTATCACATTAGTAGTATGTACATATATTTAAGAATTGAGCTTCTTTCATATAAGATTAGTAATTTGTTGTTGACAAATCTTACCAAATTAAATAAATCACTATGAATGGTTAAATTGTTCGATTAAATATATCATGTTTTATGTGAATTTGAACCTTTCAAAATTTCTTATATTAGCCGTCAATTTTTTTATCACGTTTTAGTTCCCCGATTAGACTTTCTGGATTCGCCTTTATATGCAGATGCCACATAAGCTTTTCATATTGTCACGGACCCATAAATATTTTCATGCAGATACCGTTGAATATTCCCATTCCAACAGATATCTCATTGTCTGGACGATGCTGAGTGGTGGCGCAAAGTTTAATGCATTAAGCTATGGCATTACACGTTCGGCCCGTTGTGTGATTTTGTATCTCTATGCTCAACCCCCTGCCGAGGTGCCACACAATAAATCTGTAATAGTATGCTTATTCCAACTTGAGTATGTACAAGACTTTTGTATAAATTTTTAGTGCTGCCGTGTCATTGTTGCTGCTGCTTCAATATCTTCCTACTTAAACATAACGCTAGCGATCTTAATTTTTGGGTGCGGAAATTTACAATCATATTATTATTTTTATTGCCATCTCTTCTCTCTGCACCGGAGAACATGGGCAAATTTCACAAGAAATTTAGGCCATCAGACCAAAGGTTAAACAAGAACATCTTGTTTCAACGCATAATGTGATATACAACTTATCCACTTTTTTTGACATCATGAAGATCCAACCACGCATCCATAAGAGGATCGTTTAGTTTTACAATGTTTATTTGCCGCTAAAATTGCATTAACATCAATCTTTCAGCGTCAATGTAGAATGAAAATAAGAATACTTGGGTATGAAAATAGGCGGTCCTATTAAGGGCGGACCGGGGGGGGGGGGGGGGGGGAGGGCATCATGGCACCCCTCAGTATTTTTAAAATTTTTTGTTAGTTTCTTAGATTATGGATAAATATGTTTAAAATATTTATAAAAATACTACTATATTATGTATGAATCACAAATATACAGTTTACGTGCACAAGATATGTGTTTTTTTTTTCTTTAGTCAATCCTTGAACTTTATGCGTTTAGAGACTTTTGAAGACTTATTTCAAAATCCTTGTCATTTATCTTTTAAATTTGAAACTTTGTTTCCTTGTTTATAACAAAATCCATGCTACAAATCCATTTTGAGACTTTACTATAGTCTTCATTTAATCATGACTAATTAGTGTATTTTGATGGTAAATAATATGCTGTAAAATCAAATAAATAAAAAAAACATAAGTAATTAGTAGACTTAGATGATAATTAATATGCATTAAAACGAAGTAAACAAAAATTAATACGAAACCATGGACAATCCAAGGGCAAGCTATGTCCAGCCCGTGCCCACCAAAAGTTTTATGAACTGGACATAGACAAATATTATTTGACCCATAGGTGGGCTGGGCTGGGCTGGGCACGAGCACGCGTTTTTGAGAGTGGGCTGGGCATGATCTGACTTTTGGACCCATCCAGCCCTAGCATTTGGTACTATATCACCTTGGAACATCAGCTGCTAAACGTTATGCAAAATCTCAATACACAAAGTCATCAATTACATAGCACATAGGTCTTATACATACTTTAATAGCAAATCAATATTTTTAGCGCAATCAAACTGTTAAATCCTCACTATTCACTACCACTCGGGCACAGACATATATTATAATTTTGCTTGGTGAATGAATATATATATATATATATATATATATATATATATATATATATATATATATATATATATATATATATATATATATATATTGTGTGTGAGTTACCATAATTTATTTTTTAAATAATAAAGGTAGACACCATAGAGAGAGAATGAGAAAAATAGTAGTGATAACGAGAGAAAATTAGGTAAAATTAAGTTACAGGTACTTACGAGTAGATGGGGAGAGAAGTAAATGAAGCTAGAAAGTGGGATAGCATTAGAATGTTGGTTTTAACTTAAAATTACTTTAATGACCATTATTAACATTTATTGGAGATGTGTAGAATATTTTCAAAAAGTATAATAAAAGGGTACAATTGGCTCAAAAAAGATTTCACCATAAGTTTGCTCTCCCTTCATAATAATATACTCCTCCTGTTTCAAAATAAAAAAAAATGGTCTTTTTTTTGGGCTGTCCCAAAAAATTGATTGCTTATCAAATTAAGAAAGATACTGCAGTGTTTTTCCATATTTATCTTTTTTACTCTTTTTTATATTAAATCTTTCTCCATGTTTAATCCTCCGCTAACTCATTATCTCTTTCTTGACCCACTTTCTTCTCCCTCCCCCCTCTTGGAGTAGAACGAGAAACTCATAACTAATGACTCATATCTTAAATAAGCGTGCAAGTTAAATCTGATCAAATAATTTGTGATGGAAGAAGTACAAGAATATCAAACCTTCCCAACCCACCCTCCCCCCCGACCACCACCAGCAGTATGGCACCATAGCCATAGTACATATTAAAAAAGTAGTCAAATATTCCCTCCATTAATAGAACGGATATCAGGGATGCCCAGCACCCACGAGAGCAGTTAAACTAAGAGCATTTTCAGTTCAAAATTGGTTACTCAAGTTTTGCTTATTTGTTACTATTTGAAATTCATCGCCTTTGCTTCTCCCTCCTTCCCTCCATCTAAACACCAAAAAATGTTATCACCACATTCAACCACAATCATCATTATCTTTTCCTGAATTTTTTTTTTCTAATTTGGCAGATTGATTATACTGATCAGCGTTATATACCATTATAAACTCATTTTTAAACCAAAAACCTGTAACATCCCCAAAACATTCAGAGCTTCGCCGCCTCGAACTCCAGGGTCGTTAACCTACCGGATCACATCAAACTTGTCAGATCTGTTCACTAATAACATTCCCGAAGATCCGGAGCTTTGCTGCCCAGAACTCCCAGGTCGTTAACCTACCGGATCACATCAAACCTGTCAGATCTGTTCACTAACACATACTTTAAAACAACTAATCTGATACCATCTCAACATTCTTTAAATGCAAGCTTACAAGGCTGCTCGAGCTCAAACTGTTAAAATCTAAGTTCTTTACAACTCGAGTCCTTATAAATGAATCGACAGTACCGACCCGCTCAGGGGACTCATTACCTAGTAGTGATGGGCTCACCGGAACCTCACGTAAACTCTAACCCATTCCCGAACCTGCTACAGCTTATCATTACCTACAGAAGGAAGCCAAACGGAGGGTGAGCTTTTGAGAGCTCAGTAAGGTCGCACAAGGACTTCAAAAAAATTACAACACAATTTCTGAGAATCCAACCGACGATGATTTTCAAACACTTCGAACGATCAAAACTTAACGGTTTCCAAAATGATCAAAATTCATCATAAATAAAATGCCAAAATAGACAATTACAAACATGAAGGATTCTAAAACAATCAATGAAACAAAATCATTTCCAAAGTTATCATTTCCAGAGTTTAACAAAGCTTTCTCGAGGTATTCCAAACCAATTGAGTTAATCCTTTCTTTTTCATTTCCGCAACAATCATGGTACAACAGAGAAATCATTTCTATAACAGGCACGACACTTTTCAGAGCAGAGAAAATAAAAAATCAATGTTGATCCTGGGCGATTGCAATGCCATTCCGACAAGCTAACATGGTGTACACATGCATGATATACCAAAATACTAGTCCACTTGGGTACTAGCCTGCTTTTCCTGTAGGATTCAGACCAACCTTATTATGCCCTCCCACATAACGGAAACCCAGGTCAACACAGAAAAATCAACAATATCGATGAGCTTTAACATAAGCTCAATCACCAAAATCAATTCGGATTCCAATAACAATAATCATACTGACGTAAGTTAGCATTCGGAATTTTCAAAAGAAATCAGAATTTTCAGAAGAAAAAAATCACAGAGAATAATTATCAAATTTAAGCACAAAAATCTGGAAGAACGGATACAACAATTATCAAATTTTCTCAGCATGCAATGATAGGAGCACAAGATTTTCAATTAATCGATTCTGGTTCAATATTGGGGTTTTCTGACAATAACATATTGATATCGATACATAATTCAGAATTCGACATTAGTCAAAATAAATCAAAGAGTACTTACGAGTACGAGTTATCGAAATAAGGGTTCGGACAAAAGTCCTTACCCAGTGTTCAGATAGAATCCCTTACCTGGATCCGCAGCTAAATCATCCTAACCGGAAAGTCTCTAGCTTTAACCTAAATGAGATGATCAAATCATCAGAACATAGCTTACATCACAATATTATAACTTAATATGGACTCACACATGATCCTAAAATGAACTCCCCTCATCGCGTATGTAAAATTACCGAAACCCCCTAGGGTGTAAAATTGCCAAAAAGCCCATCTCGGACTTAAATTACCAAAATGGTCTTCCCATAAGTAAAATCACTGAAATATTCTTCCCATATGTAAATTTATGCAAAAATACATTTCTTAGGTCAAATTACCAAAATACCCCTTCGGGGCAAATTACCAAAATGCCCCTATGGGTTTTCGGCACCGAAAAAATCTCAAAATATCTTAAAATGCTATTCTAAGCATCTTGATATCATTTCTGGTCTAAAAAGTATTTTAAAGAATTTTTGCCCGAAAATCCTAAACCGGGGTCTTGGCCGAGCGCTAAAAAACCAATTTTGAAAAAAAAAAACCTATCGGCCTCAGAATGGCATGAAATTTTAGAAAATGAATCTTATCAGTAAAATAGGGTTTTCATAAAATTTTCAGATTAAAATAGCTTCATTTACTATGCTAAATAAATTTGGAATTTCTCCTAATCGGTACCCTAATTTAGCGTTGTTCGCGGATCTTGAAAATTCCCAAAACATTCCAGAGTGTATGTCTTGTGAAAATATTGGGGGTTACTGTTTTGGACTTTGTCTAGTTTTGGCCCTAACTATTTATAGAAATTTATAGAAGACTGCCTAAATTAATATCCCCTTATTAGCGACAAAAACAAACACTATTCAGATTACACACACGCTATTACACCTTAAGAATGCACATTCTCTTCTTCCTCCAGCCGTGATGTTCATCCCACACCCACTTCACAACCACCAATTAATTCACCTCCAATCCATTCCAAGTTATTATAAATGCATTAAACCACCTTAATTACACTTTAATACACCCTTAAACACACATTTTTACCCTTAATTCACAAACAAATCTCACCAATAGCTCACAAACTAAAAAACACACACACAAACTCACGACACACTGATTTGATTCACCATTAAAATACACACAGACACTTTAAACTCTCTTATACTCTCACAAATCACACAATAACTCACATACATACCTCTACCTTAGTTGCAGGAAACTCCTAATATGGTGACATTTTTCTCCCGAAAACTCGCTTTTGCGATCCCAAGTTAGGAGCTCCATGGAATCTTGTCCCAAGCTAAGATGGGAACTCGATCCCGCTAGCTGGATAGAGATGCATGGAACAAGTGATATAATACATGAAAATCAAGCTCTTTTCAACTCAATTCCTTATTTCTCTCTTCCTTCAAGTCCTTAAAGTCTTTTTGTCTGTTGTTGCTGTCTATATAAACTATACTAAACAAATGATAATACTATTTACGCATTTATTTATTCAAGTCGCTCCTAACCTCAGATTCTTCTTGGTACTTACGCTTCCCCGCCCCCGTTCCCGCTCCCGCCGCCGCTTTGTGCAACTAAGACCTCTATTACACACAATTAAACATGCACAATTCATATACACCCATCACCCGAACCACTTGCAACTTCACCAAAACCATTACTCAGCCATGTTTTTCTTCCTTTTTTATGCTCACACAACCATTGACATCTACTGGAAATCACCCCGACACACTAATTCACACAACTTTACAAATCGTACCACACATGTCCACCAACACCTTTCTCGGACACCATGTCCATGGCTCCCTCACACAACAATTACAGAGAGAACACTCACTGCACATGGCTTTAATACATACACAAACGCGCGCGCGCGCGCGCACACACACACACACACACACACTATATTCACATGAATCAGGTAAAGTAATTACCCTTCGAAATCCTTCAGTTTTCCCTCTCTGGTTTCATCTCTGCTGAAGCATGCCTCCCTTCCTCTTTGATTTTCTTCCCTGTGTTCTGTTTTTTGTTTCTTCTTTCTCTATTTCTTCCTTTCCCAAAAGGGAAAGGTTTCCCCTTTTGTTTTTTTTCTTCTTTGCTTCACTTCTTTCACCTGAGATCACTTATCCAATCATTATTAAATGGTTTAATTTTAGCTTAGTCATTAACCTAGTAGGAGGTGGCAACATTTTAAAGTATGGTTTCCCCAAATTGCAAATTAGCCCCCAAAAATTTTCATAATTACAAAATGCCCCCCCTAAATTTCAAAAATTATATTTTTGTCCAAAATCTTTTTAAGCTCCTATACACTACTAATACCCGATCATTACTTAAATTTATCGCCCGTTTATTTTTTGAAGCCCGGATGGTTATTTAATCGGCTCCCAAAGTCCGGGATATTACAAAAAACAACGATGCAAATCAATGATTTAAATTTGGTACGGAGGTTGGAAAAAATGGGGACTATAACGATAAGCGGATGGGTAAAATCCTAGGTGGCTGGGGCAGGGATTTACAGTGAGGAGGTTTGACTTAGGTTTGATTGGAACCCTTAAGAGGAGATTTTTGAGGACAAGTGACAATTCTATGCACCTCATTTTGCCATTTTCTTTCTCCTGTCGGACAACACTTTTGGCATGAAGAAGAAGGTGATGATGATCATCGTTTTGGTGGTGGGCATGATTGTGGTAGATATGACGATGGTGATGATTGATTATTTGTACATTGTGTAAGTTGGATTAGATTGTGAAGTACTAGAAGTCTCTAAAAGAATGGTTATTAGTGGTGGTGGTGGGGTATCGATCCTCAGAGATGGTGCACCATTATCCCATCCCTCCAACACAGCCTTTTTGCGAGATCAATACTGTGAACATTTGTCTTTTATGAAATAAACAATTGGACGAAAGGAGTGAGAACCCTTAGCTTTTGATTCAATTATTTTAGATAATAGTTCGTGTACAATTCGTTGAAAGGTATTGAGAATTAAACGTTAAGCTCTAGATCCAAGAGAGATGTCAATGTTATGACTTTGAATGCTATAATTTCTCGATTGTTTACCTCACAATGAAATTACCTTTCTTGAATTGGGTATCATAAGAGTGAATAAATGTTTTGAGCTGCGAGTTCTTGCAAGGAAAGATGACTTAATATGATTATTAATGTGCATCAGTGACCAAATTAGCTTATATATGTTTCGAAGAAAAACTTGCCTCCATTTTAAAGTTGTTGGAGCTTTAAATGTATGGAACAAACAAGTTTGGGTAAAAATTAAAGACAACAGTTCAATCTTTCATGCCAATAGTAAGGGCAACATTTTCCATATATGTATAAGAAGGTGAATTAACATGTAAGAGGGTGGATTTAGCCTCTCCCCTTAGATCTTTTTTAAGAGCTTGTTTGGTAGGACGGAAAATTGATACCTTGGAAAAGAGTGAATGGGATGGTTAGATGGAAGACCCTATTCATTTGGTACGAGAGAAGAAGGAGAGGAAGAAAAAACGTGAGGGATAAATTTTCCTTATGAGCCAACTATTATCTTTGGGCTCACAAGGGTGCGAGAAAGGGAGGTAAAAATTGGCTTACTTATTTAACTTTCTTTATCCTTTTAAATGTCTGCATCCGATGCATTTAAGAGAGTATTACAGTAAATATTAACTCGATCTCTATCCATCCCTTCCATCTGACTCAACCAAACAATACAAGTAAAATAGTCTTTTAAAAATGGAGGATAAAAGACATCCTCCCTTTCTAATGAATAAAAAGTAGAGGGGGTATGGTTTTTCATTTATCTTTTCTACCCCATCCTCTCCAAACAAGCTCAAAATAAAACTAAAACATAATTGCTTTACGTGATAGTTTTCTTTTTCATCATACCAGAACAAAGTTCCCGGGAAGCAGGCTTATGCTTTGTGACGGAGAGAATAATACAACAAAGTTTAACGAGTCCTAAATATGGAATGACACAAAATTCACTCGATATTTTAGGTATTGATAATCAGATTCGCAAGGATCATGATTGAGAATTATTTGGTATCCTTTAAACGGGGTAAAGTCTTAATATCATCAAATATCAAGGGAATTAACTTTAGAGCTACTTAAACCTAACGAAATTTCATGAGTTTAACTAAAAAGAAATGTGCCCTTCAACTGAAAGTCATCCCAATAACTACAGCCCACACAAATTACTTAAGGCTCCATTTGGTAACACTTAATATTTTAATTTTTTCTCTAGTTTCGTAAACTGGAGAAAATAAACGTGTTTGACACAATTTTTTTTCTTCAGTTTTAAAAATCAGTTTTTAAAACAGGGCTATTTTTGAGAACTCTAAAAAGGAGTTTCCAGTTTTGGTTTATATTTTGAGACTACCACCACCACCCTCCCACTGCGACCGTCAGCCTCCTTCGACGACAGGTAGCCAACAGGCACCGCCGGCGGCCACCGCCACCGTAAACCACCACCAAAGAAAAAACTCAAAATAAAAATTGGGTAATCAAACACCCATTTGTTTTTGTTAAAAAAATAAATAAATAAATTAATTTTTATTTTCTAAAAAATAAAAAACTAAAACTGGAAGTGTTACCAAACGCTACCTAAGATTCGGTATAAAGTTGCTTTTGCTTTGGGGAAGTCAAATGCAAAAACCAATATGGTCTAAACCCTCAAATGCAAAAGCAAATGTAATCGAACATGTCAAGTGATTGCGTTTGTGTTTTGAAAAGCTTTGAAAGCTTTCAAATGCAAAGTGAAACAAGGATTTAAGAGTGTGTTTGAAATCGGTTGTGCCGTATCCAATCTGATTTATTGAAACTTGATTTTTGATTTGTTTGAATTACAATAAAAGGAAACGCAGACTACTGGTCACTCTTGTACATCCTTAGCAGTTTTAAAACATTTTTAGTTTTGATACAACTGCCATCATCATAATCAAACCACTGTCTTTTTAATTTTGGGGATTGCTATAGAAGTTATCAGTGTTTGAAGCATTGAATTGGTTGAAGAAGATAAAATGGAACACGATGTTGTAAAGCTTTGAAGGCATTACAACGTGATGGTTTATGAGGGAGCGGGGACGTTATGATATAGAGTGATGGGCGGTTCTCTAAGGAGCTTCCTTCATCGGTGTGTGGGTATTGTTCTACGTTAATGAATTTTTTTTTGCTCCTGACTTGGTAGCAGGAGAAACCCGCTATCTCCATACGTGGTAGCGCCTCATTGCTCCATCTGTCTCACAGCATGCTTCTTGCATGTGCCCATCAGCCTGCACTTAACGGCCTTCTGCCATCATATTCCCTCCAAGAATTTCGGCTGATTTGGAGCTAATTTCTTGGAGAGACTTCTATCAGGTCTCTCTCTCTCCCACCGCTTTTCCCATCTTCTTCCTCCCCAAACCCTCCCAAATCTGCTGGCGTGGACAACAATTGGCGCTAGTGGGGATGATCTTTTTGTTGACGTTGACATATTTTACTCCGACGAAGTAATCAGATGAAGCAACGCCACCAACTTCGGGGTTGATAAAAAGTGGAGTGTAAGTAAGAAGACTCGATGCATCGACATCAGGTAAGAGCACGTACGGTCCATCCCCAAAGAACACAGTGCCGGATGCATTCCTTCCGGAAGTTAAGCAAACTGCGAATTTTCTCGGAAAGCTAAATGAGGCAGAGAACTGAGAAGGAAGCGAGATACGACTTCTTCCAAGGCCAGCCATGCCTTGAACAACATTGGCAAGGCCTTCTAAGAGGAATGGTGAGGTACAAACAAGCAGAAAGTCATGTTTGGAAACAACTCTTCTGGGGTTCTTCCCGTTGGTGGATTGGATGGAGACAACATCGGAACCAAGGTCACCGTATGTGGAGGTGCGAGTGACGGTGTTTTCGGGGAAGACGCAGGTGTTGGTGGCTGTTACACAGGCAGTGGAGCCAGCAAGGTTGCACTGAGTGGAGCGACAACGCGGGGGGGGGGGGGGGGAGATGGAGGTGAGTCTTTGCTTTCACTGTCAACCCATAGGGACTTACCCCCAAGATGAAGGGTTAAGTTTACGGAGACAAGAGGAGTCCTCTGGTTGAGATGGGTGATGTACTGCAAGGTTGGTGGATCTTTGGAAATGGGTAAAACAAGTGCTTTAGGTCGGAAAGAGGTTTGGGCTAAAAAAAGAAGATATGAAAAGAAGGGAGACGAAGAGAATGAAATGCAATGAGGAAGCCATGAGAGGGGGGTTGTAAAGTGTGTTGATGGAAGAGGAAGGCCTGAAGTGTGTTGATGGAAGAGCTTGAAGTGTGGTGGCTAAACACGAAAGCTGCCAAAGTTGTCAACGGTGGCAGTTGCACCTTCTAGAACAGTTTTGAGAGCTAAAATTTGGACTTTAATTGATTGAAATGGTTGTTCTCTTTTCTGCCTTTGTTCTACGTTAATACGTAGAGTTAAAGCCAATTTCTTTTTTTTTTTTTTGGATGGGGGGTTTTGGGGGGTGGGTTGTTTGCTTGAATCAGCGTTAGCGATGACCAAGATTAAGTCCTTTTTCCAAGCAATCTTAAGGATGCAGCAGCCTGCACATCAGCTCGGTGCTTTTAGTTGCTGAGGTGAGTCTTAGGTTTGAACCAAAGAAATTAAGGAAGAACAAACCGCTAATTTGTGTCAATGTGAACTTGGTGAAGGACACATCCTTTTATATCGATTTTCTCTTATTTGTGCGTTGGTTATGTTTTCTACTTAAATAAAGGATAAGACTTCAAAATCCCATATTCCTAATTTACAATAGTCTTTTACTTTCACCGCTTTTGAAAACTTGGGTCTTGAAATGAGATTTTTGTTTGGGATCCGAATGACAGCAAACATATAAACAACAGCAATAACAAGCTTTAGTGATAGTTAAAGGCCACTAAAGCTATCAACAGGCTGAGGATTCGAATAGCATCGGATTGGAACTGACAAGTTCAGTAATTGCGACTGATACAGATAGTGGACCTACTGGTCGGAGAAGCAGGATTGAGGTATGACTTCAGTCTCTTCTTTGCACAAACTGCTTGCTTTATCCGACTTTGAGCAGCCTGAAAATTCATCCAAAGGCAGGTTTACTCACAATGCCAGCTCGATCATGAACCCATGATGTTTAAGTGAGCATCATTTAATGCATCAACAATCCTGATATAACATCTACAGTTCAAGAAAATGGTACTAATCTAGAAGAAATGTGGGGGTGTCGACAGTTTTTCCAAAAGTTGTTCCGGCAACTTTTTGATTCTACTTCCGTGCAACACGAGGCCCCTGAGGAGAACGAAAATAGACCATACATGCTAGTTTATGTACGTGTGTTCTGTGATCAGTTTATTTACTTATCAATGTCAACTCATACGATTTGCGTAGCAAGAAACATTTTGACGGCATTAGGGCAGTGGGATCAAGGGAACCGTACAACAGAGGTTGCAGTGAAATAAAAAAGACCCAGCAATAGCGGTCTTAATTTATGAAGAATAACAAGTTTCCTGAAAATTGTTCCAGAGTGACCATGTAAGGAGTAATTCAAATAACATGCACTACCAAATGAAAACTCTGTGCGCGCGTGCGCCCGAGAGAGAGAGAGAGAGAGAGAGAGAGAGAGAGAGAGAGTTGCAACCGAGTACAAGCATGTTCTAGCTTTGAGTCCTGAAATGAAATAGAGAAGTAAACAACCACGTGGTGCAAGACGTTCGCTTGAGATGGAAAGACTTGCAAACTATACCTCGTACTGAAGTGTTTCTTGAAGCAGCGAAACCAAAGCAGCCTTGATGCTTCAGCACTATTAAGTTGGCTAATACATTGCTGGAGCACATGTTGTTGCTCCTGTATATCATCTACCAATGCTGTTCCCTGTAAATATCCCAAGCCACAAAAGAAAACAAAAGGAAAGAGAACAAGAGCGATGATAGGATCAAAGAAGGCAAACCTAAGTCATGCCTCAACAACTCGATTGAGCATATAACTCTACAAATGAACTGCTGCTTACATTTAACTCAGAAAATGAGTTGTACTTCCATCATGGAGATGGAGTAATGTTTAAGTGTAGTCATTAATCAGTCGCAGAATATAGTAGGCAGAGAATCAGCTAGACTCAACTTCCACATCTCAGACAGCAAGTTACAGTAGTACAAAAAGTCAGAGGAAATGTTTTGGCATGTGGGAGGAGTGCCAAATGAGTTTCTTAAGTTAGACTTTTTGAAAAACGGGAAGAATTCCAGCATGTCTCTGACAAACGCTTATGCCTAGGTCAAATCTGTACCTCCCAGATTACCACATTAATGCCCAATGCTATCCCATTTTCTTGTTCCTTTTCCTCTCCAGTGCTGTTCCTCCAAGGCTGGATTTTTATCCTACTCCTGCCGCTTCTCACAAAGCCTTTAGGGTACTAACCAGAATTTTCTTCCAGATCTAGTGTTCTCTTCAATTCACTTCGAGGGGTACCAAGTTAATACTCCTCATAATAAACCCCTCACAAGCTCGACTCTTGGTACGAAGGTACTACGAGCATAGGACATGTTTATAAGCATCATTTTTGCACATCAACTGATTGTACTAGAGTAACATAAATGTCGGTATCTTAGGATGTGTGGCACTTAATCTATGGTCCATGCAAAGTCAGCGTCAACTTATATTGTATTGTTCGTATCTTAAGGCAGCTGGTACGAGATTTGTATCTTATGATGCACGATATAATAGCCGTAGTTATTACACTTCTAAAATTGTATGATCTCCACTTGTTACAACTAGAAACAACTTGTTTTTAGAATTGAAAATGCAAGATGATCATTTTCAACATATTGTTTCTCCAGTGTTTCCAAATTAGTTCCTGTCTTTTGAAGTATTAATCTGTACTAGAGATACACAACATAACACAATAGTCAATCTGCAGAATGAGGATCTAATACATGATACGTTTTTCAACTTGACAGCTGAAGGTGTAAATAGTAGTTAGTTAAATCCCAACACCCTAAATCATTTTTCTAACCTTCGTGCTGGATATTCTGCCCAATGCTAAAAATTTTAAGGTTCTGTGATCAAGTGTAACGAAGAACTAAGATTTAGGCTTGAATATAACCTTTTTATTTGTAATTATATTGGACTTGGAAGAAATATTCCGTATTCAATAGCAATATGTTCTTGGTTTCAAAGTTCAGTTGTATGTTCTGAGAAGTCTATAAGAAAACACTAGTCACTAATATCAAAAAGAAAATTAAAAGAATGCAAACTCCAACCTAATGGCAAGGTGGAGGGTCACATCGCCTAACTAGGAAATACTCAAGCGCTCGGGAAGGGAGAGGGGAGGCTGGGAGGAGGAACTGAACAGGACTCACTAAGCAAAACAAAGAGAGTACAAATGATACAATTCCAAACTGCTCTGAACCAAAATAGAGTACCCGCAAAAGTTGAAATATTTACGGACTTGAAAAAATTCTTGAGTGCAAAACTTTTTTAGTTAGACAGGAAACAAGGATAAAAACTGAACGGAGAACGAAAATGGTGCGCAGCTTGTTAGTTGTTTGAGCCTACAGCTCGAAATGTTCAATATACCAACATATCAACAGATAATAGAATCAATCTCCAGACTGCTATTAGTTAAGTCTGATGATGCATAGGCTCATTACTTCAGTTGAGATACAATCGCGCGAAATACATCTTTCACTCTGTTAATAATTGGGTCGGTGGACCCATTATCCACTCCAGACTACTTTCACTCTGTTAATGTGTATTTGTTAGTCTGGATTATTACTTTTAATTAGAAAAAAATTTATCTCCCAAGTGTTTGAGATAAATAAAATATTTATCTCCTAAGTGTTTGAGATAAATAAAGTCTTTATCTCCTAAGTGTTTGAGGTAAAGTCTATCTCTAATACTATCTCTATATAAAGGCTAGAGATATCCCAAGAGACAATACAATAAGTCATAAGATAATCCCTCCCTTGGTTGCACACTTTCTAGAGCTTCACCAAGCTCTAGGATTTGGTTTATGGATGAAGAACTCGACTCTAGTAGTCGTTTTCGTACCTGCAAAAAAGACTAAACGTGTTAGAGGCTTGTAACAACAAGGATCCTTCGTCAAAATTTTCCTGTACTTCGTACGGTACGTTTCTGAACCCACTACGTGTTACGTGGTAGGCTCACTTAATTGTTCAACATTGGTATCAGAGTGTAATTACTTGTTGATTTACCTTTAGCATGCTAGTATAAATTATGTGCATGTTACACCTTTTATATGAGTCCTATCAAGAAAAACTCGAAATTTTTTAGCATGTTATCCTGAAAAATAATTATGAAATTTCCAAGATATGTATGTCAAAAACTGAAGTGAAGCTCAAATTGGGCAATTAATTAGAAATCAATAAGATTGAATAAAGAAAAGATTTGGGTTTATGAAAATTTCAAGATATGTACGTCAAAAACTGGAATGAATCTCAATTTGGAAAATTAATTAGAAATCAATAAGATTGAATAAAGAAAGGATTTGGGCTTCTGAAATTTTATTATACCTCTCCAACTCTCTTAGCTGCATCAAGGATAATGGTAAGAAACTTTTTCACAGTACCGGTAGAGGGTTGTTGGCCAGACCGCCTCGACAGTCGGTGCCTCCGGTGGACTCCTCGGCTTGATGTCTTGTTCGTTCCAGATCTGAGCTGAGCTCTGCCAGAGAGAGTCGACTCGAGGAGCCCCCTGCCATGTTGGTTTGTCATCGTCGCCCATCGCCTATGAGTGCTGCAGTTTACCTGTCTAGGAGTGGGTTAGAGTATTTGGCATAGGGCAACTGGGCAATAACCAGGTGAAATGAAAAACAAAAATCTTTTAGAAGTTGAGGGCGTACATTAGCCCCCCCTCGCCCCAACTAGAGATGTCAAAGGGGCAGGGCGGCCCAGATTGGCCCTAACCCTTAAGGCCAGGCCGAATTATTTGAGAAACAGGCCTGGGCCGGGCCAGGCCCTAAAATGACCCGTTTTTGGCCCGGCCCTATAATGGCCAGGGGTTTGGCCCGGCCCGGCCCTCTTTTGGCCCAAAAACTAGCCCCCTTTTGCCCCTGAGGTTGGCCCTATTTCTGGCCCTACACACAGGCCCTCTTTTGGCCCAGTATTATTGTATACACACATTATTATATATAAGTGTGCGTGTCCAACGATGATTGAATGAGCAATGAATCTGAACATGAATTATGATGACCATTCTTCCTTGGTGCAATAATCAAAGATATGTTTGACGTAAAACAAGAATTAGATTACAAAGATTACAATTGAACCGTGAGAAATCATGAGCCTTTTTAAAGAGGCCTTGGCGGTCTTGGATGGATAGAACTTATTTGTCAATAAATACCAAACCGACTAATTTCACCCTCTTACATATAAATTAGTATTGGCACCGTGCGTAAAAAAATAACTGTTAAAATACATATAAAAGCTAGTATTTATATTATTAAATAATAATAACAAAATAGATAGTAAAATAATAATATTAGTTTCACCTTTTTATGAGTTTTCAATCACTTTAAAAAATAATTGTTATTCTTTCAGCAATGAAAGAAGAAGTAAAATATCAAATAGTAGAAATAGTCTCTTTCAAATAGTAATAATTGTTATGTGTTAAGATTTTATTAATAAAGCTCACCAAGAAGAGTATAAAAAGGTTTAACATATAATAAAAAATAAAGAGACAAATAAATATGTATATACATACATACATATATATGTATATGACTTATAATGAAATAAAAGGATAAAGATTAAGTTCGTTAAATTGTGAATATTGGACATGCCTAGAGTATATGAAAGAAGAAATTTAAAATTGAGAGATGTAAATGAGTTAGAGAGCAATTTGCTTACATAATAACAAGAATCCTAGTCATAGTACTACATTACAATTTGCTTAAATAATAACAAGAAATTACCGTAATTCAAGCCTTTACTTTGAATAACAAGAAAATGCAACAAAAAAAAAAATAGGGCCCGGCCCAAGCCCGGCCCCCTAGATATTGGGCCTAGGGCCAGGGCTTGGACTGAGCCCAGATTTCCCCTTCTTTTGGCATGGCCCGGCCTCGGCCCAGTTTCACGGCAGGCTTGATGGGCCCGGGCTGGGCCGGCCCAAGACCCGCCCATTGACATCTCTAGCCCCAACGTAGTTCCGCCCATGGATAAGTCGATACACGATCCACTGACATCGACATGTCACTTCAGGGCAACATGCATGAAATGGAAATGCCCCCTCTTGTCACTCTATACCCTAACAGCTTTTGGGGGAAATCTGAAGTGTGGGGGCGGGGGAATCATGCATGGCACTTCTCGCCCAATGGTGCTTCGGATGGAGAGGTGAACATGGGCGGAACTACGTTGGAGCGAGGGGGGGCTAATGTACCCCCTCAACTTCTAAAAGATTTTTTTTTCATTTCACCTGGTCTATTACGCCAAATACTCTAAGCCACTCCTAGACAGGCAAACCGCAGCACTTATAGGCGACGGGCGAAGGCGACGGGCGAAGGCGACACACCAACATGGTAGGGGCTCCTCGAGTCGACTCTCTCTGTTAGAGCTCAGCTCAGCTCAGATCTGGAACGAACAAGACATCAAGGTGAGGAGTCCACCGGAGGCGCCGACTGTCGAGGCGGTTTGGCTAACAACCCTCTGTCGGCACTGTGGAAGAGCTTCTTGCCATTGCCGTTGTTGCAGCTAAGAGAGCTGGAGAGGTATAATAAAATTTCATAAACCCAAATCCTTTCTTTATTCAATCTTACTGATTTCTAATTAATTTCCCAATTTGAGATTCATTCCTTGTTTTGACATACATATCTTGAAAATTTCATAAACCCAAATCTTTTCTTTATTCAATCTTATTGATTTCTAAATTGCCCAATTTGAGCTTCACTTCAGTTTTTGACATACATAACTTGGAAATTTCGTAAACCAAATCCTTTCTTTATTCAATCTTATTGCTTTCAAATTAATTGCCTAGTTTGAACTTCATTTCAGTTTTTGATAAACATATCTTGAAATTTCTTGTTTACAGACAATTCGAAAAGGATTTTACCGGACCAAGCATGTGGAGCATAAAGGCCAGGGATCTCAAGTTCTTTCTGAAAGAATTTGTACGCATGTATGTACACGTGTCTCTCTGTGTGTTTGTGCATGCGTGGATATTGTCTTTTCTATTTCAGTAATTGGGTTGTAGAGAGATCAAATCTAAAGGTAACTTATCATGTGATGTGTGTTATGAGAAGGCTAAGCTTGGACCTAAATGCCAATGTCGTAGCATTGTTGGTACAATTGTTTATAAAATTAGGATTGCTGGATAGACATTGTAAGAGAAACCACCTTATTTTGACAGTCTGAATAGGGTGCATAATCGATGAAAATGCATTGTCCAACCTAAAACATGCAAGATCTTGAGCTTGTTTTGTTATTTAACTATTTTGGGAGGTTGAAATATACTGTTGGGTTCCAATTCTAGGGAGCTTGCTTGCTTATTGAGCTTGGTTGGTTATTGGCATTATGGGTTTTCATCTCAAATTAGAAATTTAATGTTGGGTTCCAATTCTTGGAAAAGAATTAGTATTTTCAGCTTTTTGAGGATCAAACAACCTCTTTTAGGGTTTAGAATTTAAGTGTTTTAATTAGGCTTTTAAAATTAGGAGGTTTATCATAAGAGAGCATGCATGACTATTAACAGGCAAGTTCTAATTAGGGTTTTCATGTTGATGCTTCATTATTCGTGTGTTTGCTAATTTTTAGCTATCTGATGTTGTGCTAAGAACTTAATGTACTTGAAAGTCAGCTCGACCTTTTGGATGCTTTTTAGTATTTTTTTTTGGTGTATTATCGAAAAGCGCACTTAGTTTTTGTGTATCATTTTACTTATAAAAAAGTTTAGTGACTTTGTTATATTTTTTGCACCCCCTTGAATAAAATCCTGGTTCCGCCACTGGAGGTGAATGAAGGGGAAGTAGAAATTGAGGAAGAGGCATAGAGTCATTTTGCCAAACAAAGTGGGGGGAGGAAATTAGACAATGGCAGTCCTCTCTTGTTGAAAAACGAGTGGAGAGGGATGTTAGGTCGGCAAACAGTGAAAGTATGGGAAAAACCATTTTCTCGTAAGTCATCCCAAGGTTCAAAAATTTTCATAACAAAACCCATTTTCTCACAACTTCTTTAAAACTTTTCCACCATCCACCAAGTTTTAGCCCAAAAATCCACTTTTTCCCAATGCTCCCCTATTGTATTGAATATGCATAGGTTTATCGTGGTTCTTTTGGAAAAGAAAGCACTTAATTTTTTATTTCGCACATTATCTCAGAAGAACTAAACAATTTTGGTTCGAATGTATGGGAGGCAGCCAAACCTAGCCAAAGCTTGTGCATCACTGGAGCATGTCTCGTAAAATTATGCAACGACATCCAATGAGTCTCTTGACTAGTTAACCACAAAAAGAAGGACAACTATATTCTAGTCTCACTAACTTCATGTGATTACAAGAAAAAATGGGACCAGTTGGTGGTCTGAAGCACAATCTGGGGCTGAGAGAAGATATAAGAGACTATTATGTTGGCGAAGTCAGGCACAATTCAACTTGTTTGTACTGTTAGCTAGACTGCACTAAAAGTGTTAATAAATTGGGTCAGTGGACTCATTATTCGCCGACTAACAGATAATGTGTATTTGTTAGTCTGGACTCTGGATAATTACAGTTATTTAGAGGATATTTATCTCCTAAGTGTTTGAGATAAATACAATATTTATCTCATAGGTGTTTGAGATAAATACAACTTTATCTCCTAAAGGTTTGAGGTAAAGTCTGTCTCTAAATACTATTTTTATATAAAGGCTAGAGATATCCCAAAAACTTATAAGTGACAGACAATAAATCATAAGACAATCCCTCTCTCTATAGCACTCTCTCTAGAGCAATCACCAAGCTCTAGGATTTGGTTCGTGGACGAAGAACTCGACTCTAGTAGCCGTTTTCGTACCTGCGAAAAAGATCAAGCATGTTGGAGGCTCGTAACAAGGATCCATCGTCGGAATATTCGGAGACTTCATACGGTATGTTTCAGAACCCACTACGTGTTACGTGGTAGCGCATTAATGTTTTATTCAACATTGGTATCAGAGCGTGATTACTTGTTGATTCGCCTTTAACATGCTAGAATAAATTATGTGCATGTTGCGATATTTTTTCCGAATACAAATATGAGACCCATTATGAAAAATTCAAAATTTTTGAGCATGTTATTCTGAAAAATAATTTTATGGTTTTGTTCTCCTATAGTTGAGGATGAACTCTGTAAAATTTCGTGATTTTTGGATGCATGATTTGTGAGAAATCACATTTTATTTTTCAAAAAAAATTGTGATTTTTTCGAGTTTTGGGACTCAAATTCGGAGCATGATATTCAATTTTTATCATGCTTTGACAAATAATTAATCTATGTCATATAAGCTTTCCAACGATATATCGCACGCATTATTTGGCTTAAAAACGAGATATGGCCTTCGGAAGTTGGCATCACGACATGGCGGCGGCTGTGAAAATTAGGGTTTTTAATGGAAGATGATGAACAGTGTTACATGCACCACGCGCTCAAGAGGAGCTGCCACGCGCGCCACTAAGCCGCTACCCACGCGCCACAGGTGCGCCAAGCCGCGCCCCTGGAGCTGCCACGCGTGTCCACGCGCTAACCGAGGCTGAAGACAAGCGCGGGCCATGGGCTTGTCGCTTTGCAGCTTCCACGCTCTCACGCGCGAGCGTGCTTCACACGCGCCAATTCACAGAAACTCCAGACGTTGCCCCACGCGCACGGCGGCGTGTGGAGGCGCGTGAGGGCTATTTTTGGGGCATTGTGGTTCACAGCCGAGTGAAGCTCCACCTTGGTCCAATAATAATATTTTCTGTGGTGTTAAATTTACATTTATACCCTCTGTGTGTTTTGTTTAATATTTTAAATGACTTTTTCTAGAGTAATTGGCTTTAAAAATTTGTTTTATACACATAATTTTTTCTTTAATTCCAGAGGGTATAGTAAGGCTAAATTCACTGTTTATCAATTTTTAAAAAATTTATCTCTCATTTTTGGGCCGTTTGAGAGTATTTTTGTGGTACGTTTGTGTTCTAAAAAATACGAATAATGAGCAAATATTATTTTTTGCACTTCGTGGGGAGAAATAAATATTTTTTGAGAGCTATATGACATAGATAAATTATGTTTTATCATTTGCCTTGATTAGAGTTATGGTTTAAATATGCTTTTGTTGAGGTATATTTGTTGGGCTTTGGTAAGCCCATCCTTTTAAACCCAATTTCAAGGCCTTCACGCCCGTTTTCCTTGGAAGGAGAATGTGGCCTATTCATCCATTTAATTACCCTTTAACTTGTTATTTGAGTATGCTAGTTTTAGGTTAAATGGATGGATATTAGATTGACATTCTAAAGAAACTTATGTTTAATGTGTTTACTCTTGTTTAAGAAAATTCTTTTGAGAATAATGTATTGTGCGGCATCTCCATTTGTTTTATTGGAGTAGTTTGTAGTAGGATTCTCAAAGATGTTGTATTCTACTATTTTCCTGTATATTTCCAGAAAGCCTTGTACGGGGATGTAATTTCGCACGCACATTATTCAAGCCAGAATTTTCTTAGCATAAGTTATTAGAATGCCAATAAGGCTCAATGGAGTCCTTGCACACTTTATTGTATGGTGCAATTATATTGTTCTAAATTATCATGTGGATGATTTATTACATTGTGGCTTATATGATGATGAAATTTATTGCGAAAAATTACTTGGAAAGTATTTTCCCAACTCACATACATGGGAGATGATTACGAGCTTAGCAAATTTTCGATTTCATGATGTGAGGAAGGATTATGTTTTTCATTTGAATTTTTTGAAATAAATAGAAAGATGTATAATTAATGTTTTTTCTTTGCGCAAACTAATGTAGTGAATAGAATGGCCACCAAGAATGTCATAGCTGATCTCGTTAAGGGTGAGAAACTTAACGGAGATAATTATGACGTTTGGCACAAAAAGATGAAATTCATGCTAAACGAACAAGAGCTCGAGGAGCACTTGACCAAAGAGATGGTCGCGCCCACTGAGGGGCAACCCCTAAGAGACCACACTGCCTACCAGAAATGGAATCAGAAAGATCGTAGTGCGCGCTACACCTTGTTGAGCAGCTTGCAAAATGATCTAATCGGGCAGTATGATGAACTTCCAACTTGCAAAGCTTTATGGGATCAGCTCAAGTTCTCTTTTGGTGGAACCTCAACTACGCGGCTTCGTAGCCTTGTGATTAAGTTTGAGGAGTACACAAAAGACCCTAAGCATACCATGAGTGAACATCTAAGGGTGATGTCCAATATGATTGGTAAGCTAAGGGATGCTGGCCATGCGCTCACAGATGAGCAGCAAGTCAGAGCTGTCATAAGGTCCCTTCCTGCCTCATGGGCCAATATGAAACAGATATTGACCCACAGTGAAAACATCAAGAACTTTTCTGATGTTTCACAGCATGTCATCCTTGAGGCCGAGACTCGAGATGCTGACAAGACCCTTATGTCGCCCAAGGGGGATCGCGCAATGCAAATGGCAAGCGCGGAAGACAAAGTAAGAAAGGCAAGAAAGGCGAGGCTAGCACTTCTGCGCCAAAGGAAGGAAAAATGAAGAAACGCAAGAGAGGAAAACGTGGTGGGAAAAAGGATTTGTCTAAAGTCAAATGCTTCAACTGTCAACAGAAAGGACACTTCGCTCGTGATTACACTGAGCCGAAGAAGGTACTTTTGGAATCCTTCTCAGTTATATGTTTCCTCACATGTGATGGTTGCTCATTCCCAACCTGTGTGGTTTGTGGATACAGGTGCAACAAAACATGTAGCACGTGATCGAGAGGGGTTCGTAGATTATCACCGGATTCCAGCAGGAAGCAAACATATCTTCATGGGAAACAATAGCTCCGAAGAGGTGCTAGGGGTTGGTTCTTACCAGCTCAAGTTACGCACTGGGAGCACATTGATTCTTGAGGATGTGCGATATGCACCCACAGTTCGGCTTAATCTACTTTCAGTTACTGCTTTATTAGACAGTGGTTTTTCCTTTATTTTTAGGGGTAATAAGTTGGACATCTTTTTGGATGATGTTTTGTTCGGACATGGTTTTTGCATGGATAGTCTTTTTCAATTGGATTTAATTAATTCTCAGTCCTCTTATTCTTATGTGGTGAATGATAATATTGTGAATGATTTTACCACCTGACATGCAAGACTGGGGCACATAGGCCAAGATAGAATGACTTGTTTGGCTAGAGAAGGCCTTTTGGGCCCACTCGCAAGAGTCAATCTACAAACATGTGAGGCTTGTTTGGCCGGTAAAGCATGCAAGAAGCCTTTTGGAAAGGCTGTGAGAGCAACTCAGCCACTTGAGCTAGTTCACTCTGACATATGTGGACCTATGAGTGTAAAGGCACGCCATGGTACCTCTTATTTCCTTACATTGATAGACGATTATACGCGATATGGTTACGTGTATCTGATATCTCATCGCTATAAAGCTTTGAATTGTTTCAAATGCTTTGTAGCAGAGGTTGAGAATCAGAAAGTTTAAAAACTCTTCGTACTGACCGGGGACGCGAATATTTGTCCGATCACTTCAAGAAGTTTTGTGAGGAAAAAGGGATACGCAGGCAACTTACTATTCCTAATACTCCACAACGAAATGATGTTGCAGAAAGAAGTAATAGAACATTGTTAGACATGGTTAGGTCTATGATGGCGCAAGCAAACCTCCCAATATCTTTTTGGGGATGCTCTTTTGATTGCAGCCTATATACTTAATCGAGTGCCTTCACAATCAGTCAAATCCATCCACCCCATATGAGCTTTGGAATGGCCAAAAGCCAAATTTGGATAACTTGCGCCCATGGGGCTCAGCAGGTTATGTTCACAGTACTTCTCATAAGTATGGGAAACTAGGGCCTAGAGCTAAAAAGAGTATCTTCTTGAGGTATTCTGAAAACTCTAAAGGCTATGTGATGTATGGTGAACATCCAAATGGTGGAAAGACTGAAATAGAGTCTCATGATGTCGATTTCATAGAGAGTGATTTTCAAAGCATTGGAGATGCAAGTAAGAATCTTGACTTCTATGAGTTAGAGGAAGTTGAAGCCACTTTACCATCTCCAAGCGAAGGTGGGGAATTAGTTCCTCATCCTGTTGTCGCTGAAGATAGTATAAGTGATCTTCAACCTAGTGGGAGCATCCTAGACAGTGGGAGCACACCATCAGGACCATCAGGTCAACAAGATTCTCAACTGCGTAGAGGTGCACGAGGAAGAGTTCCACGTCGTCGTTTTGAGATTGATGGTGAAATTCTTATGTGCACTCCAACTGATGAAGATAAGCCCACTTCTGTGGAAGAAGCCTTATCTTCACTTGCTAGTAATGAATGGATAGTTGCAATGAAAGTTGAGTTGAGCTCAATAGAGAAGAATTAGGTCTGGGAGTTGGTTGACCTTCCGCCAGGGCGTAAGACTGTTGGAAACAAGTGGGTTTTAAAAGTCAAGCGCAAGGCAGATGGGTCAATTGACAAGTATAAGGCACGTCTTGTGGCGAAAGGCTATACCCAACAGCGGGGTGTGGACTATGAAGACACATTCTCCCCAGTGGTGAGATTTGCTTCAATTCACTTGATCCTAGCTACTGTCGCCCAGCAGGATTTAGAACTTTTTCATATGGATGTTAAGACTGCGTTTCTCAATGGAGAACTAGACGAAGAGATTTATATGGCTCAACCTAAGGGTTTTGAAGTCAAGGGACATGAGCGCAAAGTTTGCCGGCTCAAACGTTCTATATATGGTCTCAAACAATCGTCTAGGCAGTGGTACTTTAGGTTTCATCATGCCATTACCTCTATAGGTTTTGAAATGATTGAACAAGACCATTGCGTTTACGTAAAACGATCCAAGAAAAATATTCTGATCCTTTCTTTGTATGTGGATGACATTCTTTTAGCTGGGAATGACATGAGTTCCATTGTCGCCACTAAGCAGTGGCTGTCCTCAACTTTTGAGATGAAGGACATGAGAGAAGCTAATTATGTGCTCGGGGTTAAAATCATACGTGATCGTCCAAAGAGACTTCTCAGTTTGTCTCAAGAGACATATATCAAGAAGGTCATTGAACGATTCCGTATGCATAACTCAAAACCCATAGACACTCCAATGGACAAGGCGTGTACTTTAAGCATAGACCAATGCCCAAAGAATGATGAGGAAAAGAATCGAATGTCCAAAGTGCCTTACGCGGCTGCAGTTGGGAGTCTGATGTACGCTATGTTGTGTACGCGTCCAGACATCTGCTTTGCCGTTGGAATGGTGAGTCGTTATCAGAGTAATCTTGGACCCGCTCATTGGAATGTGGTGAAGAGGATTCTTCGATACTTACGTGGAACCGCTGATCTCGTCCTGTGTTATCATGGTGGAGACTTGAGATTGAGAGGATACAGCGATGCTGATTGGGGCAGTGATAGAGATGAGCACAGATCCACTTCAGGTTATGCATTCATACTAGGAGGTGGAGCTATCTCTTGGTGCAGCAAGAAATAGACTTGCATCGCCCTATCCACGATGGAGTCGGAGTATGTTGCTTGTTCAGCAGCAGTCCAGGAAGCTGTTTGGTTGAGGTCATTCTTACAGGCTCTAGGGGTTACAGCTCATGCAGATGAGTCTGTCACTGTTCACTGTGACAATACAGCTGCCCTAGATTTTGTAAAGGACCCCAAATATCATGGGAAGCCCAAACACATAGGCCTTCGTTATCACTTCATTAGAACTTTAGTTGCGCAAGGAGAGGTGACCATAAAGCATATACCTACTGGCAGAATGGTGGCTGATCCTTTGACCAAGCCTATTGCTAGAGATGTTTTCCTTTCTCACATTAGGAGTATGGGACTACGTAGGGTTTGATATGTTTATGGCATCTCATGTACTTGACATTATTTATTACATTAAATTTTCATTCCTTGATTTGAGTTTATTTTGGAATGAATGGATAATCTTTGTGATTACATATACATCCTTGTTGAGAGTGTCACCAGGCTTGAATTGACCCACTCACACGGGTAATTCACCTTGGCGCTAAGATAGCGAGCAAGATGAGACATAATTGTCTTAGGCGCCAAGAGGGCGAATAAGATGATACAGCTTGTAAAGCAAACATGTCGCCTTAGTTGGAGCTAAGATGAGACCTATAAAGTTAGGTCGATCATAGAGTATCTCCACAACTCTATGTAGCCTGTTTACAGCCGAATGTGAGATTTCAGGCAGGCACTATGAGAGTGACTGGGCTGAAAAACTCAGGTTAGGCGCTTGTACAGCGACTAGACCCAGATTCGTATGACGTATTTATTATACATTTATGTGACACGCCCTTGCAGGTTACGCCATAGCATGCAAATCATACTGCATGTGCTAAATGCAGACCGACAGTGGGAGTGACGAATGAATCCCTGCTTCGTCACTGTGTGAGCCACTTGGATCGAAATATTTTTGATCCTATATGGTACCCTTTTCACCTTAGACTATGTCATGAAGAGGATACTCAATGTCGCTACTTTAGCATGTACCCTTGGATCATGGATGATGCGGTCTCGCGGGGCATGTCTAGGAAAGCGGTTGGGTCTAATTGGAATGACATGAGGGCTTTGGGAAGAAAGTTCAATATTACCATGTTGTGTGATTCATAGCCCGGGCGACTTTGTCGATTTTCGTTTCGATATGAGTCATGAATACATAACATATGAGAGGTTTAACACTGCTCACTATGAGGGATTTGAGAGTGTTTAATCTGGTGTAGTTGAACTATCTGGGGTACATACGAGATTTTTTTTGAGTGATGTATTGTGTTAGTTTGGTGATAACTTAATACAATACTCCTCAACTGGACATCCTTTCTCGTAGGTCGCACGTTCCATTTCCTGTATGAGGAGATGAGTGGACAAGAGATAAGGAGGGACTACACGATTTATTTGCCCTGTGTGTGGGCGAGTGGGAGCTGTTAATAAATTGGGTCAGTGGACCCATTATCCGCCCACTAACAGATAATGTGTATTTGTTAGTCTGGATAATTACAGTTATTTAGAGGATATTTATCTCCTAAGTGTTTGAGATAAATACAATATTTATCTCATAGGTGTTTGAGATAAATACAATTTTATCTTCTAAGGGTTTGAGGTAAAGCCGCTAAATACTATTTCTATATAAAGGCTAGAGATATCCCAAGAAATTATAAGTGACAGACTAGTCATAAGACAATCCCTCTCTCTATAGCACTCTCTCTAGAGTAATCACCAAGCTCTAGGATTTGGTTCGTGGATGAAGAACTCGACTCTAGTAGCCGTTTTCGTACCTGCGGAAAAGATCAAGCGTGTTGGAGGCTCGTAACAATAAGGATCCATCGTCGGAATATTCCGAGACTTCATACGGTATGTTTCCAAACCCACTACGTGTTACGTGGTAGCGCATTAATGTTTTATTCTACAAAAAGAATTAAATTATTTTAAGTAACTACTATGCCAGAAATCATACATGGGATTCCGTTAATTCTGATTTCTTAAGGCTAAATCTTCCATACCTGTTGCAGCAGTGATAACAACGACCTTCAAAAAGATTGGGATATATGATAGAACTCAAAACATTTAAACGATAGACAAATCCATGAAGCAACAGTAAAAGGTCATAGGTTAGTGACAGGATACAGGACAAGTAAAGAATGTCAAAAAACTTAAAATGAGCAATTCATAAAATTGATGCATAGTCGTAGACAAACAGAATAAGATAAGAAACCAGCAAAGAAAATATAAGTACAGATATACTCGTCTTCCGCCAAATGGTCTACCACAAAACTGGATTACGTGCTTAATATTCAGATCAAAGCGATGCACTTTAATCTTGAAATCACTGAGAGACATGATTCTTTAGTTATACCATGCATACCAATGGCTGATACTTCCCAGTGGTAAAATCAGTGCCAGTTTTTCACTAACAAGTAACAATAGAAATGAATTACACACAACCCATTGCAAAACAGATCCTCAAGCAGACAACTCACTTCATAGCTATAGAAAGTCTCTGATATAAAAAACATTAAATCTCTACCGCAAAAAGTTTTGTCTCAGAAATGTAAGCATGTATTTTACCTGGAGTTGAAATGTTCTCAGCATCGTCCTTCAATTCCCTAATTCGGCAAAGTGCAGCTTCACAGCCTTCCAAAGCTGCTGCTTCTTTGACATCATTATCAAGGACCAGCCTTAACAGCCAACATTATTATCTCCATCAAGGCCTCAACAGCCAATTCCGAGGTTAGGATGAAAAAGGCGCACATGACCTCAGATCATGAAGAATAGAATGAATACCTTAACAAACCAAATACGAAACCCAAAGTTAGATTAACACTGATAATGGACTCACAAGTGTTAGTGAGTGAGCATCTCTATCCAGTATCTTAACAGAATTGCTATTATCCACATTGCTGACCCTCAAAAGAAGATTACTACCCGGAATCCATCTGTATGATTCTGACCCCGAGATTCAAGAACTTTGCGATCTTCCATATGTGAACCTGAAAATTGCTAATATAGTTATTTTCTTAATAACTGTCAACCTGAAAATAACTGCAAACACACCCACAAAAAGAAGGAAAGAAAGAGAAAATGAAAAAAAGCAATGCATGGGCAGAGTGAAAAATGTTGAAGATTAAAGGGAAGACAATATTGAAAACATTAAGCGACTCAAGAATGGGAATACTTTAGAAAAAATTTCAAGCATACTTCCATGCATGAAGAGACATGGCTATAGAACTTACCATCAATGTTTACTCTTGGCTATATGTGGTGGCGGCTGATGTCTTAGGTTAGCAATGAGCATAGTAGGATTTAGGAAACTACCTCATTTTTTATTCTTTGTTTCGATAATTTCTGTATTTTCCTCGGGTTGGGTCTCTTGTATTTGTAAAAGTGAGTCCTACGTTGGTGCGGTATGGACTTCTTGCATTCTTACCCAACGATTTTACTGCTTCAACTTTTGTCTTTCGCATGTCTGTTTGTCAGCCTGTGGACTTGTTCCATAGACATTATCACATGACTTTGCACTACGTCAAAAATTCCTAACTCTAACTGTCTAGACTTGTTTTTTGCTTAGTCATGCTCCTGGTTGAATCTAAAGGACGATTACCATGAATCATGTAATGAATATGATTCAAACATTGTCAAGTTCCTAAATTTACACCATTACCCAATTCCCCTACTCTACCAGACAAATATAAGATATTGACACTTAATAGTGCATGTTCCTCATGAAAATCATGCCAATCATCCTTGAGTAGAGAGACTAAAGCTACTTCATCATGGCATTATTGAGACCATCATAAAATACATACATGAATGACACAAGTCAATAACCATGTCCTACTAAAACATGTGCATGCAAGAGTTTCTCCTTACTCCTCTAACATGGTCTGAAAGAGAGAAGAGGAAATACTACGCTCAAAACTGTAGAACAGCTGAATGCTAATTACTTTACAATCATGCCAATCTTAATACCCCCCCCCCCCCCCTTTCTCACCATACAACTTCGCCAGGGCCCAGTTAAAACATTGGAGAAACAGGAAATTCTTCTCAGCTCTCGGGTGTGGTCTGAAACAGAAAGTTGAGGATATTATACGCCAATTATTTGGAAGGAGGATTACCAGTCGGATGACAGCTTTCTTTCTGTTTTCATCATCATCGCCAAAGATCTGCTTGCAAGCAGAAGGACGTACCTCTCAACATTCATTCGCAAACTTGGGATCCTCTCCCTAACGATTTGGTAAAATGTCATTTTCCAGCTATAAAAACATAACACGCTGATTCGACTTTGCAGATGTTCAACCCTTTATCCCATATTTCAACAATCCTTCTAGCATGCTTCCGGATAATACTGCAGCAACTGGGTTTTTCTTATCAATGTTAAAGAAGGTTACACAATCTAAAGTCACCTTAAAGAAGAGAAAGAGAGAAGGTCCTGGAACTGGTTCAAGAATGGAGAAGCTTTCTGAAAAAAGGTGCAATTCTCGATGCACTGAAAGGAACTAACATGGAAATCAAAAGCTACTTGTAAGACTTGCTAGAAACATATAAAGACGCTAAGATTTTAGAGAGCACCATACTATTCAGACTGGTAAATCTTAGCTAAGATATGAAAAGACGACACTAAACTATTGCATGTGCAACTCTCTGAACCTAGGGAAGAAACACCTACTATTTATTGTAAATGGAAACAAAATGCTGCATAACAAGGGGATTCCTGCAAGGAAGCTAATATAAATTATGAGAACTAGTGATGACAATAAGAAGCTTAAAGTATAAAATATAACAAGCGCATGCAAAAAGTGATTTCTTTTACCTGAAAAGCTGTATAAGGTTTCCACCTTCAAATCCAATGAAATTTTAAGACAAAGTGGCAATACTGGTAGACAAAACATGCTTGTCTCGAGATCAATTTCATGGTCAGAAGACAATAATACCTGTATGACAGTAAATATAAACTCTCCCTTTTGATGCCCTCAACCCGACCTTCATGGTGAATGCATCACCAGTGCCAGTCATACACATCCAATAAAAACTAGAAATTAAACAATCATAATTATGATTAACCACCACGATATCTGTCAGACCTCAACCCCATTGCCAAATTCACCCTTTTATCACCCAGAAAGCTTACTGATCTGCATCCAGCAGATCAGCATCCACGGAACTGACTTGGCAACTACTCATCAGATCGGTGGTGTTGGTTTAACTGAAAACCAAAACACATTCAATCATGGTGCAAACTGTTACTTGGTTAAGTAGTTTCATGATTTATGTTTTCTTGAAAAACAATATTCATAGACTTTTTTAAAACACATTCCACCTGGTGCAAACTGTTACTTGGTTACGTAGTTTTATGATTTATGTTTTCTTGAAAAACAATATTCTATTCATACACTTCTTTTTCCTGTCAAAAAGGATACATTCTACACGTTTTCTGGGAGTCTCAAGTTCAGAAAACTTCTCAGCAAGAATATGTCCCATAACGTTAACTGAAAACCAACGCACGTTCCACCATGGTGCAACGGTTACTTGGTTACGTAGTTATATGATTTATGTTTTCTTGAAATACAAAATTCTATTCATAGACTTCTTTTTGCTGTCAAGAAGGAGCCGTTCTTTACGTTTTTTGGGACTGTCAAGTTCAGAACAACTTCTCAGCAAGAATATGTCCCGTAACGTGTTCACTTATCCTTTCTACTATGATGCTCTTAGATTCATAATCCCCGCAACAATTAAGTAAAAACAGTTTAGAAAAGTGCTCATTATATATCTGTTACACTTATCCAATCCTTAACTATCGCTAAGAAAGAGCATTACACAATGTTCACGTTCTTGGCGAAAAATTGGAGGTGTGGGTAATCATAAGATAATGTCCCAACAAGAAATGGGTGCATAGCCCACGTACTCAAGCGGTATACCAACAATAGAAGAAAAACAACAAATCTTGCTAGAAGAAATCCTCAGTGGACTCTGCTAAGGATTGATCAGCCGGTGACTTAGGCCAATTAGAAGCCAATTATTTAATCCTGGGAGCAATAATGTCTTCTCATCAGGGAGCTGGACTTATTGGTTATACAAGCAGGAGCTGATAACTATGAACCAATCTAGGCATGGCTTAACCGTGCCAGCCAATAAAGCAAGAGAGGATTCCCAGTACACTCCACTTGTTGCAGATACATAACCAATTGGTATAATCACTTACCATCTTCTGGGATTGTCACACTGCCCAAATAGAGCAAGGGGCACCCCCAACATCCCACCCCCCGCGCTGCACTCCTCCATCTGCTAATCCACCTTACCCTTTTCATTTCAGTTATGCTCGTCATATTATGAGTTACAATTCTTACTTTCCAACATTGTAAAGCATACAACATACTAGACTCACTCCCGTCCTCATCCCGCCCTAGAAATCCCAACCAAAGTACGTTCCATTTGTAGCCGAAACTCCAAAAGAAGGCAATACTCCCACCGTCCCATATTTCTTGTCCCCTTTTGACTTTTTACCGATATCCAGCAAACATCTAGACACATTAAATGGAACCAAAATAGTAATTCCACATCATATGAGTATTGTTTGAAAAAGCCAAAACAGGGCAAAGAGTAAATGCTCGCATGTCCCGATTGTACTCTGCAAAAATTCCAAATAACTCAAAAGGGACAAAATTACGAAACAGGCTGGGTAGTAACACGAGAACATTCCAGTTTACGGATAAATTTCCCAATAAAACCTTTTGTTGGGTATTGCCGTAATTTTGGCCAGCGAATCCCAAGAAACCCTCCCGAACCGGAGATCCATGATTGCTCCATTTAAAAATCAAGAAACAAACTCGATGCATGCATTTACTCGACACCATATTTTGATTCAGTTCGTCAAACACACAAAATAATCCGATAATATGAGCATTCTAAGTAATTGGATGCTGGTGCATACGCGAACATAGCGGCTTGACTTCCAGCAAGCCAAAACCAGGGACATTGTGCACAAATTCGACCATTTAAACGGGTCAGCGATGAGATATTAAACCAAACAGATGACGGACAGACGAGAAGGGAGGATACCTGTTGCAGCCTAAGGCTCCAAACCACCTTTGAAAGGGCCTATTCGTCGGCCTGACCTAACTGCAGCAGCCACAGAAGCAACCATCTCAAGAGCAACGGCTACTTTCAACGGCTATAACAAAAGCAGAGCATTAAGCACAGGGAGAAGCTGGACGGCGTCGTTTGGCTATTAACTAATTGAATTTAGTTAGGGAGAGAATTAATGAGTGTGTTGTCTAATTGTCATAGGAAGTCGTGCCATGAAGGTGAGTGACGTGGTTCCCCCCCCCCCCCCCCCCAAATGATTTCGTTTGCAATCTTGCATTCTATTTCACTTTTTTTTTTTTGTTACGAGAGGAAGAAGAATAGTTTATGACAAACGTGAAATGAAAGTTCTATTCTCTTGTCTTCCTTCTACCTCAATTAATTATTTATAAAAATCTAAAATATCAACGCAGATAACAATTGATCCGTCACTTTATTGCCATCGGAATCTCATAGCAAGGTCGTGATTTCGAATCCATTGTGGCGAGATTTTGAAAAACTTCTCGTATAAAAGCAGACATGACATGTTCCTGAATAAGTTGGAACGTAGGTTTGAATCCTATGACCTTGGTTAATTCCATAGATGCAACTTTCGTGGATTTGCAAATAGGTTACTCAGATCTTAAGTTAGATTTGATGTCATTATTTGCTCAAATCAACTCTTGAACAGAAGCTTTAGTCCAACCAAAAGCTTAACTGGACATGGCTGGACCTAGTAGACAAAAGCTTAAAGATAGTGATGCTAGGGAGTTTAACCGGCTCAAGCAGGTACCTTCTATGGGAGAATATTATAACTATTTTGAAGAATTAAAGGCCCAATTAAGAGAGGAATTTGAGAATTTGGATGAGGGCTATTTATCAAGAGTTTTTCTGGGGGATTCAGATCAGAGATCAGGAGTCATGTGGAGCAGTTTGTGGTCACTATTCTTTAAGAAAGCCAAGCTACACCTTTAGTTTAACCCCAAACCTGCTACTACCAACTCAAAACCATCCAACGCAGCTGTTTATTCTTAGCCTTCCCAAACAAGTCATACACCCCTCATCACAAACAACACAAACTTATGGCCTTTCGAAAGGCTTCATATCGAAGCGAATAAGCAGCTATTGGTGGACCCAACATACATAGAGCTAATTAGACCATCAGTACATATTATTTACCATCAACGGTTACCAAGGGCCCAGTCCTGATGGACAGGGTAACTCTAGAACAACCTTTCAAGTACATCACCCCTGATGACCATCAACTGAAGAGAGAGCTGCGCTTATGGTTTTGGTGCGATGGAAAATTCAATCCCGGCCACCAAAAGGTGTGTCCAAAGAGATCTGTAACTATGCCAATAGTAGATCAAGCCCTGAAGAAGTTAGTTTCACCAAAGAGCCCTTGGTAGAAGATAAGCAACAAGGCAAAATAAAGAACCTACTGAAGAAATCAATGAAGTTAAGGCCTTGCTGTTTGTTTCACAGAAAAGATTTTCCGTATTTTTCGGTGTTTGGAAATCATTTTTCGGAAAAGATTTTCTGGTATTTGGTACATGTATAAGGTTTTTCACGAAAAATGATTTTCAATCACACTCATTTTGTGGAACGAAATGTCGAAAAATCACTTACCGTTTAAAATTCCGTAAGTTATTTTCCGGACCACTAAATACACTCACACACGTGCGCGCACACCCCACCGACACACACCCACTGACACACTGACACACACACACACACCCCTCCCACTCACCCACACACAAAACAATGCCCAAACAATGGAAAAACATATCCTTTGGGAATAAATATTTGTATCATTGCACGACACTCAAATAACATAAAATGAAATTCTTGAAAATGTTTTCAAGAAATGCTATTTTTCAGAAAACATATTCTGGGAAAGCGTTTTTCGCAAAGCATTTTTCGTGAAACAAATAGGGCCTATAAGTGTTCATACCTTAGCTGACTGGGAATGCCATTAAGGTAACCACGAGGATAGCAGGCTGGGTTGGTAAAAAGTCATTTACCATATTAATTAGGGCTAATTACACCTATATCCCTGAGGTTTGGGGGTAATTACACGCTAGGACACAAAGTTTCAAAATGTAACACTTATATCCATTGACAAACGGAATACAAAAATACTTAACGATTTTGACAAAAAGACTTGATTGCCCCTGACTTTAAAATAAATTACCCACTTAATTTACTGTTTATTCTTCCTCTCCCCACACCTAGCACCCCCACCCCCCGCGCCCCACCCCACCCCCACGCCATCTGCCTCTTCCTCTCCCCACACCCAGCACCCACACCCCCCACCCCCCACACCCCCCGCCCCCACGTCGTCTGCCTCCCCCTTCTCCGTCACCCGCCCACCCCGTCATGCCCATAACCCCCTTCCCCGGCCGCAACCGAGTCAATGCCGACACCAAACCCGAGGCAATCCATCTATGCCACCCAGCGTCAGGAGTCCTGATCACCGTTAGCGCAGTAGCAGGCTCTCCGGCGAGGCACCGGCGCCGTAAGATCGCGGTCTTATTCCCGATCTACCTGTCGCCATACCGGTCGCCACCATCACCGCCGCGACCTACCTCAGTACCCCGCGCCGTCCGAGATCGCAAGCATCACCGAACTACGTCGCGACACCGGCCTCCTCCTTCGAGATGCGCGCCACCGTGACCACCAGCAAGGCAACGCCATCACCACCACGATGGGCTTGCACCATCGCGCCCACCGGTGCAATCTCCGTCATTGCAATGGCTAGATTTGTCTCCTTTTCATCCAGTCTTCCTCCCTCCCTCACCAAGGGCTTGCCGGCGTGGTGGGGCAAGTCTGCCGGATGGTGGGGCGAGGGGGACTACCGGCGGCGTGGGTTTGCCAAGGCGCTCTTGCCGGAGGCGTCTCGGCAGCTTGGGTTTGCCAATGGGCTTGCCGGCGTGGTGGGGTGGTTCTGCAGGATGGTGGGGCGAGGGGGGCTGCTGGCGGCGTGGGGCGGCGGAGGGGGGCTGCCAACGGTGACTTCAGATTTATGGTTTAAATTGTGGAGAGAGAAAATTAGGATATCAAATTATTCACGATATACTGTACATGGGTAGTATTGCCATTTTCAAAATACGTAATGACGAAAATTACACTTTTTGGACGGAATACTGATGGTTGGATAAAAGTGTTACTTTTTTTAACGTTTTTGGTCACGTATGTTACATTTTGAAACTTTGTGTCCTCGCGTGTAATTACCCCAAAATCTCAGGGACATAGGTGTAATTAGTCCTATTAATTAACACATGGTCCATAAAATTTATGGACCCTGCTGAGAGACTGGGTGTTGTCTAGTACCCATTACACTAGTTACAGCGGGAAATAGAGCAAGAGTGATGCTATTTGTTATGGATTTACTTGGGTTATGAGAGGGCAAAGATCTATAATAGACATGAAAATCTTAGCTCTTGATTATGTCCTGGGCAGGCGGCAGTGATTAAAAGCCTTAGGCAATCCAATTCAATTTTGATAAACATACAATTGCCTTCAAATATAAAGGCAAAAAGATCTTGTTGAGAAGTAATAATGCAGTTGGAGCTGCCATTAAAATGATCTCAGTCCAAGCAATGACCAAGCTGTTACACAACAATGTAGCCTCGTCTCATGGTCAAGTTTTTGCTGTTTCGACCCACTCAAATAAATGCACTTCCGGTATGGAGGTGCAGGAATTGTTAAGTGAATTAGAAAATGTGTTCAAGGAACCTTACACCTAACATCATCATAGGTAACAAGATCACAAAATTTAATTGAAGGAAAGTGCCCAACATGTCAACGTATCAGACCTTATAGTGTCTCTTATATTCAAGAAACTGAAATAGAGAAAATTACTAATGAATTTTTGATGGCATGCATTATAAAACCAAGCAATTCTCCCTTTACATCCCCTTTGTTATCGGCAGATCAGAGTAGTAAATAGAGATTTTCACAAGACTGCTTGCCTTTCGGGCTCACTACACTACAAGAAACTGACCCTTTAGTGACCGCAGAGTGCGGTTGCTAAAGGGTCAGTTGCGGTCGCTAAACTGTTTTAGCGAATGCAAAATTTAGTCCCTAAAATGGTCGCTAGAAGTCAGGTCGCTAAATTTTAGCGACCGCATTTTCTAATCGGTCAATAAATTTAGCGACCGCATTGACTATATATAATGGTCGCTAAATGTTTTTTTATATTCTTTTGACAATATATTTTTTATTTAGCGACCCCAAGGTGCGGTCACTAATTATTATTTTTTATTTTAAAAAATTAGATTAGCGACCTCATTTATTTCATTTAGCGACCGCGATGTACAGCCGCTAAACCTGGGTTTTGCAACAAAAAAAAAAAGGTCCAAAAACCACATTCCAGAATTTGTCCAATACCAATCCAAAACCTTTCCAATACCAATCCAACAACTTGTCCCAATCCAATCCAAGGTTAAATCGGTCCAGAAACCGATTTAACCTTGGTTGAATCGGTTTTGAATGAATGCGTTGAAAGCTTTCGACGTATTCTTTCAAAACAATTCAACCCCATGTCCCGCATTCATTCAAATAACTTGTCCAAAAACTATCTACTCTACACAATAAGACATAAGTGTGGCATTCATCAAACTATATATAAACATATGCATTAAAATCAATAAATTATGAATTGAACCAAATTTGAAAAACGAGTCAAGTATATGAACTCAAAGCTAAGCGTCACATGCAAGTCATAAAAATAACCTCAATCCCTATCACTACCCGGCAGGCCGACTAACCCTGTCATCATCTTCTTCATTCCTCGATGAAGACACGATTGATGAAGGCGCATTCGATCCAACAACATCCTCACCACCCTAAGAATCACCGGTACTAGGACTACTATCGCTATGCACGAAGCCATACAAATGATTCAACATAATATATACAAATCAAGATCACATATAGAATGACCAAAATACATAAGTACTTGAAAAAAATTGGTATTACCTGAAGTCTGGGTCCGGGCATGAGGAAACTGTCTTGGATCATCTTTGTAGTTCTTTCATCAAATAATTTCCAGAAGCGCTCCTTATCTGTCACTTCAACTTGAGGACCGCTGCAACTGGTCGTGCCTGACGACTGAGCTCTGCCAGCTAGCAACGAACGTGTGGATTGACGAGTTTAATCAGTTCGCTTGAATAATATCTTTCTCACTGCCTTTTGAACCTATACAAGTACCTGTCGTGCTTAGGCAACTGTATCCCTAAATCTATAAAACTACCAGCACAAGTACATTTTTCTTAGGACGTTAGTTCAATTTCTTTATGATACTTATTAGCATCGAAACGCTTGAATCTGTTAAATTTGTTACCAAGTTCGAAAGTAAGAGATCAAATCCTGTGGGCTACTCTCACAAAAGAGCAGTTTTACTTCATACTTGCCCTGGCTAAAAGACTGTGACTATTTACAAGGGACTGCTTTATCAGCTTGGCAAATACCATCTCACGATCTAGAGAGTCCCGTAAGTCTTCATTCCAAACTCCAAACTCAGTTAGATGACAACCACATACTTGGCTCACTATCAAAACATTGGAGCGCCCAGACAATATCTCCTCACCTCGAGACTCAACTATATGACAATGAGAATCCTTATGCTCCATTCAAATGGCACAAGATTGATCTAAACATTTCTCAATATACTGCTTTAGCTGAAACAGTAAATATAGACTATAACCCCTCTCAGTTTTGAAACAAATGTGCACAAGAACCTTTCATAAAGCTTTCGCAATATCTGTCAGTTATAGCTTCTAAAAGAACAAAACTCCAAAAAATTAGAATGAATAAAACCAAATTTACTCCACCAGGTGCTGTATTGTTCAAGTATTTTTGTAATTATGCAGGTGATTAATATATAATGGTCCCTTGCTAAAACTCATGTGAGATATGTATCATCAGCATACTTTGTTTTATAGTCCAAACTTTTAGATATTTAATACACAAGGATTACAACATTCACATTTAATGACAAAAGAGTAAACAGAAAACTAATAGCTGGAACTTCTGTCAAATTTAAGTTTGAATAATGCACATCTCACCTTGCTTTAGTTTTGGAAGGGATTAGTGTGGTAAAAGTAGATGGGGTAGTGTTGGGGGAATTTTTTTTGGATAAGAAGAGTTTACAAATTATCCTCAAATCAAAATTGTGCAGTTCAATGTCCCCCACTTTGGCAACACAAGCTTTATGAAGGACTAAGGACACATATAACTTCTAAGGAAAACTCTAGAAATGCATGATTCTTCATAATCCAGAAAGGATTAGATGCTCCTTTCTAGGGGACCCAAACCCCCTTGACATGCCTCCAGTTTCAAACCCCCTTAGCCCACCTCTTTCTTCAAATTTATACTTAACCAAAATGATATTACAATGATACAGACCAACAGTTTTCTAATTGCATAACCCACTTAAATAATTCCAAGTGATGGGCCAACACGCCAATGTAATGTTGATCTTTTTCAACTAATTTCAGGATCAAATTGCCAGCAAGTTGATCTTTTTAAACTAATTTTAGGATCAGTTGTCAGCAAGTTGATCTTTTTCAGGATTTTTGGATTTTTAACTAATTCTAGTTTCAACTAGTTTGTAGGTATTTAAGGGTTGTTTTCGTTAGATAAACTATTTTTAGGAAAATTTCCACCGCTGTTGGCAAACATAGACAAAGAAGACTTTTTAGGCCTTTTATGAGCTCCTACTATCATCACACATAGACAAGAGAAGACAATGTGATTGCAAAAAGGCTAGTTCTGCGATCACTTTAGAGTTGAATAAACTACAACAAGAAGGTTCAGTTAGGCAGTACCTACAACAGATCGAAATCTAGAAATATAGGGCTAATTGCATGCTAAAACACAATCAATAAGTCGCATAAACCCTAATCAATGAGACTTATGACTCTAATCAATAAATCCTAAGTCCTATAGCCACAAATCAGTCGCATACTAAATCACAAAACCCTAATTGCATACTAAAACACAATCAGTCGCCATAGAGATAGTAAACCCTAATTGCATATTAAAACAAACGAGCGAATTGATTTTTTTTGGAGAAATTGAAGTGCACTTACCGAAATTGATTGGGATGAATTGAGTGTGAGTAGACGTCGGCGACGGGGGTGGGCGGCGTGGGCTACGGGGTGGCCGAGCTGGGCTTGCCGGAGAGCTGGGCTTGACGGCGGGCAAGGATTCACGGTGAAGTAGACGACGGGGAAGTATTTCGCAGTGAAGTGTTGCCGACAATTCGTCGAGGGAAGAGAGGGAGAGAGATGAAATTAGGTCATGATTTTATACTTTTTCTTTAGTGACCGCCTGGTTGGTCGTTAAAGGCGGTCGCTAATGTTAGCAACTGGCTTTAGCGACCGACAAAGCGGTTGCTAACTTTAGTGACTGCAGAATTGTCGCTAAAATTAGCGACCGCTTTTAGTGATAGGTAAAAAGCGGTAAAAAAACTTTAGCGACTGACCAAGTGGTCACTAAAGCTAGTCGCAAAAGTTAGTGCCATTTTTTTTGTTGACCCCGCCATTCCTTTTTATAGACTTAGCGACCGCTAGTTGGGCAGTCGCTAAAGCAGTCGCTAAATAGCTATTTAGCGACCGTCAAAAGAAGCGGTTGCTAAAGGTCTCAATTCTTGTAATGCTGGTTCACCAACTACCTTTCAAATGCTTGTGAATGAAGTAATCAAGTCTTAACAAAAAAAGTTTGTTCTGGTTTCTTTTGACGACACCTTTGTGTACAAAAATGATTTTGATAGTTGAAGAGCATCATAGACTTGTCCTGCAAGTGCTAGGGGATCAATATTTGTTAACTAAAATGAGCAAGTACACCTTGACTGAATTCAAAAGGAGTATCCTGGCCACATATATAGTTACCGCCCAAAGAGTTCCTTTTGATCATAACAAGGTAGAGGCTATGCTACACTAGCCTACTTCTAGGTGTGTGAGGGACCTAAGGTGATTCTTTGTTTTCAATGGATGCTGTCGGAAGTTTGTAGTCAATTATGGCTCCATAAGCAGGCCATTTTGACTACATTACTCTAGAAGGATGCCTGTCATTGGGCACCAGAAGCTGAGAGAGACTTCAGTTAACTTAAACAAGCCGTGGTGACTACCCCGGTTATACCTTGCATTTAGGGTTGGGTTTACAATAAATTCTAGCAAATTATTCTTTACTTTAGCGGGGTTGTTGTAAGTCATATTAATTGGACCCTTTAGAGACGATTATTGTGAATGATATTATTTTGGACCTTTAGTAACATTTCTCTTATAACGTAAGTTGCAAATTAATGAAGTGTGTTACAATAGAGAAATAAATGAACGTGAGGTGGTGATTGGAATATTATAAGTAAATTAGGGGTAAATACAGAAAATTGTGAATTGATTTTCATTTCCTTTATTATTGGAACAGTAGAAACAAGGAGAGTAACGAGGGATGATATATTTACATCGGGTTTTACTTGCCAGTAGAGCATTTGTTTTGAGGATGTTGTTAGCGACGTTTTGAGAATTATTAAGTGTGACTCTTAGTAGCAAGATTAATATTTTACAATTTAGTGACTTTTAAGGATCTATGTGCAGGTTATAGTAAGCCCTTGTAGACCCTTGATAAGAATCAGATAGGCCTGTGGCCAGTCAGAGACTTAACTCAGGGTCCCAACTGCGGGTTCAAACATGACAATCCCATTCTTGGCTTTACCAGATTTCACACATCACTTTGAAGTTGAAATTGAATGTAGCAACAATAGAATTGGGTTGTCATAATGTAAAAAGGAAGACCAATTGCTTATTGTAGTAAGGCCTTGTGTCCTAAAAACAATGGGCTATAACTTACGAATATGAGCTTTTAGCTATAGTACAAGCGGTAACCAAATGGAGCTCCTATCTCTCAGTCACCATGCCCTATTCTCAGAACTGATCACTACAGTTTGAAGTATCTTCTACGTCAGAGGGTTACTTCACTTCTATTAAAGTAACCCTTTGTAATGCTGTGATCAGTTCAATGCTCGTACTCCGCATTACAGTCACACAACTCACTTGCTAACTCTTTTTAGTGCTATTTTAAGACTCTTACCTAATCTCCTACTCCTCCTAATCAGATCGGGTATAAAACAATTCAATGACTAAAGATAGCTTACCTTCGTAAGGTTGCCTTTCATTACAAGAAATAAGGCTTTTAACGACGAGTAAATCTATCGTTAAAAGCCTGAAATCCGTTGCTAAAAGTTTTAGAGACGGAAACACCGTCGCTAAAAGTTTTGCGATGGAATTTTAAATCCATCGTCTAATATTAAACTTTTTGCCATGGATTTATTTATAAATTAGTGACAGAGTTTCTGTCACTAATTCTGTTTTACGTATTTTATTTTCTTTTTTGTGAAATTAGCGATGAAATATAATTTTTAGCGACGGAATGTTCCGTCGCTAAATTAGATTTTTAACGACAGAATTTTCTGTCGCTAAAATTTTAGAATTATGTACACTTTTAGCGACATAATTAATCTGTCGCTAAATGTTAATTTTTTTAAATATTTTTTTTTATTTTTCTGATGCCCAATCCTGTAATAAAAAAATTCAATCTTGAACAATAACTCATAATTCCCAAGACACAAACAACTATATATAATCAACTTTAAAAAATGTGCATTATAAAAAAAAAACTTGTAATGTGTGGCCGGGAATCGGATACAACCGGTTAGGGGAGGGGAAAAGATCGAGTACAAGCCGAGTTGGGGGGGGGACAAGCTAGGACTGGGCATAAGAAGGGGTTCATCAAGGGTTACCAAGTCCCGCATCTGGATCTTGCTGATCCGGGGCCGACTCGACATGTTCAGTAGGGGTACCCTGCTGATCATGCTCCCTGATCATCCTCAACACCACCGTAGCAATGCTTTGGATCTCCTTTTCGTCCAACGGATGCCGAGGAGCCGATGTCTGTGGAGGGACAGCGGGGGGTGAGGACGCTCCTATCACGGCACGAGCAGTCATGCTAGGAAAGGCCGCGTATGCGACCTTTCAACCGATTAACAACCTCCGGTATTTCTATCCATCGCTTCAACGCCCCAGTACTTGCATCCGTACTAGTGAACGCTGATCGTTGTCTGGATTGCTACTCAGACCCCTTAAGTTGTTCATACGAGGCTTGCAAAAACAATTATTTAAAGATATGTTAGGGTATGAATTAACACAACAGACATTGAGGATAAAATGACAAAAAATTAACAACTTAAACAAATTAACTTACATCGATCCGCTGGGCAATATCCGAAACATAGTTGCCGGCCCGCTGGGCCTCGTCCTTGTCCTTCTTCCGCACGTGCATCTGATTATACGTCAGAGCTATGACCTCATCCTCCTCCAGATCCGGGTTTTGGACCGCAATCATGTGTCGGATGATGTCGTGTGGCACCGACCCCCCCTACCGTGTGTGTCAGATCTCTGTTATGTCTGTTCTCAGCCCCACTCTTACTCTTGGCATCTTAGCCTGGATCTGCGGCCCATCGATCTATAATCTCCCCCATACAGTGGGAGATATCCAATGTGGGGGATATGTCTTCATCTCCATCATCGGGGCACCCTCGGGCAGCATCTTCTTTGCCCGATCCCGTGCGTCGTGGAGCCATCGACGGTAATTCTTGGAGATGTAAGCAAAGAAGGCCTGCCGCCCCAGTGCCTGCTGATCAGGCAAGTCAAACGTGAACCCATCCTGTAAGGCATTCAATAATACAAATTAATTTAGAAAATAAACTCTAATTAAACAAATACTATCGCAGAAAAAAAATACTTCAACGTACTAACCACTCCTCCCATAGGGACTCCTTCGCAGCGGCATCCCAGTCCTTCCAGTACAGGCGTGGCTCGATGATCGGCCCTTCACAAGAATGCCGATCTTCGTCCTCACCTGATTCTCCAGGATCCTGCCAAAGAAGTAAATAAATAAATTAATACAGTTCAAATATAAATTAATATCCCAAATGTACAAAAATAAGGCATGATGTGATTTTTTTTACTTACAGGCCCTCCTGAGTGAGTGTAACTCTTTGTTTATGCTGAGGGTCAATGCGTACCCCGCGTGTCGGGCCACGGCCTCGTCGAAATCCTACAAAACACAAACATTAATACAGTTCAAATATAAATTAGCAAAAGTGTACTAAATACCGTTATCAACTATACCTGAGGTAGAACCCACGAAAAAAAGAGAATCACGCGTGTGGGATGAATCTTCGTCGGGCTGGGGCGACGGTTAGGGCTGGAGAGATGGCTGGGGCTGGGGCGACTGTTAGGGCTGGAGAGATGGCTGGGGCTGGGGCTGGAGCTAGGGCTGAGACCCCATCTCTGGACTAATTAGTGTTAATGAGGATTATCTTGGACTAATTATAGCTAATTAGGGTTGATTAGGAGTAATTAGGGTTATTTTGAGCTAATAACCGGGTTTTATTGTGCGGAGTCTTGTTGATTAGTCCTAATTAGGCTTAATTGGGTTATGTTAGGGGTAATTAGTGTTAATCAGGGTTATATTGGGCTAATTATAGCTAATTAGGGTTGATTATGACTAATTAGGGTTATTTTGATCTAATTAGGGTTTAATTGTGCGGAGTAGTGTTAATTAGTCCTAATTAGGGCTAATTAGGTTTAATTGGGTTATGTTAAGGGTAATTAGTGTTAATGAGGATTACCTTGGGCTAATTATAGCTAATTAGGGTTGATTAGGAGTAATTAGGGTTATTTGTATTAATTAGGGTTTAATTGTGCAGAGTAGTGTTCATTAGTCCTAATTAGGGTTAAGTAGGCTTAATGGGGTTATGTTAGGGCTAATTAATGTTAATGAGGATTATCTTGGGCTAATTATAGCTAATTAGCGTTATTTTGAGCTAATTAAGGTTTAATTGTGCGGAGTAGTGTTAATTAGTCCTAATTAGCGTTAATTAGGCTTAATTGGGTCGTTAGGCTTAATTACGACTAATTAGGAGCGTAATCAGAGTTTAGTTAGGTTTTAGGATTTAATTAATCTAATCACTGGTCTACAAGATAAGAGTAATTAGGGCTAATTATGATTAATTAGCGTTATTTTGAGCTAATTAGGGTTTAATTGTGCGGAGTAGTGTTGATTAGTCCTAATTAGAGCTAATTAGACTTAATTGGGTTGTTAGGCTTAATTATGACTAATTAGGCGCGTAATCAGCGTTTAGTTAGGTTTTAGAGTTTAATTAATCTAATCACGGGTCTACAAGATATGAGTAATTAGCCTAATTAGGGTTTAATTTGGACTAATTGTGTTAATTAGGATCAATTTGGGGTAATTACAGCTAATTTAATTTTCATTGGGTTCTTAGGGCTAATTAAAACTAATTAGGCTCGTTAGAGCTAATTAGGATTAATTGGGTTCATTAGGATTAATCGGGACTAATTAGGGCTAATTATGTGCTAGAGCCACGATGAGATTCTAACGGGTGCTAAAAATGTCGCATTAACCTAATTAACCTAAATTCAACAACCAACCATTCAACTAATTCACAGATATCTCAATCTAATTGGGTCTTATCATCCGTCCAACAATCTCAATTCTCAAATTCTCAATGCACAGTTAACAATCTGAATTCCCAATACCTCATATAAGGTGTCAGTATGGTATCCGACACCTCCGGACACGTCTGAAGATATTGATTTATTTTTTAAATGCCAGACGTCGTGTCCATCACCCCTTGAAAAGGTGCCGGACACCTCTTACCTCTTGAAGAGGTGTCCACAGGTATAAAGCCAAAATGTGACATTTCAGTGTCGATCGGATGCAGTATCCGTGACCTACTGACACCTCGACACCTCATCGACACATCCGGACACGTGTCGGACACCTCCGAAAATGTGTTCGACACATCTCAGCGGTGTCCGAAGATATTGATTTATTTTTTAATTGTCGGACACCCATGGAAGAGGTGTCAGACACCCATGAAAGAGGTGTCGGACACCCATTGAAGAGGTGTCCACAAGTATAAAGCCAAAATATGACATTTCGGTGTTGATGTCGATCAGATGCGGTGCCCGTGCTATATCTCAATCCAATTGGGTCTCATCTTCCGTCAACAATCTCAATTCTTAATTCTCAAATGCTCAATGCAATAAAAATTAATAAAAATCACAATATAAATCCAATTGGGTCCCATCCTCCGTCAACAATATCAATTCTCAACTGTCAAATGCTCAATGCAATAAAAATTAATAAAAATCACACATTCAATCCAATTGAGTCCCATCCTCCGTCAACAATCTCAATGTCTCAAATGCTTAATGTACAATTAACAATCTAAAATCATCAATTAACAACCTAAAATCATCAATTAATAATCTCAATTCTCAAATGCACAACTAACAACCTAAAATTATCAAAGACTAACAAATGATGGATGTACTTAGGTTTTATTAGGCTAATTCGGATGTAATTCGAGTAATTTGGATGTTCTTAGATTAGTTAGGCTTTATTAGGATAATTAGGGTTTATCCGGGCTAAGTACGCTTTAATTAGGGTTTAGGGTTTAAGGTTAACTGGTTCAAATAGGTTTAATCGAGCTAATTACGGTTAATTGGTTCAATTAGGATTAATAAGGGCTAATTAGGGTTTATTAGTTCAATTAGGGTAAATCGGGATTAATTAGGGCTAATTGGTTCACTTAGGTTGGATCGGGATTTATTACAATTAATTGGTTCAGTTAGGGTTAATCCGGTTCAATTGGGGTTAATTCGTTCAATTAGGGTTACTCGGGGTTAATTACTGTTAATTGGTTAGATTAGGGATAATTAGGGTTTGATTAGGGTTAATTGGGAACAAATTAAGGATAATTAAGGTTTGTCAGGGCTAATTATTTTTAATTAGGGTTTATGGATTAAGGTTAACTGGTTCAAATAGATATAATCAGGGCTAATTACGGTTAATTGGTTCAATTAGGATTAATCAAGGCTAATTAGGATTTATTGGTTCAATTAGGGTAAATCAGGATTAATTAGGGCTAATTGGTTCAATTAGATTGAATCTGGGTTCATTGTAATTAATTAGTTCAGTTAGGGTTAATCAAGTTTAATTGGGGTTAATTCGTTCAATTAGGGTTACTCGGGGTTAATTACTGTTAATTGGTTAGATTAGGAATAATTAAGAATTGATTTGGGTTAATTGAGAACAAATTAAAGATAATTAGGGTTTATCCCGGCTAATTATGATTTTATTAGGGTTTAGATTTTAAGGTTAACTGGTTCAAATAGGTTTAATCGGGGCTAATTAAGGTTAATTGGTTCAATTAGGATTAATCAGGGCCAATTAGGGTTTATTGGTTCAATTAGGATGAATCGAGATTAATTAGGGCTAATTGGTTCATTTAGGTTGAATCAAGGTTAATTACAATTAATTGGTTCAGTTAGGGTTAATCGAGTTTAATTGGGGTTAATTCGTTCAATTAGGGTTACGTGGGGTTAATTACTATTAATTGCTTAGATTAGGGATAATTAGGATTTGATTAGGGTTAATTGGTTCAATTAGGGTTACTTGGGAACAAATTAGGGATAATTAGTGTTTAATTGTTACAATTACATTACAACAAATTAAATTACAATTACATTACAAAAAATTAAATTTAAATTACATTACCACAAATTAAATTCAATTACATTATAACAAATCAAATGCAATTACATTACAACAGATAAAATACAATTACATTATAACAATAGATTCAATACGATAAATAATTTCTAGCATATTAGAATAGATTCAATATGATAAATAATCTCTAATCGGAAACAAAAGTGAGTTCGGGCAGTGGTGGTGCAAGGCGGATGACGACAGTGGCGCACAGAAGGCAGCGACAGCTGCAATGGCACGCGAAAGGCGGCAGAGGGTGATGGTGTGGCGAATGGGGAGGAATTGTGGCGATGGTGGTGCGACTGTGAGGTGGCTGTGGAGTGGTGGCACGATTGTGGGGTGGCTGTGGCAGTAGTGGGGTAGCTGCAGGGCGGTGAGGTGGCTGTGGGGACGGCAGATGTGAGGGGAGAGGGAAGGGCGGTGTGGTGGGTGGCGGGGCCTGTCGCCGGCATGGGGGGCTGGTGGGGAGGGACAGAGGTGGGGGCCTTTCGCCGGCGTGGTGGTAGGGAGGAACGTCACCGGAGGTGGGTCGCCGTGAGGGGGGATCGCTGGAGGTGAGAATGCCGATGAGTGGAAATGGCGACAGAGAGAGAAACGAGGGACAGAGAGAGAAGCATCTGTGTGAATTAAAGGACTTTTAGCGACGGAATTATACCGTCGCTAAAAGTCCGTCAATAATTTTTTTTTAACATTTTAACCGACAAATATTTTTAGCGACGGTAGCATTCCGTTGCTTAAAATTTTTTAAAAAATCATCAAAAATTATCAATTCCCTAAAAATATTTAGCGACGGGTTATACTGTCGTTAAAAGCCCGTTGGCAATGTTTTTACCAACGGAAGAATCCGTCAGTAAAAGACGGACTTTTACCGATTATTAATCTCATTACTGAAAGCATATTTACCGACGAAATTCTTTCTGTCTCTAAAAGTTCATCGCGAAAGACATCTTTTCTTGTAGTGTTTGAGCGGTTCAGTGGAAATGATAACACTCCTAATGCACAAAGTACTTGACTTAAAGATTGAAGACATTTGAGGAATATTTGGATGAGATAAATAGCTGGTCAGATGTTCTACCTAACCTAAGATAAATATGTTTGCTTAAGGTAAACGAACATATGATAACATGAACTATGTGATAGTTTGGAGCTATCATCTGTTTTAGGCATGCCTGCTTTGTTGCTTTTTCAATTTTTTTCTTACGCCAAGCTTACAAGGAGATCAAATTTAGACCTGATGACATGTGCTTGAGCCTCGTTGTTTTACCATTCGACTCATGCTAAGTTCCTTTGAGAGGACTGACCTTGCCACGTGTTGAGATTGAAGAGAACCTTGTTTACCTTTTTGACTAAGTTTTTATCCAAGTCTTTTCAAATTTATTACAAATCCTCTCGAAACGACGCGTAGTATAGTAAAAAATTTTGGCCCAATGTTAAGGAGCAATGCCGTCTCTCCAATGCTTAGAATTTACCACTAGTCGCTTAGCCATTGTTGTCTTAGATTTGACAGTTAGTAACTTGCCTCACTTGTGCTAAGGCGAATCGGCCCTCAAATGAGGATTTGTTTTTAAGTCGATTTCTCATCTCCATTGATGACGTGACTTGTTTGATGCCTTCAGATATATCAGTGTTGCCTAAGGCTGCTATTGTAGTTTGTCTTGGTACAAACACGTATTGAAATTGGATCTGAAGTAAATTTCAGGGTACAGTTTGGCAAACCTCAACGACTATACTTATAACAATCGATTGCAGGCTTGAGTTTGAGAATTCGATGAAACAACGTTGGAGTAAAATCGATTGGACATATTAGGGATATGTTGAGATATCATTTTGAGTAATGTGTGCATATAGTTTAGAAATCGCAAGCCATGATGAATTAGCATGAGATGCACGTAAATATGTCAAGCCCGGCCCAGCCAGGACCCATCGGCCATAGGAGAAAATGGGCTAGACGGGGCTTTGGGTCGTGGGGAACCGGGTCGGGCCCACCGGAGGATATCTTGGCCCTGTCCAGGTTCAAGCCCAAGCCCTTGGCCTTAACTTTAGGGCCGGGCTTGGGCCAGGACTGGGCCTGAATAAAAAATTATTTTTAAGTATTTTTTTAATATTCAATGGTTCGAATAACTATTCCATTTTGGGTTTTTTTCTTTAATTTATTTATTTGGTTGGTGTATTTCACACTGGACATCAAGCATGTGAATGGAATGCTGCTCTATGGACCTCCTGGTACTGTCAAGACTCTAATGGCTCGCCAGATAGGAAAAATGTCAAATGGCAAGGAACCAAAGGTTTACAAGCATTTCTTGGCATCCTTTTCTATTAGTGGGGAATGTATTGTTAGTTATTAGTGCTAACATTTTTTTTAGCATTCTATACCTTGTTCAGCACATGGACTAAATTAGGTACATTCCATAAATTATGTGATCACCCCAAATTCACCTTGCTTAAACGCGCTTTTGAGGAAAAAAAGGTAGTTGATTTGGTGATTTTCTTCTACTTTTAGAAATATTGAAGCGATACATGACGTCGCACAGGTATTACGACACACTGCAAAAGCCTGTATGCGCAATGCAGGTGCAAGTTTCATCTTTTGAAAAACTAGTAAAATGGTTTTCATTCATACATGAAACTATTGACTTATGGTAGTTTTATTTTCACACGTGAACTTCAGATTGTAAATGGGCCTGAGGTGTTGAGTAAATTTGTTGGTGAAACTGAGAAGAATGTAAGGGATTTATTTGCTGATGCTGAACAAGGCCAAAGAACCTGAGGTCCTGAGGTTCCGGTTTAATGTTGATATCATTTATAAATATCATTTTCAAGGGGACAAGAGTGATTTGCATGTGATCATCTTTGACGAAATTGATGCAATTTGTAAGGTACGAGATTTCAAAACCTATACAGAAGGTCCTCGATCTTCTAGTTATGTTTAAGAGAATTCAAAGCATCACGTGTCTAAAACTACATGCATTTGCATAGAACAATCTTTCCTTTTCTTTGTTTTTTCGCTAGGAATAATAGTGATCTTCATTTCAAGCCTTGATATTTAGGTTGCGTCGCACTGGCAATCAAAATTGTACTAGTATAAAATGTTATTATAGCAACGAAGTCGGGCATAGTTCAAGGATGTGGTTTTGGCCACGGTATTGGCTATGAAATTTTGATCTCGCGTTGCTTTTGATGTAGTAGTTAGAGGCCCACAAAAATTTAAAAGTTTCTCTCTCTCTCTCCCCGCCCCCCCCCCCCCCCCCCAACAAAAAAAAAGAAAAGAAAAGAATTATTTGGAGGGAATCTCCTAGATTTTAAATTTTTTTTGAATTTTCGGGCCGGGCCAGATCCTGACTTTCGGAGTGGGCCAAAAAAGGGCCAATTCGGGCTTGACCCGGGCTTTTTTGGGGTCCAGCCGGGTCAGGCCTTTTTGCTAGAGTTCTCCGGCCTAGCCTTGGCCCTGGGCCCTATGGACTAGGGCCGTCACTGTTCACCTTGGGTTGGGCTGGTCCGTAGGCGGCCTGACCCTTTTGACATCTCTAGATACATGTTCTACATTAGACTTGAAAAATTGTATGTCACTTCGTACTCGAGGATAAAAGACTAATTTAAGGGCAAATAAGCAAATCACAAGCTAGAAATCACAAAGCCGTGATGAATTGGCATGCGCTAATTGGACCTTGAAAATTGTATGTCACCTCCTACTCCAGGATAAAATACTCTAATTTCAGGGCAAGCAATCTTGACTCGTCACTATTTCAAAAAAACAAGAGGAACTCTTTTTTAAGTCGCTAGTTTGGCTTGAATTTTCTACGGTGCGTGATTGCCAATGCTAACCTTAATGGGTAATACGTACCCCCCCCCCCCCCCCCCCCCGGCGCCCGCCCCCAACCCACCCCCACCCCCCAGTGTGCGCACTAAATTAGCAACAAATACTGGAAGGATATACTTCACGAGACACGACATGCATGATTTAGTTCACGAGAGTTGAGTAGAAGGTTACACCTGCCTGTGAGGACAAAGTGCGAGATGAACAGATAATCCAGAGCTGGTGTTGCTTATGTTGTCTCTAGGTGCTACTTTCTTCTGCTGGCTTCAGACACTGTTCTTGGAAATCCTTATAGAAACATGTGAGTGCACATGTGAGGGGACTCCTATCATTTTCAGGTCTCCCTGTTTCACATGGACATGGACGAGAATCATGGAATTCAGATTTGTCGGAATGAATGGCAGTCCCAAGGTTAGCAGCAAATGACAAATTTGGCCTTAACCAATCTCGAACTTTATATTTCTATCTATGCTAGCTTTCTACACATATTTTGTGTACGTTAGATACACTCTTAATCTCAGCCTTCTTTGGCTTAATCAATATGGAGCGAATCACATGCATATGCACAAAAATAAGGTTGTTTTTGTTGTCATTTTGGGTGTCGCACGATATTTCTATGGCGGATGATGCTATTTCATTGGCTCAAACATATCAAAAGACAGAAAAAATGTGACTATATTTGTACTTATTATGTCAAATGGACTTGAAAAACTCATGTCCTCAAAGGGTTCCACATCTTACATCAACAAATCTTCCTTCAAATCGAGGCAATCCCACCTTCCTTTCTCCTAACAAATCTTATTATTTCCGGTGACGCTAGGCTGGTCAGCAGCAGAAATAAATATCTCTGCTGTGTAGTCCTTGAAATGAAAGGCTTCCTTGTCATTTTGGACGTCATGAGAGTTTGTTAATGTTTCTATCAGATACTCTACTCCAATTGCACCCTGTCCATGCGCGGACAAAGAATGCCTTAGAAGCTTTACATCCTTCCAACTGCTTATATATCCTCTTGACGTCCTTCGCCAGCCCTCATCCTCTCAAAACTCTCTGTTGCGGCAGCTTCTCATTTTTTATCCCTTTCAACAAGGCAAATGGCCACCATGCCAAGCCTTGTGACTTTGTGTTCTCTGCTCATGCTGCTTCTACTAGTACAAAACCATGTAAGGAACAATCTCAGCTCTCTCTCTCTCACTCTCTCTCTCATAGCCCTAGTAATGCGATGCCAACTTTGTTATCTCAACTGACATACTCAAATCTCAAATTTCATGCTCAAGCGCGTTTTCATAATCATACGTAATGCTAGCGTGTGGTGCACTAAAACGAGATTTTCTGAAGTTATAGCTTGTGATTGCGCTTATATTTCTTTAGCATATACTATCAATTTAAATGTTCTCTTTTTCCCTTCAGTCAGTCAACGAGAATTATATTTATTAAAGTTTGTTTTGTTAATGTAGTTCTTGAAGATTACCCAAAAAAAAAAACCTCTTATAGGTCAGTAGGTGAATATGTTATATATCATGAAATACAGTTATGTTATAGCCGAAACTTCTCTCATTCTTGTCTATGAGACTCCTCTTTAATTAGTATTTTTCCTTACAAGGATGTACTATTTTCACTGTCTTGTGTAAATTTTTTTGTACCTCTTTTATGACATCATATGTTTTTAGCAAAAATAATAAAATTTTTAACTACAGATAACATGATAAAATAACAAACTACGGGGAAAAAGCAGCCACTCAATTCTAATATGATAATATTTCCGGGGGGTTAATATTGCAGGCTATGATTACCGAGTCTCCCACTCCGCAGCCACAACCAAGAGGCAACCTTCCCATGGTGAGATTTGTAAAGCCATCTTCAATCAAGATACCTTTTATATATATATATATATATGAACTTTTTCAAATTTCTCTAATCCTTCGATTCTTGGACAAATTTCAGTACGGTATTACTCCGGGCAGCCTACCTCCTCAAGGTGAGCTATCTAGCTAACTTGCAACTTGGCTAAGCTATTAATTCTCCACATAATCTTTTCGTAATTAGAGGCAGTGCTGGTTCACTAAACGGTTCTGCCATGTTAGAGTAGTCAGTGGCACATATACCATGAGGCTGACAGTCTTATCCTTAACATATAGTGACAATATCTTTTTGTGGCTGGGGTACTTCAACTCACAGTGAAAATAGAATTATAATAAATTACAAAAAGAACAAACTTTTGTTGGGTTGAAGTAAACTTCCTCTAAAACCTCAGGCGCTGAAGAATTTGTCGCTAACTAAGTATAAGTGGCATATTTGATAGCATCTTTATCGACAAAGATTAGTGACTGAACTTTGCCGATAAAGATACACAACAGTCTAGCCGGCTTACTGCTTTAGGATCAATGCTGGTCTTGAAGTGATCTAGCGAAACTGATTAAAATTCTACACTGCATTGAGGCATCCATTCAGGATTAGCGACAAAAGATTTTTAGTTAAATGCATGTTAGCAAAAAAAAGATTGTTACAATCATTACGACATTAACATCAAAATATTTTTAGTTGTAATCTGTCGTCACTAAAGCTATATTCGTTACAATAGAGAATATCTATTCATCCAAATGTTTTCTTGAACAATGTACCATGTATTAACTATTATAGTTCACTTTTGCAGAATGCGGGCCGCGCTGTACAACAAGATGCTCGAACACGGCGTACAAGAAGCCGTGCCTCTTCTTCTGCCGGAAGTGCTGCGCCAAGTGCTTGTGTGTGCCGCCGGGAACTTATGGAAACAAGCAGTTCTGTCCTTGCTACAACAACTGGAAGACCAAGAGAGGAGGCCCAAAATGCCCTTAATTTTTTTGTCCAAAGTGCTTAGTAGTAATGTCTTTATTTATTTCGATGTTGGAACCTTGTTACGCCTGGTTATGCACGTATACATGCTCTTCCTCATTGTTTTTTCCGTTGCTTTATGTCTAATTATATTTGAGTACTTTAGAGAGAAATTAAAAATTACAACGTTGTGTGATTGAAATATGACATATGATTTATAATGGAGATTAATAATTGCGCTCAATAATTTATTAATTATACTCTTTAGTTGCACTTTATTACGTCTTGTGATAACATTTTCTAGTTACAAAAGTGGAGTGGAGGTGAGAAATAATAAAAATCTCCTTAATTGTTTGAACAATAATTTACTCCAAAGCTAAAGTAACTTGATGTAAAAGAAGATAAAACGATTGCTGCCTAACTCAATCTAAAGGTTTAATTTCATTTTTCTCTCCCTTGTACTTTGCTACTTTTTCTAAACCAGTCATTGTACAGCTAAATTTTTGAAACTGGTGATTGTACTATGCTTGGTCATTATTTTAGTCCCTTACTTAGTTTTTCCTGTTAAGTTAAGGGATAGATTTGTCATTTCTTACTCTTAAGGAAAAATCGGCACATGCCATGCACGTGACACAGTTCTAGGGTTCCTAGCTAATCTAGTAATTTATCCAATCTACCACCCACTTTCATGCCAACACTAACCTGTCAGCGTACTGTGCTTTGGCCACATTCCCCCTACCCCCCCCCCCCCCATGCATCCCCCTCCCCGACGAAGACCAACCATAACTTTCGAGGGGTAAATGCACTTTGCCCCCTTCTATTTTAGGGCGGTTGCAATATAGCCTATCTTCTAAAAAAGTTGCACTAAACCTCTCTGCACTCATTAAAACCGTGTAAAAATAAACGGCCGTAACTGAGCTTGTCGAAATGTCACAATTACCCTCTTTTAAACAGAATTGAAAATCCGTTCTCAGACCATTTGGGCCATTTGCGGTGGGTGAAGGTGGTGGTGAAGGGAGAATGGTGAGAAGAAAAAGGACCGGCGGCATCGGCGCAAGGGGCAGCGGCGCGATGCCGTGGGTGGCGAAGAGAGAGAAGAGGAAGGAAGAGAGGGGGTTAGCATGGCCGACAGGGGGAAGGGGGACTGCTGGCGGAGCACGGGCCTGTTGCGGCTGTGGGGGGTGAGGGGAGAGAAGAGGGAGGAAGAGGGAGGGGGGGCTACCGACGGAGCGGGGTTGTTACAGCAGTGGGGGTTGGCATCACCGATGGGGGGAGGGGGCTGCTGACGGAGAGCTCGGCTGTTGCGGCAGCGGAGGGCAGGGGAGAGAAGAGGAAGGAAGAGAGAGGAAGGGGTCGACGTCATCGACGATGGAGAGTGGGGCTGCCAGCGTGAGATGCGAGGGTTGGCGGCGCAGGGGTGATAGAGATTAGGGTTTTCTGTGGGGGAAGGGGAGATTAGGGATTTGGAAGGGCACGGTCGGGTCGGGTATGGATCAGGTTGGGTGGGGTTTGGGTTAGCCTATGGCTGTGAGGAAAGGGGCGGGCGCAGGTCGGGTTATACCCACTGAAATTTTGAAAATTCAACTTTTCATTTTAAAATTTTTTTTTCTGTTGGTCTTTAAAAGGAAGGTTTGCAAATGAGTTGAAATGAAAATGGTCACTTTTTGCAAATTTTCTAGGGTTTGCAAATGGAGTAAAATGGAATTGGTGGTTTTTTTGGGTGATATTTTGCAAGTCTTTAGTATTTTATTAGGTCAAAAGGATAGTTTCGTCCTAAAATTGCAGATTCTGGTTTCCAAATATTTTTCGCTAAAAAACGGTGTTAACTTGGATGAAAATCGTTATTTTTGCACAGTTTTGATGAGTGCAGGGAGGTTTAGTGCAACTTTTTTTAGAAGAGGGGGCCATATTGCAACCGCCCTAAAGTAGAGGGGGGCAAATTGCATTTACCCCAACTTTCAATAACCAATTTTCTAGAGTTCAAGAACTGAGAATGGAGTAGATTAAGAGGTTGAAGTACGAAGGAAAAATTAAATGGTGGCTAGCGGGCAGCGACACATGGTGGTCGGTATGGGTGTGTGGCGATTTGTGGTGAAGGTGCAAATGTATATGGTGGTTGGTTATATCTCTATATTGTGGGTTGGGTATTGGTGGCGGTGATGGTGAAAATCAATAGAAAATGTAGATCTGAGAGTTGGTGGTGTGGTTGCTTTAGACCGTCGAGGTGGTGTTTGCAATAAGCCGTGCTCGGCAGTCAGAGACCGAGGTTGTTTTGGGCTTTGGCTCAGATTTGTGATTAAGGTAGTGGCTATGGTGATGGTGGTGTTTGTCGGTGTGGGTGGTTTACGTGTATTGAATGGTGAAAAAGGTGGTGGTAGCAACAACGACGACATTGAAATTTGGGAAAAAAGTGAATCCACACCATCAATGCTTCCGCCACTACCTAACCGTGGTGATGCGGTGGGCTCAGTCAATCGAAAACCTTCTTTGCGAGTGGTGGTTGACACTATGAGTGGTGATGTATTCGCGGGAATGAAGAAGAAAGAGGAAAAAGAGGGTTCATTTTAAGGACGACCGTACCCTAAATTTTTAGCAAAAAGCTAATAGAGGGACTAAAGTGATGACAAATATAATATAAGTACTAGCTTCAAAGATTTAGTAGTATAGGGACTGAAATAAAAAATTGGGCAAAGTAAGAGTAAGAAAAATTGAATAAACCCAAACCTAAATGCCACAAAGGCGGACCACCATATTTACGAGAAGCATACCTGCTATACGAAAAATGCTACGAGTACGAATGATGTTCATAGATAATAGATACACGCAAAGTCTTTTGCTAATGCAAGCTTTTAAGATACCGGTTGCTCTAAAGAATTAAACTGTTAGAAAATAGATCCAATGTTTTATATCATGCTTAATACAATTCAACATGCAACTCTCTGCAACCAACGTTGCGTTATCAATACATGACGATTCTATTTATTTGGCCGTACCATATAAAAAAAAACATCCCTTATGGTGTGGACATGTCGATTTTCAATTTTTCGTTCATTTATTATATATACTTACCTTCTTTATAAGTAGCAAGTAAATGAAAGTGTCGAGTCGAGTAGTACCCACTCAATGGGTGTTGGTTCACCTTAACCGGAGAGCATTCTGTGCTTGTTATGCTTAATAGGAGCCACAATGAAACACAAGACGTGCCGCGATGTAATCAATGTAGGCCCAAAGCAATAAACACTTTGCAAAGGTGAGAAATGACTTGTGTTTAGCAAACAAAGTTGGGTAAGCTTCAAGCTTCGAAAACAACTCTGCGTAGTTACTCTAAAGGGTAATTATCTCCAAATTGCACTGCAAGTCTTTAATATGGTAATTTCAGCAAAATCCAAAGTCTATAAGACCAGGTAAATACCCTCGATGGACACATCCTAGAAAGAATATCTACATGACAATTTAGGGATTAACGTACTTCTTTTCTTAAGGTTAGATACTTGTTTATCTTGATGTGTTTTATGAGGCAAAGGACAAAGGATTCTTTAAATTTGCTTAGGAGAATAATATATAACTTATTTAATTTTCTCCATCATGTGCTCGTGCGCGTGCATGTGTTATATATATATATATATATATATATATATATATATATATATATATATATATATATATATATATGGGAGCTGATCCATTGCTCGCGCTAGCAAATGGAGTTAAGTTGCAAGCGCGATCTGACCGTCCATCCTGAAAGATGGACGGCCCAGATCGCGCCTTTTTCGAAAACTGTCAGTCGTTCGCCATACAGTGTAGCGGACGGACTTTTTTTACCTTTTTGCCCCTCCGCGCCTGTCCGCTACACTGTATAGCGGACAGCATCAAAGGCCTGACGGGAGACAGCAAAAAGGCGTCCACTATACAGTGTAGCGGACGGTACGCGCTGACACTTGTCAGGTCCTGTCCTGTCGCTCCTTTCGGCATTAACGGCTATCTTGTCCTTACCTGTCACGTCAACAGTGTCCGCCATACTGTATAGCGGACGGTCAATATACAGTAATTGTCGTCCGCGTTACTGTATCGCGGACATAATACCATTCGCGATACTGTATAGCGGATGGTCAGTATACAGTAACTACTGACTCAATAGCTGTCCGCGGTAATAGCCATCCGTGCTACTGTATAGCGGACGGTCAATATAGGTTCACAAAACAGTAACTACGACACTCTTCTCCACTCTTTCTACTCACAAAATTTTCCAGCGGCGTTGGCAAGCAGATCGGCGGAGCAATTCCGTCTTAAGAACACCTTTAATACCCTAAATCGATCACATAAGTTCACAAAATCTATACTTTTTTTTTGTTTGTAATCGATTGTTGTGATGAATACTGCGCTTGCAACATATGTATGTTTTTGTTCATGTGCTAGCGTTTGTAAAATCCGATTCCGTATATGTATATATATCTATTATACATATGAGTATATATGCTAACATTGTATGCATTTTTTGCATGTGCTTGCATTATATGTAATATGCATGTGCTAGCTATAGTTTGTAATCGATAGTTGTGATGAATATTGCATTTTATATATGTATGTTTTTGTTCATGTGCTAGCATTTGTAAAATCCGATTCTGTCTATGTATATATATCTATTATACATATGAGTACATATGCTAACATTGTATGCGTTATGCATGTGCTTGCGGCCTATGTATTATGCATGTGCTAAAGTCGTATTTTTGCGAGCGATTATCAAAATCCAAAAACGTAAATTCCAAACTTAGAAGGTTTTTCCATAATTTCAGTTGCAAAAAATGGAATTTAACCCTGGACCAAAAGACCCATCCGTGTTATACGACCAAGCCAACCATATCAGTACGCTCATATGGGATGGTGGAGTAAGATACATTATTTATCAACTTTTTTATTCTTACGAACGTTGTATATACCGTTTGTTTTGCTTAAATTATTTATTAATTCGTAGGAAAGAGAACTTCTCAACACCGTAGAAGTATCCCGCGAGTTCACATCGTGGAAACTGAACATCGCCCAGAAAAGGATACTGCGTGGAATTGGGTTTGGGATTTTCACGCATGGGCAGATCTTTCAACAGCTTGACCGGGCCTTGATAGGTGCCCTTGTTGAGAGGTGGAGAAGTGAAACGAATACGTTTCACTTCCCGCTCGGAGAGATGACAATTACCCTAGAAGATGTAGGGTTCATCTTAGGGTTGCCGGTGACGGGGCGGCCGGTAATTGCTCCTCCGTCAGAAGCAACGAATAAGAGAACCGCTAGGGACTTCTTCACTTCGATACCCCAGGATCAATTTAGCACTGGTGGTATCAAGTTGAAGTGGTTGGTAGATACCTACGGGGTTTTGCCGGAAAACTATACGGGCCGTGAGCTTGTGCTGTACACACAAGCCTTCCTCTTGTGGGTGATGGGGGCAATTTTATTCCCAACGACGTCGAAGAACACGGTCAGCGTGAAATATTTACCGTTGTTGGGTAACCTGGCTGAGGTTGGAGATTATGCCTGGGGTGCAGCGGTTCTTTCGTATCTGTACCGAGCATTGCACAAGGCAACGAGGCCCGACTCCAAAGCCATATGTGCATGTCTCTCGCTATTGCAGGTATATCATATAAATCTTGTCTTCGTTATTGTTTTTTTTGTTTTTGCTTTTTTTGAATCGACGATATAAATATAATTTGCCCATGTTCTCAGGTGTGGTCTTATGAACACCTTGCTCCTGGAGCACCAACGCGTAGGGATGGAACCGATAGAGTGTGGCCTCGGTTGTGTGCTTGGGAGTACAGCCGGAGGAATAGCCACTACTGAGGAGAGTCGATCCCCATCACAACATTACGTACTATCGAGGGGAGTTCGACGGTCTATCTCCCGGCCAAATGCGTTGGGCACCGTACATACGTTTGGCGCGACGGGTCGAAGAGTCGTTCGTCTTCACGCTCTCCGGGTTGCAGCGCACACCCCTGATCCACTTCGAGGTCGCAGAGTGGCAGCTGCCAGACCGAGCAATGCACCATTTTGAGTTGGAGCAGGGATTGCCAGCCGATGCCCCAGATATGAGGGTTAACAGGAACCCACCGGATGTCGGGCAGTTTGGCAAGGCCAATGCGCACGAATTGTGCGCGGCCGAACTAGAGCTTTGGACTTCTTGGCAGGACACACTGGCGGCCATCGTCTCGGAGCCGGACCCCGTTATCAGCATCGAACAGTACCATGAGTGGTACTACCGCATCACGCGGAGGAGAGTAGCCCCAGTAAACTTTGAACGTGGGGAGAGGTATGCACCTAGGGGTCAGATCGATGAGCGTATGGCATACAATCTCGTAAGTTGCCCAACTAGTCTGACTTGTCTTGAATTTGTTGAATATAAATGTCTGATTAAAGTTACTTATTTGTTATCTCTTTGGATGTAGGTTAATGCCTCGCTTGCATTCTTCCAGAAGTTGAGTGAGCGGAAGGATCTGGTGAGCGCAATGGGCGAGGATCTTCGCCAACAGGCTGCTGCATTGGCTTTAGGCTGCGGGAATTTTTTGCGCCAAGCATCGGGACAGTCTTCGATCGACAGCCCGGGAATGGGTTATACGGGCGTCAGCCAGGGATACGGTGATCCCTCGGACAGGCTTCAGGGGTGAGCCAGGGAGTTGGTGGTCCCTCTGTAGCGGGGATGGGACAGGCTCAAGCGTCGTGGGCCGATTACAGCGGCCCGACCTTCAATTTGTTCCCAGAACCCCAACCCCTCTCTCAGAGTCAAGTCACGCAAGACTGGCCTTCCGATTTCAATGAGACACTGCCCATTGTCCCGTGGGCAGGACCACTTGGCGCCCCCGAAGGGCAATATCAGCCGACGGAAGAAATGGCCGGCGAGCAATATCAGCGGGCCGGGGCCCCCGAAGGCGATTATCAGCCGGCCGAACCAGGAATTGGAGGCCAATTTCTTCCGTTGCTCTTGCCCCCCGGCGGAGGGCAAGAGTAACCGGTCGACCCCCGAGGGCAATATCCGAAAAGGCATCCAGCCAGGCCCCTAAAGCCGCATAAACATGAGCTAATCCGAGCCCGTTATTTTAGCGGGCCCCCCCAGACGGAGCGTCGTATGACGTGGATCACCCGCAGGGCTTGGATTACAATGCCTCGTGGAGAGAACTGTCCTCGCTGGCGCCGGGAATTTGGTTAGACAACGGTGTCATCTCGCACTACGTGCAAATTCTGAGGCAAAGGGGTCGGGAGCAGCCTAACATCGGTCCGCGCGTTTTTATCTGGATGCTTTTTTTCATGGCATCCTAGTACAAGAGTATAACGAATGGGATAAATCAAGGAAGGGGAGAAAGGGTCCCAGTGGAGACCGTCCCCTAACCTACAAGCATATCTTGCTCGGGATAGTCCAGTGAGCGCAAGTGTGGCCGACGTGTTTCTAATCCCATTTATAGGGAATGCCCACTGGTACTTGGTTTGCTATGAACCGGTACAGAAGATCGTATCAGTCCTCGACAGTCTCTACGATGATACCGACGCGATGCCTGTGATTGAAATGTACCGAGGCATAGGCCAGTTGGATGCCATGGTAAGATCCTGTTTACTTCTTATTGTAACTTGCATATTGTAGAACTGATTAATCTTATTATGTTTGCTATGTTTAATGTTTAATGCTTATTATGTTTCTCGCAGAATCTATTTGCTGCCATGGTCAATGGTAAGCGTCGAGAGAGGCCACCGCCCAGGCCAAAGCTTGTTTTCCGATTGAAGAGGAGTAGGCCCAAGCAACTTAATTCCTCGGACTGCGGCGTCTTCGTCTGCATGTACATGGATTACATCTGTCGGTCTGAGAGCCTCAAGAATATCGTCTGGAGCCAAGAATGGATAGACCGCTTTAGGTATAGGATGGCTTGGCAAATTATCAATGGCCGGCCTAGACTTATTAGATTTATTGTAAATCCGTGTAATGAGGGGGATCCCGCAGGGGCTGAGGGCCCCGATTGACAATTGACAATGTTTGCGATTTTGATGATTTTATTTGTGTTGAATGAGATGTGATCGGTGTTGAATGTGATTGATTTGATTGACTGATATCGTTGTCTTGTTGATTTGAGTGTTTGATTTGTTCTGTGTGATTTGCTCTGTGTGATTTGCTTTGACCAGGGGGAAATAAAGTGTAAAAACCTAGTGTTTTGGAGACTCTGTTACTGCTGGGATGTCCGCTATACTATATAGCGGACATAGATAGAACCGAAAAAAAAACTAAGTGTTGGAGACTGACTTTCTGCTGGGCTGTCCGCTATACTATATAGCAGACATAAATGAAGACAAAAAAAACTAAGTGTTGGAGACTGACTTTCTGTTGGGCTGTCCGCTATACTATAGAGCGGACATTCCAACAGGACAAAAAAAAACTAAGTGTTGGAGACTGGCTTTCTATTGGGCTGTCCGCTATACTATACACCGGACATCCCAACAGGACGGCAAAAAACTAAGTGTTGGAAACTGACTTTCTGTTTGGTTGTCCGCTATACTATATAGCGGACATCTGGACTTTCTGTTTGGCTGTCCGCTTTGGACAAAAAAAAACGAAGTGTTGGAGACTCTTCCTTCTGCGGGACTGGCCGCCATATAGTATCGCGGACATAAATAGGACCAAAATTCCCAATATTTTAGATATAATATTTTATTGATTTCATTTGACAATGTTTGCGATTTTGATGATTTCATTTGTGTTGACTGAGATGTGATCGGTGTTGAATGCGATTGATTTGATTGACTGATATCGTTGTCTTGTTGATTTGAGTGTTTGATTTGTTCTGTGTGATTTGCTTTGACCAGAGGGAAACAAAGTGTAAAAACCTAGTGTTTTGGAGACTCTGTTTCTGATGGGATGTTCGCTATACTATATAGCGGACATAGATAGAACCGAAAAAAACTAAGTGTTGGAGACTGACTTTCTGCTGGGCTGTCCGCTATACTATATAGCGGACATAAATGAAGACGAAAAAAACTAAGTGTTGGAGACTGACTTTCTGTTGGGCTGTCCGCTATACTATAGAGCGGACATTCCAACAGGACCAAAAAAAAATGAAGTGTTGGAGACTCTTCCTTCTGCGGGACTGTCCGCTATATAGTATGGCGGACATAGATAGGACCAAAATTCCCAACATTTTAGATAGAACATTTTACATGCTGATCAAAAGACGGGATTCGCTAATTAGAATGACATGTGGATAAGTGTCAGTTGGAATGAAATCCTAACATGCACTAGGAAGAGATATATATATATATCACTCTTCATTTGACATATACTCATCAGATAAGTACTTATCATTGGTTAAAATATTGTTTCTCTCGTTTGAATTGAGGTGCCTCCCACTAGCCTCGGCCATTTCTTCCGCAAATTGAAGCATGTAAAATCGTTTTCTACGCAGCAACATCCGATTATTCTCCATACGAATTCGGCGCACAGCTTTCTTACACTGCTTAACATTACGCCTCGACATACTAAGTGAACGACGTTACGGCACAGGTGCCCTCAGCGTGGTGAGATCTTGGTGTAGTGCTTCTGATTCCTTAACTCGATATGCCCATTCTCTCCGTAAACCGCAATAATACTCTCTCGGATCCGTGTACTTCACTTCTTTGTAGTCGTCGTTCCTTTCACACAACAACCACACAGTCTTGCGTCCCCGCCTACTAGAACTCCCAGGAAATCCTGCCATCTAACTTAGGTACATCTAATGCGATGAGCATGGCTAACATATATAAATAAGCCCACACACACATACACAATATATTGGTGTGATAGCTACACAATAGCCTGCCCATCTCTGGTGACAAGACAAGTCTCTGGACACTGACACCCTGCTTAATTGGTAGTTGGAGACAATAGCATGCCCGTGTCATAAAGTTGACAAGTCTACGCATAGACAAGACAAGTCTCTTTGGTGACAAGACAAGTCTCTAGTCTATTGCAGAGGCTTGTCACTTCTCAAAAGTTGAACTGTAGTATCTCATAAAGTGGTCCCGTTTCAAAGTATATATAAGTACATGCATTGCACGAAGGGCAAAGGGCATAGAGTGATATACTCCCAATTTCAGCCTAGCTCTGGAAATGTCATATACTCCACGAGATATTTTTGAAGCAATGGGTCGTTACTGGGCGGGCGAAGATGAATTTCACTATTCTTTGCGTCCAAGTTTGTGTTACTCATCAAGCTATGTTAATACATTACGTGCAGAATGGTCTTATCGGATGAATGAATATGAGGTCTTAGTAGCTGATTCACGGCGCATGAATATACCCATACCTCGACAAAAGGCAATCAACATGCCTCGAATTACACACATGGAGCTTGAAAAGGCACTGCATCGAATACATGAAGAAAATAATAGAATGAGAGTTCGTCAAAGTAGGCATAACTTACGTCGTATGGCACGTGATGCACATGAAGATGGCAACAACAATGAAGCACAAGTATACTGGAACATGATCTTCGAACTTGGATCTGTTTCCAATGCTCCAGTGTCAGATGAAGATGACTGAAGATCGAGTTCTTCTAAGGCTATAAGGCCTCCGCTTAGGCCGGGGTTCGGGAAGGTCGGAACTAAGTGTCTGGTTCGTGCCAACCATTTTCTGGTCCAAGTTGCAGACAATGATCTGCACCACTATGACGTGAGATCCTCAGCTGTGCACCTTTTGTTTGTGTGTGGGTTTCCGTGGTGCGTGGATGTATTACGATAATACTTCCTCGCTAATCATGTATTGTGTTAGAGACTTTCTTTCTGCGGTGCCGTCCGATTTTTAGTATGGCGGATGTGGATAGAAACAAAAACAAAACTTTCTGCTGGGCCGTCCGCTTTACTATATAGCGGACGGCCAAGCAGAAAGACAGATCGCCAACACTTGGTTTTTTCTCTCCTACGTCCGCTATATAGTATAGCGGACATCCCCGCAGAAAGAAAGTCTCCAACACTCTTATTTTTTCTCTCCTATCTATGTCCGCTATATAGTATAGCGGACAGCCCCGCAGAATACATGGCCAAGCAGAAAGGTGCACAGCTGAGAGGATCTCACGTCATAGTGGTGCAGATCATTGTCTGCAACTTGGACCAGAAAATGGTTGGCACGAACCAGACACTTAGTTCCGACCTTCCCGAACCCCGGCCTAAGAAGAGGCCTTATAGCCGCTATATTGTAGAGCTAGACTTTGGTGTCCGCTACATAGTAGAGCTATACAATGTAGCGTGATGCAGTTTTAATAAATTGGCGCCCGAAGACTTGTTTTAGCGACGGAATCAACAATCTCAATATCGATAAACAATAAATAACGTACGATTCACAATCAACGATCTCAATATATTGAGGGAATCTCAAACGGCACAATTAAGCGAGAAAAAAATTTGGAAACATAATGAACATGTATACAATAAATTTGGTTATTAATAATAAATTAGGGTTCACATTGGGGGAAAGAAATTTTTTCACAAGCGCTCCGATCAAAGATTACAACTTGAAAATCCCACCACCCAAGGTGTTCAAACACTACAAAGTCCCCGAGTTCGAGGCCATGCTGGCGCACGAAGACGTTCCAACCCTCTGCGAATTGCTTTTTTTGGGGTCGGCCGGGCTTCAGCTTGATTTCAACCTGCCAGGCCCCCTTGCGGCTATATAATCTTGAACTGTCATGAATTGTTGTAAATTGATTGGTAAAGGCTTCCGGTATGTCCTAACAAACACAATACAAAAAATAGGTTAGTTTTTAACCAAAAGATCAAACTTTTAACACACGAAAATACAGAGAAAGAGGGATGGCCTACAAGTTCATTCTCAAATCCCGGCATCATGACTTTGAAAAAGTGTTTGCCTGCCAGGTGCAAGTTGCCAATAAAATCGTAGGTGGTCTCCGATCCAGAAGCCATCGAGGTCGGCGTTGAGGGGAGGACGGTGGTGTCGCCGGAGATGTGGGTCGCCGTAGATGGGGTAGCGGCTTGGGTTAGATGTGAGAGAGAGAGAGAGAATATAGCGGACTGATAAAAGCTGATTGCCCGATTTGATTAATATATATAATAGGATAGAGGTCCGCTACATTGTATAGCGGACATAAATGAAGAACAACAGTTTTTCTGCGATTCAGTCCGCTACATTGTATAGCGGACATAAATGAAAACCAAAAGTTTTTCTGCGATGACGTCCGCTACATTGTATAGCGGACATAAATGAAGACCAAAAAATTAGGGCTATGCATATCCGTCCGCTACATCAGAAATCGCTACATCAGGAAAAAAAATTCCAGTATTCGGTCAAAAAATTATTAGAAAAAAATTATTACAAATGTCAAACTTATATAAAAATTATTACAAATGTCAAACTTATACAAATGTCAAACTTATATAAAAATTATTACAAATGTCAAACTTATACAAAAAATTAAAGGTCCACTGCAGCTTGTTCGTCCTCATCTTCGGCGTCATCTTCTTCCCCGTCTTGCAAACCCCCTGGACTTATCCCCAGTGCCTTGTAATGGTTCCGCTTGTCGTGGTCGGTCATTTTGTTGCACAATGCACACCTTCTAGCTTTTTAGGTTGAGTTGCCGTTTCAATAGAGCTTTTCATCCGCGTAGATCTCTTGCGGCCTTTCGTTTGCGATATAATTGGATCCAACGGCCGGATATCATTGTCGTCTTCCTCCCCCGGCTCGTCATCTTCTGATTCCGTCGTAGGCTCGGTGTCAACCGCATTGCTGACTGAAGCTGCTTCCAACTGGTCGACGATGGGCTCTTGCTGCTGAGCTACCTCGAGGAGATGTTTATATCCGACCATTGTAGCAGCAGCCTTTACGGACAAACGGGTGAACATCGTCACCAGATGATTATACCGCAACGTCTCTGATTCTTCAAAGTCAGTATACGGGTGCTCCGGAAAGGAAATGGTACCGTGCAACCTGTTTGCACCTTTCGTCCACCGTGGCAGGACGTATTTATCGGGGATTGTCCTGATATTCTTCTGGGTGAAAAACCGCAGAATGTGTCTACACAGGATGCCATGGAACTCAAACTTCTTGCAAACACATGTCACCGAGTCCGTCAATGTGTCGTGGCTCACCGTATAAATTCTGCGCAGCTTCTCAGGGACGAGGTCATTCACGAGCGAATAAACCTTGTACTCACGCGTAGACTTTTCTGCCACCTTGTTTATACTGTATCGTCCCGATTTTTGCAGCTCTACTTGGTATAGCAAGAAGATCTCCTTCGTATAGACTTTGGCACCGTTCAGCTCCAGCGGGGTCTCAAGCAACCTTCTCCTTTGTTTGTACGTGGTTGCAAAGTCTGCAGCCCTTTCTTTCACGAACAACGACGCAACCGCTTTTTGTGCGGATGTGACGAAACTCTTCAAATTGGTAGCTGTACCCACATAACTATCGAACGTGGCATTCATAGATTCACTCCTGCCCGTCGTTTTCATGCCCGCAGAAAAATGCCTCCTCGTGTAAACGCCAATCCATTGCTCTTTGAGCTCGTACAAGTGCTGGAGCCACTCGTTGTCTTGCAATGAGTAATCCCGAACAAGCTTTTCCCACCTCTCCTCGAATTCCTCAATCGTTAATGACTTGGTAACGCACTTGTCAAAATCCTGTTTAAAGTCTGGATACTTTGCGTACACGTGATGCAGACGTTCGGGGTATTTGTTGCTTATGTGCCAAGTGCACAAGTTGTGTCGAGTATCTGGGAAGACGGTAGCAATAGCCTTCTTCATTGCCAAATCTTGATCGGTGATGATAACTTTGGGTGCTTTGAAGTTCATTGCTTCCAGCCACGCCCTAAACAACCATTCAAAAGAACTCTCGCTCTCGTCCCTTAACAAGGCGAACCCGAACAGGATGGAGTGATAATGATGATTGACGCCCGTGAAAGGAGCGAACGGCATCGAGTACTTGTTGGTACGGTATGTGGTGTCGAAAGTCACGACATCCCCAAAATGCTTATAAGCTAGCCTCGAACGACCGTCGACCCAAAAAATTGTGCTAACTCGATGCTCGTCGTCAAGTTTATAATCGAAGGTAAACTGCGGGTCCTCCATCTGCATCCGTTTCAATAGGCTCATTGTCGCTTGCGCATCATTGAGGTCATACGCGGCTCGTCTATGGGTTCGGACCGCGTTACGAACGTCTGTCGTGTTAAAGTTTAAATTTTGAATTCCCCCAGCCTGTTCAGCAAGAACATTAATCATGTCGGTAGGTCCTAGCCGCGCATCGCTCATTGTGTGAATTAGGCTCCTCGCGACCTTACCCATCTTCTTGTGTTGATGCATCTGACTCACCTTAGAAGGGGTTACTAACGGGTGATTGTGTGCCAGTTCCAGGCTGGTAATAAGCCAATGATCTTGCTTGGCTTTATAGCTTACGAACATCTTGACCTGGCAATTCGTGCGCGCAAAGCAGTCCCGTCTTCTCCGCGCATATCCTATTTCGTCATCACTGTCATCGTTGCCTACGCGTGTCTCATTTTGCACTGGGTTTCTGCCCCTATGACACTCGTATAAGCGAGAGCATATCTTTTTCGTTACGTTGCTCGTTCTTGTAGTCTTTATTCTAATGCCAAATCCAACCCTCAGTGAATACGCTCGGAAACATTCTCCAGCTTCTTCCAATGTTTGAAAGGTTCGTCCTAGATACGGATCGCTAGCATCTACGGGGGTGTTGGAGCTCGACACGAAATCAGACATTGTGAAACAAGACCTATATAGAAATAGACTACGCTTAACAATCAAATGACATTTTCAACTGAAAATATTACCTCAAAATTATCTTGACGAATAGACAAATTTAGGATGACAAATATACCATATACATAATCTCAAAAGTCTCCCATTTTGCTAATTATAGATTCATTGAACGTAACAAATTAAAATTACTAAGATAAATAGACAAATTCATCATGCCAAAATACAACAAACGTATCTCAAAAAATTCAAATTTAAATAGGAAAAATGCGTCGAAGTTAGCGAACCTCAAAAAAATCGAAATTAATTACAATGAATTTGCCCAAAGTTAACAAATTAATTTCTAGAACATCACAAGTTGATGAATAGAGTGACAAATTTCTATATATACAAGCCCGGGAATCGGATTTTACAAACGCTTGCACATGAACAAAAACATACATATATAAAACGCAATATTCATCACAACTATCGATTACAAACAAACAAAAAGTATAGATTTTGTGAACTTACGTGATCGATTTAGGGTATTAAAGGTGTTCTTAAGGCGGAATTGCTGCGCCGATCTACTTGCCAACGCCGCTGGAAAATTTGTGAGTAGAAAAGAGTGGAGAAGAGTGTCGTCGTTACTGTTTTTTGAACCTATATTGACCGTCCGCTATACAGTATGGCGGACACTGTTGACGTGACAGGTAAGGACAAGATAGCCGTCAGTGCCGAAAGGAGCGACGGGACAGGACCTGACAGGTGTCAGCGCGTACCGTCCGCTACACTGTATAGCGGACGCCTTTTTGCTGTCTCCGTCAGGCCTTTGATGCTGTCCGCTATACAGTGTAGCGGACAGGCGCGGAGGGGCAAAAAGATAAAAAAGTCCGTCCGCTACACTGTATGGCGGACGACTGACAGTTTTCGAAAAAGGCACGATCTGGGCCGTCCATCTTTCAGGATGGACGGTCAGATCGCGCTTGCAACTTAATTCCATTTGCTAGTGCAAACAATGGATCAGCTCCCTATATATATATATATATATATATATATATATATATATATATATATATATAATTTAAACTCTTAAATGAAGTCGATCATATACTGTCGATCAAACATTTTGAGGAAATCTTGTGTTTTTTTTTGACATTGTTAGAATTGCAATTTATATAAATTGTCAGAATGAATAATCAAAGTCGTGTGAGATAACTACAATTTATATAAATTGTTAGAATTGCAAAGTTATCTCACACGATTTTTCATACCGACAGTGTATGAAGTCGATCATACACCGTCGGTATGAAAAATCTTGTGTTTTGAAATTGGACTATATCATAAATGGTGAGGCCATATTATGCGTTGCCCTACTCAATACGTACGAATAAAGTGGGTAAGTAAAGAAAATCAAAACTAAAATGAAATTGGACTATATCATAAATGGTGAGGCCATATTATGCGTTGCCCTA